>OX438791.1:0-158151 GCA_949316455.1 Acleris holmiana | reverse complement strand
GAAGATATGGAGAAAGCCTCCATGTCGCCGAAGGAGGGGGAGATGAGCGACATGTCTCCGGGCAACCTGCGCCGCTTCAGGTCCGTCAGCACGAGGCTTAACATGTGCAGCGTCAGCGAGAGTCCTCACTTAGAAGGTCAGCAAGAGAGACTAGAGATGCAGAATTCCCCGAGACTCCTCGAATGCCCAAATAAAGCTAAGTTCGATTTTTCGCCGAGGCTCCAAGCTGATAGCATGAGCTCCCCCCGCTTCTTCACTCCTCCTGAGGCGGCATCGCCGATGTTCTTTGCCGAACCCTCCCCAAAGTCCGTCTACTACGACACCGTTCGTTCTCCGAAGTTCTTCCCCGAAACGCCTAAAGAGGCTGATGTGCCTCAATCCCCGAGGACCCTAGGCGATCATTTCAACAGAAACGGTCTAGAAAAACCCAGTTCTCCTAGAATATTAAGTGCAAGACCTAGTCCTAAAATCCATAGTTGTAATAAAGAGAATTATTTTACTTTCGAGGCTGCGCTGCCGGAAGAGTCGGCCGCAAGGAAGTCTCCTAGACCCAGGAGATACGGGGGCAGGAATTCAATAGAGAAAGAACGTTTCACACCCCCCCGCGGACAAAGAAATAAAGCGATACCGAAGACATAACAGTTGCGATACAAATTATAAAAATATAGAATTAAATATATCCAAATATGAAGAGAAAGAGGAAGCCAAAGACGTAGTCGACTGCTGCGCTAAAATGGAGAAGTTAGAAATAGAGTCGAAAGAAGGAAGAAATGAATTGACAAGTAATTTAAATACGGCACAAGCGAGACGGCAGCGACTTAAGTCTATATCATTGGACTCTGATAATGCTAAAATTATAGAGCAGAATTTAGGGCTTCCTATTGCGAAACAGATGAAAGATCAAATGAATGAGGCGTACAAGAATAAAGAAGTGAGTATATCGTGTGAAAGCATAGACAGGCATCTCGTAACGCCCACCAAAGAACAACCCGTATTCAAGTTTGAAGAGGAGCCCGTTAAAGACAAAACGTCTGAAGAAGACGAGCCCAAAACACCAGATCTGAAGAAGAAATGCTTGCGACAAAGCTGTGATACGCACTCCTTTATAGATATGCCAAGGTTTTCTCCTAAAGAATTCGAGATTACAGTGACAACGGAAGAAGGGGCGACCACCTCAGCTGAAGCTTATACAAAACCAAAAGGAAAGAATTTAAGAAACTTGACCATTGATTTGACTAAGCGAGACAGTGATTTGGAAAAAGAGCTGTTGGAATTTGAGAAGTTATACACGAATGCTGAAGAGAAGAAGGTGAAAACGCCCACTTTGAAAGTCAAAGCTACGTCACTGGATTCTTCTGAGACGGTTAACTTTTCGTTGCCACAGAAGAAGACATTGGATGTCCCGCAGAACTCTATATCAGTTCCCAACACCCCTAAAAGACAGTTAATTAGGATTCTAGCCCAAAAGAATATAAAACATGAATCAGCATCTAAAAGTGCAGAGCAACGTCGTTTGTATATGAAAGGGCAAGACAGCGGCATATTCCTGCGCGAAAATCACGCCAATTTGATGCTATACCAACCGGGTACTTCGAGGCGTACCATGGGCTCTTTCGACGAAAACATGTCAGATTATGCTGAGAATACGCCAGAAATCAATGTATCAGGACCGGCGTACCAGGAATCCGGGCAAACTTTGGGTTCAAATCTAAATTACAAGCAAAATCTAAGCGTGTCCAGTACTAACTTGAAAACATTGCCTGAAGGGGTGACCTCGGATGATTTCGAAGCCAAGCCAAGCGAAGAAGAAGAGAAGTTTGGTAAGAAACTGCATAGAAGGAATTCAAACCAAAGTCTAATGTTAAGTACACACAGTTTACAAAGCTCCAACTGCTCGCTGAACAGCTCCGGCGCCTCCTGCCACAACCTGACGACTGTCCGCACAAGCATATCGAATTTTAGTCTAAACTCTGACAATAGGAAGAAAATGTCATTCGAAAGACGAGACTCGCACACTTCTTTGATAAACACGGAACACTTGGCTCCCGCGACCAGGGCCACATGTTCCTCGAACACGAATGTCTCTGACGTGACGAAGAACTGCCTTCTCCAACGGAGAGGGTCGAACAACAGTCTCACTTTAAACATACTGCCTTCAAATAGTTTAAGTAAACATTCAAGCAATAGCTCTTTGAATAAAGACGCCAAGCTCGGTCAAAAGAAAGGCCTTCTTGAACGCAGAAGTTCCAACACTTCCTTGACTTTGAACATCAACAGTTCCAACCCACAAATATCAACGAATAAAAGCCTTAGTATATCCAATTATAACTTGAACGGATCGACTTGTAACTTGAGTAGATATAATAGCAACCAAAGTATTGATAATCCCCCTGAACCAAAGAAAGGTATACTTGAAAGAAGAAGTTCTAACACATCTTTGACTCTGACCATACAACCACTAGAGCCTAGAGATATAGAAATAGATGAACACTTAATAGATAGTAATCTTAAAGAGCTCCCGCATAGGGACAAGCACAGGAAGTCGCTCAGCACAGAGAACTTGATTCCCAAGTCTTACAAAACACGAACGCGGCGTACTGGAGAAAATAAATGCGTTGGTTTTGGATCGCATGACGATTTGTGGTCGAATTCGTACAATGCTGAAGATTGTCCGCAAAAACTAACTTACGTATGTGGGGATCAAGAAAACGAGATCATTTACGCGTTCGGAAGATCGGAGGATCCCAACTACCAGCAAGGGTTCGTTAAGAACATAACGACCAAGCCCCTGAGTCCTCAGAGTACTTCAGAAGACTTCAGGCTGTATCTAGCAAATATGCAGCATCTTCAAAACGCTTCCAGCGTCCTGTCGAGAAAGCAGTTAAGGGATTTGAACGAAGTTTTCCAAAATGGTTATTCCAAAGTGAAATGCCATAGCGCGACCGAAGGGCAACACTGCTGCTCCAATAAGGTTGACGCAGATTTGCCCAAAGAAAACCCTCAAATGGTGATCCCAGACGTTGTTCATCCCTGCTCGGAGTACCAGAAGACGCTGCTTAGAAACTTGCACCAGGAGTTTTGGGATATGCCCACGAATTTTCAGGAAAAACCCATAGTGTCTGGTTCGCATACTAAGAACAGGTACAAGACGATTCTGCCCAACGAACACTCGCGGTTCATACTGAAGGCCGACGCGGCGAGGGCTGGAGAGGGGTACATCAATGCCAACTTTATCAAGGTAACACATCGAGCATTATATCTGTAATAACCAGACATAGAAGTTTATGTGGCAGGAACGTCAATGAAGTAGGGACTTCCTTCCGATATTAAAATTATCGATAATTGTTCCAAATACTTATTTCAATGTGACGTTTCAACGTTCACCCGATAAAATAGAGAGTAACTAAAATGCTGACCACTTCGATGGGTTTCTTACACAAAAACTTCTTATAATGCTATTTAATCGATTTCCATACAAAATTAACTGAAACCAAACAAAAAAGGCCTATTTAGGTAAATTGCATGACATCGTGTAAGATAATAGTAGGTATACTCTAAATAATCCTTACCTACTCAGTTTTTGGAAAATGTATGGAAAGTACTCAAACTTAAAAAATATTATAGGTAGATAATCACTTATTTTTATCGTTACGTTCATGCCACTTTTAAGTTTTGAGTTACGGCGTACGTTATCTTATAGTCATAACTGTCACAAGAAATAAAGTACAATTTATCGAAAAATTAACATCGTTTGGAACTCCCTAGGACAATTTTATTCATGCCACAAAAACTTCTATGTCTGTTAATAACGTTATAAATGCGAAATATTATTTCTTTGTTTCACTTCGCGATTTGCCACAATGGATCTCACGTTGATTTGGTATACAAATTATATACAGCAGAACGTAGTGTAATTGTATCCCGGAAAATTGGACTGTTCTTGAGGGAATATCGTTAAACGACTTCTACGCGGATACACTCGCAGGCAACAACTATTATGCAAGATAACATAGTTGTTTTGAAATTATTATTTTTTGGAATAAGCGTAACACTTCATGTTAGTTAACTTTATTAAAATGTCAAATACATAAAAAATACTTACTACCACTATAACTGTTCCAGGGGCACGAGTACACAAGGAACAGCTTCATCGCCACGCAAGGCCCTCTCCAGAACACAGTGTTCGACTTCTGGCTGATGGTCCACCAGAACTGCTCGCAGGCCGCCCTGCACGCGCCGGCCGTCCAGAAGGTGGTCATGCTGACCAACTTCATCGAGAACAACCGGCAGAAGTGCGAGAAATACTTCCCCTTGGAGCTAGACGAGGAACTAACCTTCGATTGCCCAGAAACAGAAGAAGGCGAAAGAAGTTTTAAAATAAAAAATGTGGGTATGATCAAAAAGAGCGGCTACACCATCAGGAAGTTGCAGTGCAGTGACAACAGTGAAACAGTGACAGTGTACCACTACTGGTTCCATAACTGGGCGGACCATAAGTGCCCGAAAGACGTGAATGCTCTGCTTAATTTAGGTTTGGATGTTTTGAAAGAAAGCACGTACAATTTTGACGGTAGCGATGCGAGTGTCGAGGAGATGTGCCAGTGCATGCCTAAAAGTGACTCTAAATTTGTTTTCCCTCCGTCGGAGAGCGAATCGGGAGTGAGTGATATTACAGTGAACGTGTCCCCGTTAATTTTTTGCGAAGAGAACAACGCTCCAGTTACTATAGTGCATTGTTCTGCGGGCATCGGGCGCACAGGCTGCTTAATAGCTATCTTGAATGGTATTAAACAGCTTTCTATAGAGCATAAGGTTGACGTGTTAGGTATAGTATGCAACATGAGGTTGAACCGGGGCGGCATGGTTCAGAACTCTGAGCAATATGAACTGATACATAAAGTGTTGTGCTTGTTCGAAAAAGCGTGTCTGCCGAACTTATAGCTGGACTCCAACACCCTAAATGGCGACAGCACCTGCTAATGTCCGTTTATTAATGTTAATTTGGTATGTCATTGAGTGTAGACAGCTTAGATGAGCAGGGAAGACTGACTGATTTTTAAGAGAAAGTGCAGGCGAATATTCATTCGAACGCCGCAGCTAGTGTTTCTCTTTAATGCAGTCTTTATGTTGAATTGTAACATGGCCAAATACTTTACACTACACAGGCATCTTTTACATAACTTAGCGATTCACAAATTCCGGAATGCCACAGCGGCGCACTCGGCCCACGCGGGGATAAATTCGCTTCATATCAAAATGTATGTGAACACTCGTACGAAATGACGTCAGTGACACACGACTAGAACAAGTGATTGTCGTGGCTGACGTGCGCTGTGCGGCGTGTGCGTGCGAAGCGTTCACCGCACCGGATTTTCGACTTTTAAAGTTGACAAAGTCCTCTGATATTTATTTGTTATTTATTTATTATAGTTAAATAAGTGTTTAGACTCCCTTGACTAACAAAAAGTAATCTGTCTAAGTTTATGATTGTCGTGGCTCCGACAATCGAGGTGTACCTTCTTTGACATATCCAACATTTGTGCTGTGTTACGATATTTCCGATACCGATGCTCAGTTTTATTCAATCTTGGTTAAAGTGCACAAGTTTAACGCTCATGGGCGGTCAATGGTGTCGGTTGGACGAAATTGGTTGGTCGGTTGGTTGGGCTGGCAACGCATTTGAGGTCTTAGGATTATAGTCTTGAGAATTCAAGTGTCTATGGGTCTCAGATTCCACTTACCATCAGGTGGCCTGAGTGCTCGAGTGCCTTCTCTATAACATAAAAAAGAAAAAAAAAAAAAAAAACAGAAACCCGCGTGCTTCGAAAAATGAAAGCCACTGGAATGGGCTATAATTTTAATAATTACATTTAATACACTACGATTGGATCAGATTTGCCGTCAAATTTGTCAAAATTGCCTCTGCCTTAGGCCGCTTCCTGACTTGTCGGTATGCTTGCAGTAAAACGCACAGGCGGCGTAAACGGCAACCCTTGCCCAATCCGTGTTTTACTGCAAGCATACCGGCAAGTCAGGAAGCGGTGTTAGTCAAGCTGCGTTAGTGCGACCGAGGTCGAGACTTGCATGGAATTACCAGAGATCGGACAAATAGGCGTCAACAACTTAGTAATAAATTTAACTTGAAGTAGATTCATATTTTACGGGGGTGTGCAATATTTTGCATAACAGCAAATGTACTAGTTTTCATTTCTTATAACTTGAATTGCATAATTTCGATCTGTATAACTAATATGCATAATAAACCATAATGTATAACAACGAAATGCATAATTTCATGAAACCTATCAACAGAATATATCTAATTAGAATATATATATATATATATCTATCTATAGAATAGAAAGTAGACAATTCTAATGTCTGTGGTTATTACTGATTGTCGAAACACTTCTAACCTAACCCTACCTAAGAAGAATTTGACTTGAAACACAACAACAAAGTGTATTAAATTGTATTATTTATTTTATTTATTACTCTCTTGCGAAGGATCAAAATTAAATTTCTGGTAAGAAATCAATTATATTAATTAAAATCTTTGGAGTCATGTCCACGTTATTGCGAATAATGAGGCCAACTTGTCCGATCTTTGGTAATAACTAAACATCGGCGACTCGTGGCATTTAGGTAGCATTTGACGTTTCTGACAGACTAGTGATGTAACAATGTTCTTCTGTACAAGTCGGGCAAAAACTTTTTCAATCATATAACCTCATATTACATACATATTATGAGATCTGAAAATACACTTGAAAAACGTGTCTCATCACTAGTGCTACCTAATTGCCACGAGTCGCCGATGTTTATTAATAACACAGACAAGTCTCGACCTTAACTTTGAACTTAAATACTTTAACTTTTATCTTTGAACTTTGTAACGGTTGAAAATCAGCACAGTTCATTCCATCAGTTTCGTCAGGATGACCAGAGAATAATCGTCTAACCCTCGGGCAGATGGACTGATGAAAATTTAATATTTTATGTCTCGTGCCACGCCTGGATCGATAATACGAGTGGGCTACACGATTAGTATTTCATCATTCACAAAAACATAAGTCCGTCAATTTGTGGGTCAGCTGTTCATTCTCCGATCATTGTGACCGTGTAACCTCCATCTTAAGGCAACATTTAAAAGTAGTCATCCATCGTTAGGGTTAATGAGGACACGACCTTAACTGGGATTGCAAATAATGAAGATGCCAAAGTGCACCGTCGGTATTAACATGGCCTTATAAAGACAAACTAGCGCACAGTCCACCTGAAAGTAAGGACTCCGAAGCTCATAAAAATTTGCAATCTCATGATGACCATCTTATGTCTGCAAATGCGTTGCCAACCCTGAGGACTAAGATGGTATGCCTCTACGCTAGTAATTTCACCAGTTGTCTTACACTGGAACATATCAGTGACCGCAGCAGGTTTAAGGGTAGGAAGGTGGTAGTGATCCGGACGGACCCTCACATCGAGTGTATAGTCCACCAATTTGATTCCTAGGCCACTATGTACTATGTTAACCTGACATTGTAAACCAAATTAAAGTTCAATTTTTATATTATATGGCTACTGTCCAGTGGGACAATTCTGCCAGTGTCAAGGTTGGAAGTTACAAGTGATCGGTGAAAATGTTTTTCCAAAAGAAGATGCAGATTCATCAGTTGGGGATCTAAAAATAAATAGATTATTTAAAATAACTACAACTACAAATACTAAATCTAAAATGGCAATTTACAACTTAATATTAAAGTCATTAATATACTTAGCTAAAATATATACAAAGGAAGTATTTACAAAAGTGAGGACATAACTAAGGTTAGCTGGGCGAGAGATGAAATCAGGGAGAAAGTTGTACAGAGAAAATATATGATCCGGAGTTCCCTCCT
The DNA here is from genome assembly GCA_949316455.1 of Acleris holmiana. Lineage (NCBI taxonomy): Eukaryota > Metazoa > Arthropoda > Insecta > Lepidoptera > Tortricidae > Acleris > Acleris holmiana. Next base: position 150,253 of record OX438791.1, on the reverse strand, counting down.
CGAGACCGCACTGACACAAAGAATAATCCCGTACGTGAATCTTCGCCAGAAAAGAGGGCGAACAAATGTGACCAAGACGCAATCGAATTATAACCAAATTAAAAGAAGTCTCTTATGTTTTGGTTGACTTATATATGTCACTTTGACATAGTCCGTAGTGGCCTAGGAATTAAATTGGTTGACTACTTATACCTGAATTGGTAAAGGTTGGTTATAACTAAGGAGCTAATATTACTAGCAGTTGCCAGCAACTCCATCTGGGTAGAAATAAAAAAATTAAATGCCATGTTTTTTTTTAATCAGTCTTTCATTTGCCAGACTATGGAGGTTGCAGACCAAACTTTGAAATGAAGCTAGGAAAAATAACTTTAAAATATTCATTGTCATATTTAATTTATTGCTTCACTAGCGACCATAAACCAGAATTTATTACACATAAAAACCTTCTGTTAAAAATATCTAACTGAAAATCCGTTCAGTACCTTGTTTTTGAGATCATTGCAAACATACATACTAACAGACAGACCGAACGGGTTTTAAAAATACAGTATTTAGGTTTAACACAAACCCAGCAAGGGCACTGCAACAAGACAAAATAGTATGTCTATTTAAAAAGTCACGAAAAAGAAATAGACTAAAGATACGTGACAACATTCTTTTTTACCTCATTGCATGGCGTTCTCCACGGAATATAAGCTTCTTGGGCGCAATAAACAATGCGTTAAGGAGGTTTCCCACTATACGCGATTGTCATTTATCACCGTTCAATCATACAGTGGGAAGCCACTTTAATTCTGGCACATATATTCTAAAATATTGGAATTGATTATGTAATTCGTGTTATTTTATTTTTTATGGTTATTTATTAGAGTACCCAACATTAAAAGTACAGGTAGTTCAACTAGTCCCAACTTGGTTGCGCACGCCAGGTACAGTCAAATCTGAATATTAATAAAATACTCTGCCGTCTATCGCTGTCTCACACTCTGGCATAGGTAGAATAAGAACTAAAGGCATAGAAGGAGCGATAAAATAAAAGGCAACATACAGATAGCTGATATGCACAGACTTATTAGGATTCAGTGTGCCAAAAAGAGACAGTTCTATAAGCTAAAATATCATGGTCGTACACTGTTGCATATATAATCTACGGTGACCAGTTCGTGGTCAGTTTACTCGAGTAGACAACACCTTGGTGTGTGCGGCAAATTTTAGCAAAAATTGGCCTCTATACTCTTTCCTTTTTTAACTTGTCAAACATTCATGATAAAATTTTCGAGACAGGTATAGTTCTAACTAGGGAATGCAAATAACCGGTAAATCACCGAATTAAGTATGCAAAAGACGGTTAGTAACCGGTTTAAACCGGTTATTTGCATTCCCTAGTTCTGACGCTTTTGTTTTAACGCTCCTATGCCTATTCTATGCTCCGGCATCTTGCAGTCTACTCGTAATGAGAGTTTGCGTGCGATAGACAGCCGAGTGCTTTAAACTATGGTTTTACTGTAAATTGCAGCTTCAATTGTAATCGGTTCTCTTGAGCGACACGAATCTGAGCTGATTTAATAAGTCGTTGCACAGCGCGAAGTTGAGTTGAAATATCGGCGAGTGTTTCGCAAGCCTAAACTGAGTCACCAAAATTATCTAAGTAATTGAATTTTTCACACTAATAGTCTTACGAGTAATAAATAAAGACAAACCATTTACACACTAGAAGTACTAGAGATTAAGTATAAAACAACTGCATACGTATTAGTTGTAAAGGACATTGAAGTGTTTTTATAAACCGGTGATTTGGACCGTTTTTTATTTGTATTGCCGGTTTTTGAGCTTGATTTATGAGTACTAAATACCGGATTTGTGATAATAACTGGAATTTGTCGACTATTTAAGTTAATAACGGTGTTTTTACCGGTTTTCTCGTTCCTTACTCAGAAATAATTAGGTGTAAGATGTAATGTTATATAAATTAATGTGCTACCGTTTTTTATTGTAGACGTATTTTGATCGTAGTCAAATATTGTACATATTAAATTAAATATTTCTTAAAATGTAATTTTAAATATAATATATCGTGTATTTATTTTGTACATTTTTTTGCACAATTTAGTTTGACCGCGACTTTGTATGTTTTTAGTTGTTTATTGAAAATATATGTGTGTTTTGGCTAGAAATAAATATTTATTTGTGTAATGTTGAATGTGGTTGATATTTGATCGATCGAGTCGCCTGTCGATGTGGTACAAGTACAGCAGCCTCGGGACACTTGGGGACCCCGACCTCACAGGCACAACTAATGGACACTTGGAGTCAACTAATGGCAAACGAAACCTGTCCCAGAGAAACAGCAGCAATTTCAAAAAACTTGCAGCTGTTTACACTGACTGTACACTGAATTAACGGAGTTGATAGTTGATACTCCAACACTGATGTGAAAGATCAGGAAATCAAGTAGTATCAACTCCGTTTATTCAGTGTACAGTCAGTGTTAAAAGCTGCAGGTTTCTTGAAATTGCCGCTTTTTCTCTGGGACAGTTTTCGTTTGCCGGACTTAATTCAAAGAAAATACGGTCATAAATTGATTGTTACAAAAAGAATGAGAAACCCTTATCTTCTGAATATATTATTATCATAATTTATTTTATAATTTTTTTAAATAATATAATTCATCTATTTATCTTATAAGAATCAAGTAACCATCATCGGTCCTTGTCCATTCCTGGTTCCGTCAGCCTAACCATACGTTTTACGAAAGCTAATATCCCAGTCTATCTGGGTGAATCAACTTTTAAGGTACTCCCCAATTTTCGACACGTCTCACCGTGTCACCTTAATTTGGGAGAATGCAATTTTTTTTTTGATGTGGTCAATATATTGAATAAATCAGACAATTAAACTTACTTTCTAGATGACAATTTTAAAAATTCTTCTATGATTTACACAAATATATCAGGTAACGCAGGGGACGACGTTGTCCCCGGGTTTTGTATGAAAAACGTGCATTTTCCACTGCGTTACCATGTTTTTACAAAATTATAGAATTGGTTTATGATTATGAATAGTGAAATCCGAAAATCTGATTATCTAATTTTAACATGTGTAAACCATTATCAATCTCACATATTCTAGTAAGTTTTTATTAGCGTGTAGAAAAGGAGGACTTTAAAAGTTGATTTACCCATCTACTTGTGTACAAAATAGACAAATGCCACACTTCATAGCATATCTCATGGTGGCTTGGTCACAGCGATCAGGAGATTACTTATGGTCGTATTTAATATCGTCTCGGTTAAATGGCCATCTCAAGATATGTCAAAGTAAACGTCAAACCATAGAAAACTGTCATTTTTGACGTAACTTGAGACGGGCATTTAAACCGAGATCAGTTTATTAATACGGGCCTTAGCATCCGAATTAAAACATATGAGTTCGACATTTTAAAAGTACTATTACCATCTCTCTTCGGTCTTCGCGCCGGCGCTACTGTGCGATAAGGACGACCGCAACTCGCGCTAACTATTGATAAATTAACTTAATAGAAGAATGCCTGGACTCCTAGAAAATAACCGAAAATGGTTATCCTACTCGTACAGGGAAATGGTTAAAAATGCGACACCGAAGTCAAAGCGGTTGAAACGCTGGAAGAAATACCCAATAACGAAGATTGACAAGGTTCGAACCAAATGCTGCCTAGAAGTGAAAATACCTCTCACGAGTTCCTTACCTTACTATATTTTAGAAAATAGTAGTTTATGCAACTGATGCATGGTGTTTAATGAGAGGCCTTAAAACAAGAGTGTGGCTTCATGTAACGAGCGTCAGCTAGTTTCATAATAGGATCACACGAGTGTTTAAGGCCTAAACAATTGCATACACTACTTTATCTACACACATATGTTTAATTTATAATAAAACAAAATAGACTATAACCATCGCACAAAAAAGACAAATCGATAGACTCCTCAATTGTTAAAATCGGTTCGATAGTAACGGCGCTAGAGTGGAACATACATACATACATATATACATACATATATACAGTGGTGGACATATAATTAGAAACAGTACATAAAACTTAGGTAAACATAGAATGAACTATCGTTATGAGTAAAAAATATATTGATTAAATCACTATTAACTATGCCAGAATATAGCCAATGAGTTAAAAAACTCATAAAATATTATTAAAAAATAAATCTGTTCTATCTTTAATTATTAAAAGAGTTTAAATATCATGATAGTTGAATTTCTATTACTGGCCGCTTGGACAACTAATTAGAAACAGGACCCATGGTTCGTTCCATTTCTGAAATTTAAAAAAAAACCTCTTTTTACGCTTTTCCTGTAGTTTCGGCGGCAATTAAACGTCAATTTGGAATTACGTGAATAATAAGTATTGTTAAAAATGGGTAAAAATAAGAGTTGTGACGAGTCAACTAGGCAATTAATCGTTAAATTACATTTAGATCGAAAGTGGACTTATAGAAGAATTGCTAAACATCTAGAATGTTCTGTGAAGAAAGTTTTCAACGCTATTGCTCATTATAAAACAAACGGAACTACTAAAAGTGTTGTTAGAAAATCTCGTCCAAGGAAAACGTCTCCCCGGGAAGATTTGCAAATAATACGTGTAGCTAAACAAGACCCGTTTAAAGGCTCCAACGAGATTAGAAATGAAGTTTTCTCACCTGATGGCCCAAGGAACCTTTCCTCGAACCTGGTACGCATTCGACAATTCAAGTTGTTGAACGTATTCTATGCATTTTGTTGTTTTATTTCCAAAAACAAAAGTTTTACGGCAATGTGCTTTGTATAATGTGAAATACGTCGCAAGTGTTTCTAATTATATGTCCACCACTGTACATACATACATAGAAACATACATAGGGTGTCAAAATCATTACCCTTCCTTTGTCGAGTAAAAAACACATTGAATTGATTTCGTTTCGTATCGATCACTGTTTTCTATTGATACTAGAATAGAGACCCTCTTGAGTTTTGACAGATGTTCCAAATTTAAAATCATAACCTTACCATAATCGATACTACCGTACAACTTTACCTACAACCACAGACAAGAAAGTTCACATAGTGAAATTGGTTGTAATAATGCTGGGAATATTCTACGGTTTCTGAACGCATTTTCGAACACTACCTAATGAACGATTAGTAATGAATGATATGTGCGTAGATGTAGATCAACATTGCTCGGAAATATGAATATTTTTGCTCTGGTTTCGCGGCAGAAAACATCACTTTCATGACAGGCCGTTTTCATACAAATTAAAAATAGTCTTGGCCTATTTCGTACTCCTAATCACGTGCTAATACATACATACATAGCATAACGCCTTCATTCCCAGAGCGGGGTAGGCAGAGCTACAGAAACACCAACAACTTTAAAAAAATACTTGTTGATAATTCTGTACATAACTAACATAACATATTGCTCATTAAGGGCCTCTATTCAGGTGCGTTAAAACGATATCGTGTTTGACACTTTTAAGAATCGTTTATGTCACAGTCGCCATTATTGTAAATGACATAGAGTTATCAAAACGTTGACAATACGGAAACACGTCATACACGATATCGTTATAACGCAGTTGAATAGAGGCCCTGGGCCTCTATTCAGGTGCGTTAAAACGATATCGTGTTTGACACGTTTAAGGATCGTTTATGTCACAGTCGCCATTATTGTAAATGACAAGAGTTAACAAAAAAGAGTTAGCAAAGGAAGGGTAATGATTTTGACACCTTAGTATGTTTCTATGTATGTATGTATATATGTATGTATGTATGTTCCACTCTAGCGCCGTTCCTATTGAACCGATTTTAACAAATGAGGTGTCTATCGATTTGTCTTTTTTGTGCGATGGTTATAGGCTATTTTGTTTTATTATAAATGAAACATGGCGGCTATAAATTAAAAAAATGTAATCAATAGACTTCGGGGACCATCTAGCGGGCAGCGGCGGTACTACGCTTGTGATATGTCCAGTAATTATTTCCGCTACCGGATTGTAGATGGCGTAGGTGAGCAATGTTTGTGTCATTTGCATTTGTTGCAACTGTTGCAAGACTATATTTTTTACGATTTTACGACAAATGTATAGTTTTCAGACTTTTTCCCTATAATTGTAATATAAGTCGTTATTCCTTGCCAAATTCCATAGTTCTTGGTCTACGGGAAATACCTAATCCTATGTCGCCAGTTATCAATCTAATGGCATAGAAAACATTAATTTCCAACTACGCCGATAGTTGACGCTCACAGGCAATTAATATTAGTTCCGCTACCGGATTGTAGATGGCATAGGTAAGCAATGTTTGTGTATTTTTTCTCAAGTATGTACCGAAAAAGTACCAAGCTTATAAAATAACAGGGCGCTCAGGACATTTTGAGTTTCGAGAGCAGCCCAAGTAACACAAAACACCATTATAAAAAATATGCTGCGGATGTCAGTTTACTGTGAAAACATGTTACGTTTTGTGGTAATATTTCCACGCGCCCTCGTGATAGTGCTTTTTATTATAAAAAATATAGAAAATTATAATCGACTCTTCATATGTTTTGTAAAATTATAAGCTCTTAGCTTAGTTTAATGAATAAAGTGGGTTCTATAGGCACCGCGCATAAAGTAAAATTATTGAAAGTGCTCTTTTAATCAGATTTTAGACACTTTTAATCACTTTAATTGTTTCCGTAAGAAGGGGAAACAGAAAGCAAATGGCGTCAGATAATATAAATGCTTTACGCATTCAACGAATGTATAATAATGCTGTTAATCTTACTATAGCTAAACAAAATACTTTGAGCCTGTTTACCAATAATAGTGTTCAGGTATATTGCAACACTTCATACGCACATTATAATGTTTGCTGCCATTATTTATTATTTTATTATTAACAAAACGTGAATATTCTTTTTTCAGTTTTCTTTTGATTCCGCCTGTTCTTTTAGTTTATTTCCAATCGTTTTTATCCATGGCGACAAAATATAACATGCATAATATGCACACAAATTCACGATGTTACTAAAATAACCACTTGCAAAATTGAATTACGATGTAATTATTCCTTGAAATAATGTAAATACATTTCTTTATATCAAAATACGACTAAAAGCTTTATTGAAGAAACCGATTATGAAGAGAACGGAGTTAAGGTTTTATTAATTGTTTAGTTAATGTTACTATAGGACTAGCATTAAATGAACACAAGCACAGATCATTACAAAGTTTTTAATCTTAAAAATTAGCCACTACAGCCCAGTGCTGGATAAAATATTACGTAAATGCTTATTTAATGTATTGGGCTTTTCAAATTACTATTATAAGACTTTAACCTTTGTGTAAGTGTAAAAGCTATTTAAGTGGCTGTATATTATAAATACCCGATGCTTTAGTAGGAGTTTAATCTTTATTTAAGAGTATAGTATAGCTTTAAGCATTTCGAAACGTACCAAATGCTATTAAAAACTATTTTATCTTTGCCAATGCCAATTAAGTGTTATTCGGACTTTAGGACATAAATTCATATCCACTTTGGTTAATATACAGGTTACGTGTTACTTGGGAGAGCGCTCCGCGAGTTAATTGCCGTTCTTTGTTTATCATTACTTTAAGAGCCTACTTGTAACACAATTTAGTGGACCAGCTGCAGGTTATCTAACCTGCAGCTGGTCCACTAAATTGCTAGTTATCAATCTAATGGCACAAAATAATATTGTGTACAAAGCATTAGTTCCCAACTACGCCGGTAGGTGGCGCTAACATGCAATTAAAACGCGCCATCGTGTATTAATTAGAAAGATTGCGAAATTTAACTATCGAGGATGTGTGATTTTAAATGACATTTTATTTATGTTTTTGTCAAAATCTGCATGATAACATTGATAACTTACTACATATTTTACCTAAAAACTTGAGGGTATCATCAAACTAAATAAATGAAAATAATGAAAAAAAAATATGTTTAACACGACTGCAAAAAAGTATTCAGTGAAAATCATAAACTGACTACAAAAAGTACAAAATAAAAACAAGTTTAAAAAACTAAAACTCGACTGTAAAAAAAGAATGAAACAAGTTTCGGCCTTTGTTATGTTTTAAACTACATGCAAGTATTTACCAAAAAGTGGTATTCGCTATCTGATAAAGAATAGAACCTCTCAGTGTTCGTATGATCACGTAGAGTCCAAATTTAGGAAAATTTAACACATTGGCAGCAGTCATCACCTGTGAGTGGAACTCCATCCATTATGATCGTCATCTTGTCTACTAGCAAGCTATTAAATATATTGTTCGTAGTCGAAGGCCAAACTCTGCGCATTGCTATAATAAATTTCTAGACTTCGACTCCACTCCGCACCACTCCACTCCACTCCACTCCATTCACCGTCATGCGTCATGGGGTCGGACCATGCTCAGTGTAGGGTTCCGAAGCCGTTAAGTACCTACTACAAACGTAATTAGTTACTACGTTTGTAGTACTTAACGGCTTCGGAAACCTACACTGAGCATGGTCCGACATGCTCTTGCCCGGTTTCCTTTAAGTTGACTACACGAAGGTTAAGGGTTATTAAATGGTGTCATGTAGGTATGCTATATATTGCGTAAAATTAATGATAATTATTTCACTTTTAAATGAACACTAAAAGGTTTAAAGTTCGGTAAGATAACAATTTGCGTTAAGTTTAATAAATAAAACTGGTAAGTAATTAAAAGCAAGCAACCCCACTACATTTTTAGGATTCCGTAGTCAATAAAGAACCCTTATAGTTTCGCCGTGTCTGTCTGCTCGTCGATGTACGAAGCAGTAATTAAGCATAGTTTTACAACAATGTAGTAAAATAAAACCTTGAAGAAAAAATAATTTTAGGGTGCTCCCATACCTACATGTAAAATAAAGGTATTTAGAATTATTTCTTTAGTTACGGTTGTTGGTGTTTCTGTAGCTCTGCCTACCCCGCTCTGGGAATGAAGGCGTGATGTTATGTGTGTGTGTGTGTTACGGTAGGAGATAGAGCATCGTAACGACTTGACCGTTTGACCGAGTGGAATAGAGCCCCATCATCTAGAAATTACCTCCATCTCTCACCATAACTTAAATGTGGGTAATTTGTGTGTCCAATCTTTGCCTGCCATGACTATATTGATAGGTATTCAATATTTATTAATTACCCAAATTTCAAGTATGTTTTTAGTATCAACATATTAAACAAGTTTTTGGTATTCAGAACAGCGGAAATGATGCGTCATGAAATAAACTAGCAAATGCTGATTCCATGAGTTTTAGTTTGACGTAAACATCGCTTAATTACAAGACTCCAAAACATTGCGCCGCGGCGTGCTCGGCCATGTTGAGACCGTCAACTCATCCTGTCTCAAACTTTTGTAAGAAAAATCGTCACCAGCGGGCCGAGCACGCTGCCACGGGACTTAGTCTCAAATAGGGAACTAGTGGCAAATATTATGTTGCATAGTAATAAAGGACTCAAATCACACAAAACACACTTTTATTTTAAACCTTAGTTCTTAATGCTTACGTTGGAATATGGAATAGACGAATTATAGTCCCGATCCTATATCAAAAATTGACTCGCGACAGCGTGGTCGACCCACAGGGAACGTCATTACTATCTTTAAAGATACTTTTTTTATTGCCATCGAAGGGCAAACAGGCAGACGTCCCACCTGATGGGAAGTGGTCACCGCCCTTACTTGTGTGTGTAATGTTTAGTATAAAAACAAATGTTCTAATTTTCATTTTACATAACACTAATAGCATAATTCTAATTTGTATAATGATCAAATTGTATATCAAAATGCATACAAATAAAATGAATAATGCCTCGAATCACAATTACGAGTTTGTACAATAACAAAGTGCATACCGGTCTAATGCACTACTATGTAGTATAATAGTCATTTTGTATAATATTTAAATACATAATAATAAACGCCTGTGAAGTTAGCAAATGCAAGAATCTGAATATTAATCTTACAAGTTTTATGGAATGTACCAATGCTAATTTAATATGACCAAAGGTGGGTATGTCGTTATTCATTTTTTTATTTATTAATCCGTGGAAAACCAACAGCTTCACAAAAGAAATTAGAAACTTGATTAACAAAACAGTCAATTACAGGTTCTCACATTTAGCCATTAAGTAATATGAAAAAGAATAAGCCTAACTTAAACGTATAAACAGTGAGAGAGAGAGAAAAACAATTAATTAATAACAACTACTGCCTCCAGGCCACCAAGTATTACTGTAACGCAATAACTATGCCAACCAGCACCTGCACGCACACCCGAAAAAATTATCATATATGAAGATTGTTCACAAAATATTGAATTAATGTATTATTTATAGAATTAATGATACTTGCAAAAATAATATAATATAATAGTGACTTAAAAATATGTTTACGAACAAGTTGACGGCCTCCCCTGCGCGGAGCTCCTGTTCCGCGTTTTTATGGCGCTTCGCGCCTTGACGCCACTCTAACCTAACCTAACCTAAAAGGGCTAATTTAGCAGATTGGTTTACATGACCTTGATTCAGACATTATAATTTATAAATAGTTATTTTACCTGATCATTATTGCAAATATTTTTATATTTTTTAATAATTTTACTTAATGTATGATAGAATATCAAATGGCATTATCCCATATGAATATTATACAAAAGGTTGTTATGCTAAATGATATAACACTCATTCTATGTGACTGTCATGCTTCAAAAAATATACATTTTTTTGTTACACTGGACGTTTGTTATCCACTTCGCAGTTAGCTCAATGAAATGATGCAAAAAGTTTTAAACTGGTTGAAGCGCACCCCCTTAATTAGGTACTTAGAGAGTTTTAGCGTAATATTGTAACGTACTCAACTAATTGTTAAACAAACTCGGTTCATCATTCATAACTCATCCCACTCAATCAGCGCTGTGGCTACATGCTGCAGCATTAGCCAACGGTCCTGGGTTCAAATCCCGGTAAGGGCAGATATTTGTGTGGTGAGTGCGAATATTTGTTAGTGAGTCGGATGTTTTCTATCTATTTAAATATGTATTTCTCTATATAAGTACCAGTGTACCTTTGTATTTGTTACGAAACCCTAACATTATCCAGATAAGACGGTTCACAGAAAAATAATAAACAATAGATGATTGAAGTACTTCGTAAAATCTAACGTTATGTATTGATTATCAGTTATACGAGTTGCACAGCATAATAACTTAGATTATTATAATTGTACTATTACTAGGTAGGTACTAATTATCTCCGTTTGCCATTATCCTGCGTGACACTATTTTATCGAGTGGATATATCAAACTTTTTAACAAAGTCGTCAACTTTATCGAAAACTCTAACATGGTTAACAATGTGGATAAAGCTATTGCGGCGGTTTCGACCGGTAGTTACACCGGGTACAGGGGGGTTGTTATGACATAACTATGCAGTTATGTTTACACTCAGAGAAAAGGACAGAGCTATAACAGTTATATAGCTCTGTCCTTTTTTCTGAGCGTAAACAGAACTGTATATAGTTATGTCATAATAACCCCCCAGGGTCTCTATTCTACTGTGTTAAAATGATATTGCGTTTGACGTGTTTTAGTATTATTTTCAACTCGGCCGCCATTAGTGCCACGTGCATAAGAATAAGATTTATTCAAACGTTGACAATCCTGCAACTCGTCAAAGCAATGTCGTTTCTACCTCGTACACACGAAGACACTGTTAACTGAACACCCGTAGACTTTAATACGTTGCGATAAGGTTTATGTTCGTTTGTAAATGTACAGTTAACAGTGTCTTCGACTGTAGGTACAGTAGGGAAGTAAAATAAGGAACATGCACAATTGTTTTTCTTACGCTCTCTGCAAAGCGCTATGAAAGAGAGGAATTAATGTATACGCGGAATAGTTTTCGTGTAATTTTTTCATAAGATACTAGCGACCCGCCAGCGGCTTCGCCCGCTGCATTTTTTTTTCAGATCACTTAGGGGTATGAATAATAGATGTTGTCCGATTCTCCACCCTAGCCGTTATGCTCGCTAAGATTCACGAAAATCGGTCGAGCCGTTTCAGAGGAGTTCAATAACGTACACCGTGACACGAGAATTTTATATATTAGATGATGCTTTAAAAAGTCATAGTTCAGACCCCTTGCAAAAACGCTATATACAAAACCGAGGACAGGAGTGACGTCACAGCTGCTGTTCCATATAAGACCACCTTATAAAGAAAACTGTATTTATTTCGTAAATTTTTATATTTAAGCCAATATCGTTAAATTAAAATATAACGTTAATAAACTGAGGATGCCGAAAAAAACAAACTTAACATTAAAAGAAGTTTTAAAATTATAACAAGTTTTGATTCTATATAAAATCTTAAGAGGCCGTATACGAAATTTTGCCAGTTTTGCTTGTTTTCGTGATTTTACAGTTTAAATACTGCTTTTCTATAAGTTTTAATGCACGTATCATGATATATCATTTCAGTTATGATCGAATAAATGAGTTACGAATGAATGAGCTACTTTTTTATCTTTGTCGAGAATTTAAATTCGGGATTTAGGTTATTTTAAAACATTATACATTGCTATTGAATTTTTAATTTTTGGATGTATTTTTAAGGTAATGGATTTATTTAGAAATGAAGTTTATTACTGTTCATTTAATTATGAACAAGTGTTTTAAGAAGCGACTCAGGGAATAAAGGCTTGTAGTATTGTTAGGCGATGGACTTGCAACCTGTCTCTAATACACTAGTAAACTTCTTGGCCTGATTGTGCAAAATGTGGTTACAGAATTATCAACAAGTCTTTTTAGAGTTGTTGGTATTTCTGTAGCTCTGCCTACCCCACTCTGGAATGAAGGCGTGATGTTATGTATGTATGTATGTGTGTTTTAAGAAGCCGAAATTTAAAACTATTTTTTGACCATTTTCAAAAAAATAATAATATAAAGGTGATAAAAAGTAGTTCATACATTTTTTAGACAACTTTTACAGCAATCAATTGCTATTTTTCATACCTTTAAGACGTCAAAACGATTCGTAAATATGCGATATTCTAAACCTCTTACAACAAAACTCACGAAACAGTCACCGGTTTCAGGTCGATTTATCAAAATTAATTCATAAAAAACAAAAAAGTATTTCATTTTCATATTCGTTGAAAATATAAATTATCTTTCGTGTTGCGCATTAAAATTTGTAGAAGTAAAGTATTTAAACAGTAAAATAACGTCTGTAAAATCACGAAAATCAGCGAAATCGGCAAAATTTCGTGTACGGCCTCTTAATAAACGGGTCAAACCTTAGTGTATTGCGTTTTATGTTTTTTTTACATTTTCTCCTAAGTCGTATCAATGAAACTCAATTCTGAGTTTCTTGCGTGCTCTGTGTTGTTAGGGAAGGGGCCGCTTCCATTGCACTCCGCGCGTCGGCAGCTCAGCCGTTTGTTATTATAAACAATGTTTGTTATAATCATTAAGTATAATTACTTAGTGTAATCATTTAATTTCGCAAGCACTGGACAATGAGTTAACGTAACTTTTCTCAAGTTTTTCTTTTATTGTGATAGGTTTTCTATAGAAATAAAACTTAATTACGAGCAATAAATACCTGGCACGTGTAAAAAGAAGAGCTCGTGGAAATAGGTGTCGAGCCTCAAGACAAGACAGGCACGAACATGTTATTAATATGCACCAAAACCATCAGGAATGGAAGGTGGATATAAGGTGGACCGAGATCTATGTGGTTTAAAGCTGCCTAATTGAAAATACACGCGCTAAAGTGTATTTTAGACGCTCTGGCGGGACTAACTTAAAATTGCGGGTAATAGAGCTGCGAGACGTTAATTCAGGCGATTAACACGGTCATAATAAGCCCTCTGGGTGGTGGATTTTAACTTTAAGAACATAATTACTTTTCATCCTATGCGTTTGGAATCCCGCCGGACTTACCCGTACCTCCGAACTCGGACAAATACGGAAATATCCGGACGAATGCCAACTCTAATTCAAACCTAAAGTTTCCGCCATATTGTTTTCTTAAGAGATAAATACCTACATAACGTTAATTGTTTCTTGAAGCATCAATCACGGGCAACCTTCCTCCATGACCCGATGACAGAGCTTCGAAATGAATAAGAAAAACAATCACTCATATCTATCTTGCCAAGGTTTTTCGCAGAAAACAAAAATTCACCTTTGACGTTCGGATAAAGTAACTCAAGTCCTGTCGGCCTAACATGCTGCAACGGGACAACATTTTTGACATGATAGGGACTTTTATCCGTCTATTCCATACTCCAACGTAAGAATAAAGTGTTAAGGTTTAAAATAAAAGTGTGTTTTGTGTGACTTGAGTCCTTTTATTGAATTAAGCAACTACTTTGTACATGACACTAGTTCTCGTTGAGGTATTTGACACTGCGTGTTGCTGGGGTGGAGGTTATTCGGTAAAAAATTATTGCTTTTGACATGTTAACGTATAATCAGCGTTACTTTTTTTTAAATTTATTTTTTATTACTAGGGTTAGGATTTTGGTGGCTATCGTGGTTCAAGAATAAGTCCTCTACGCTTAGCTCAAGTTGTATTTTCTCGCTAGTCTATCAGTGCATCTAGTGGGTATAGTGGGTATCATCCAATCCCCTACCTGTGCATGTGGCCAAGAGGATGGTACCACGGATCATATTTTGTTTAACTGTCGTCACCGAGCCGCTGCTCTGTACGACATCCTCCCTTCTCCTATCCCAAAACCGATCAACTTTAAATCACTCCTCATCCTTGCATTTACAGATAAAAAATATTTAAAAATACTCTTGCGTTTTATCCACTCCCAAAATATTAAACTTTAAGTGTTTGTCGCTGGCTTTTGTTATTTCATTCTATGTTTGTGGTGTCTATATGTTGTGTTCGATCTTCACAGGTTCTGCAATCAACACTTTCAACGTCAACTACCTGTTTCGGACCCCTTTTCTAAAACTCAATCAATCAATTTATACACTGTGCTGTTGTCAAATTGGTCATTGGCAGTAATGGTCGCACGTCTATTGTGACCGATTGCCATTAAAACAAAATTGGATTGGATACTTAGGTATTACTAATTATTTATAATGGTGACACAATGATTTCTCAGCTAGTGTCACAACTTCACAAGATAGAGTCATAATGTGACGCTAGTTTTCACTGGGCCAGGCGAACAAATGTGTGTGTGTTACTGATTCTGATCTGCTCGAGCTAATTAGATATGCGTTGGGACAATGGTGGTGTAATTTTACGCTTTATATCGTTCAGTTGGGAAGAGGGGAATGGAGAGCTTGCTAGGGCACCAAACGAGCCGATGTTTATTGGAAAATGAGAAGCATTTTTAGGGTTCCGCACCTCAAAAGGAAAAACGGAACCCTTATAGGAACACTTTGTTGTCACTGTTGTCAGTTCGTCCGTCTGTCTAAGCCCTTTATCTCGGGAACGAGTAAAGCTATTTAAAATAAATTAAAACCATATACTTAAGTCTACAGTCCCTTGAAGCTGTTACAAAATCAAAGTAACGCTAAAAAGATACGGCCGTTTATGCTGCAAAAAACGTATATTTCGACAATCTCAATTAAGGCAATCAAAATTTATACGGTACTTCCCATAGACCTAGAATCCTGAAATTTGGCAACAAGGAAGGTCGTACAGCACAAGTAAAGGAATAAATCCGGAAATAGTTTATTTGTCGCTCCATCACCAAAAAAAAAACATTTGCAATTGTCCTATGTCGATGTATGGACACAACAGTTCTTCAACGGCAAAAGCAAGTTTGTCCCTCAATACAATTTTACATTGTTATACATTTTAACGGAACCCTCGGTGAACGAGTCCGGCTCGCACTTTACCGGCATTTTTTTTAATTTAAAGGAACAACATTGTTTGTATTACAAACAATGCCGTTGCTAGGTCCTTATTCAAAACATGTAAAAGAATTACTATTTATTTATTTCATTTGTAAATTACAGTTATAAACCATCGTATTACAAACTTAATTTTATGGCCATAATTCTCTCTCAATCATTCTCTTACATGTATTCATCACCCTTTCCATTCCTGAGGCAAACACATCTTAGTGTGGCGCCTCGCCGAGCATGGAGTTGAGGAATGCAGTAATAACTAAATAATGCATGCAGCCTCCAACAGTTTTAATATAAGAATGCGCCGCACGTCACCGCCTGCGCTCTCAGTGCATTTGAGACTTTAAACTACTTTGAAAGAAGTAGCGCAATAAGTAGACGCCTCTTTGCCCAGGTCTTGCCCCACCTTTTGTTGCGGGCTAGCAATCATTGTGGTGTCGTTGAAGAGGTCATACAATACGAACAGCAAATGGAGACATGCGCCCTGGGTCTCTTTGCTCTACGTAAAAATAACCTTCGATTGATATACATATATGTAAGTTATGTCCATTGGGGTGGGTATCATATTCCATAAATAGTTATTATAGTTTGAATTTGGATGAGGGCAAGACAAAAAATCAAATTTCGAGCCGTCACTGCATCACAACGTTTCCCGCGCCGAATATCAAACCCGGATGCGCTGGAGCCGTGTGCAAGCCTCCAACTACGGCAGCTGGCGGCAGCGTCCATCGTTTAGTGAGGTGCAAATTGTGTGCATATTCTAATACTGATAAAAGGCATGCAAACAAAAGTATAACTCCTTGCAAGAGAATCATGAATACGTTCGCGCATGCCCAGAGTAAACATTACGCATGTCATATTTGTTTTAATTCAAGGGTAAGAGGAATGCGCCGGACTCGCCATATGTATTTACCTCTTTTTTAGGGTTCCGTAGTGAAACTAGGAACCCTTAGTTTCGCCACGTGCGTCCGTCCGTCCTAGCTCAGAGACTCTTAGTACTAGAAAGCTGTAATTTGGCATGAATATACATTAGTCACGACAGCAAAAAAAACTTTTCTTTTAGTGTAACTGTCCAACTCGTAACGTGGGGATGTATTTTGTTTTTCTCGACTTCCCCATAGTGTGGGGTGTCGTTGGATAGCTCTTTCAAAACTATCGCGGGTGTGATCAAACATTTTATTGAGTAAGGGATCCGATTATGAAATATTAAGCTTTATACAGCTAGTTTTTGTTAGAGTCAAGTGCATATAATGAATTTAAAAGAAAAACTACAACGACTAAGTAGGCATCATGGTTCTCGAGATACCGGCGATTAAAGTGTTTATACCTTCTAAAATCATCTAAGTCGGCACCAAATTACATTAAATAGAAAGTTACTTATTACTTGTTTTTTGTGTTTGTAGTGCTTCACGGTTTCGGAACGGAACCCTACACTGAGCATGGCCGACATGCTCTCGCCCGGTTTTTGTACACCTACCACCTAAGTTGCTTTTGAATGAAATTGGTGTCGAAGTCATAATAATACGTAGCATTTAGCTGTACATTTTAGTAATTTATCGCAATAACGTTTAAAACTGAGAGCGGTTTTAATGGCTGCGACAAAGTAGCTGCACACCATGGTACCATGTCGCTTTAACGCCCTTGACAGACTGACCCCCCAGTTCAAACATAACGTTGATGTGACAAAGCACCAAATTGTTCAGTTATTTATAAGACCGTACACAGGTATTTAGAACAGGTGAAAGTCGAAAGAGGCTAGTTATATTACATATTCTTACTAATATTATGAAAGCGAAAGTTTGTTCGTTCCATTTTCACAGTCAAACGGGATAACAGATTTTTATTGAATAAATACTGAATTTATAACAAGCTACTCGACTAGAGATGGCGCTGTCTTCTACCATTTTATCCGCTAGATGTCGCTGTTTAAACCAAAAAGTGTGTCTCTTGTAAACTAGCGGCCCGTCGCGACTTCGCCCGGTTTGGATAATACCTATACATAATATAGCTATAACCACGTAGAATAAGCCCGATTGCATTATAATTTAGCATGTGTATGTAAAAACACTGGGTGTGTCAATAAATCGATAAATCAATATTGAGCATTTGTATTACTAAGTTATTTGTGTAGTTTTATACATAATATTGCGATGACTCCGATGGCGACATAGTTTTATTTTAATGATCATAATGTTTGTTGCCCTTTCATTTATTTTACTAACTTTTTATTACTTTGCAATGTACCTATGTATGTATGTTTGGGTCAAATCTTGCAAGGATGATTTGAACCATTTCCCGGGACCGATTGAGCTGAAATTTGGTAAACCTACGTAACTTCGATGACAATACAATAATATGGCATCGAGCTGGTCTGATGGAGTGGGAAGGTGGCGACTCATTCGGTTGTCGGCAGCAAAAGTTTGTCCCAAAATGGGATTTTTGACAGACACTTTTTTTTCTGACAATGTAATCCTACTGTCATGCTAATATTATACCGTAATTTCGAAAAATTGTGTATGTGTGTGCGTTTGTTTGTTATTATTTCACGCTACAACAGCTGAACAGATTTGAAATATTATCATCCAAAAAATTAAAAGATCTCCAGGGAGTAACGATAATCGAAATCGCGGGCAGAGGCTACCTAGTTACTTATAATTTGGCATGCCGTGTAGTTCACACTGTAACATTAAGCAGTAAGATTGAAGAGTACCCTGCGTCATTCCTCGGGGGCTTGGGGTTCAAGCTATATTATCGACTAGCTTCCGCCCGCGACTTCGTACGCGTATAAATCAGTTCCCAAGGGAATAGCGATATGAAAGGTACCCTATGTGTTAATCCAAGGTATAAGCTGTTTTCATTCCAAAGGACGATGGGTAAAAATGTCCTCACCCACCAACAGTGATGAAACATGTGCCAGTTTATAGATCTTGGCAATATGATGTATTTTTTCTATGGCGACGATCACCATATGTATGGGGTTTTCTTGAAAAATCATAATCTTATCGTATGGAACTATGGAATTTGTTTGAAAATGAACACGTATGTAGATGATTTGCTTTGCCTGGCCCTTTGTTTTCATTAAAACATTCCCATTGATTTTGCTACGAAGATAAGTATTTTGTCTTTTATTGGGTCCTAATGAACATATAGACCTGCAGCCCGTTACTGTTGGAGGGGGGGGACGGGGTCCATACAAAATTGCCCATCACCCTTTCACCTAAATCCGTCTAGTAGTTTTTGCGTGAAAGAGTAACAAACATCCATACTTAAAAACTTTCGCGTTTATAACATTAGTAGGGTTTGATTATTGTATATTATGATGTAGTAGGTACTAAATTATGCCCGTAATTTAAAAGCTAGTCGGAGCGTAATTTTAAATTTTGTATTGGCCCAGGCCACTTACGATTTTTTGGAAATAAATCGATATCAGGCTTAATACAGGCTCAGGCAGACAGCAAAGCGTTATTTCGACTTACTTTATTATTGAATTCACCAAAATATCATACCGAAAGCTGGTAGAACAGTTGTATCCTAAAAAGAGCTGAATTTTGGTAGGAAAAGTGCTATAACTATGACTGAAATTAAAATCCAAAAAGAAAGTATACGGGAACATGCCAATGATTAACACAAATTTGCTAATTATTTTCATAGTTCAAATTATTACAAATTTTCCTGTTCATTTTCTGTTAGATTCAGTTCACATTATGAACTAAAAATTAACCGATATGATAAATTTATTCGTCTTATGCAAATATTTCAATTCAATATTTTTTCGTGACGCGGGAACAAAAATAAGTGGATTCTATATGTCCATGAAAGAAAATGAGTCAATCAAGATATTTCTGAAGTAAATAATACGTCTAGCATTTGTGCTCCACTTTTACAAAATTTAAATCAGGTTAATTTACGTTTGATTCTGTCGCGGCCACAAATGTAGGTGGATCAATTCAGAATAGGGTTATAAACTATTTTTTGACATAACAAAATGACTATTAGGCGACCAAGGGAATAAGGGCTTGTAGTACTGTTAGGCGATGGGCTTGCAACCTGTCACTAATACACTGGTAAACAACATAGCCTACTTGTGCAAAATTATCAGCAAATCTTTTTAGAGTTGTTGGCATTTTGGTAGCTTTGCCTACTCCTTTTTGGGAATGAAGGCATGATGTTATGCACATATGTATGTAAAATTACTGTTATAGATATATTGTTGAGTCTCCATACAAAGAAATCGTAACTTTCCTGGGGTATAAACTAGTCTTGGATGCATATTTTATGTTCATCAGTGACAACAAACAAAGAGTGGGTCACGATCCAAACGCGTTTTAGTACCGTTGTTCAATACAAGGATAACCTTCGAATATTATTTCAATCGCTCGATCGTCGCTGGTCTCGACCGGCCAACATAACTAGACCCCTTCGCTCGTTTACGAGCGAAGGTTCTAACCTATTTTAAGGCAAACGAGCACCCAGGCTCCCAGATAATAACTGGACTTTGACGCCCAAAGACGTTTGCAATCTTACGATGTAAATTTTATCACTACGAATGTATTGCCAACCCTAAGGACTAAGATGGAATAAATAAATATCACGGGACAATCTCACACAAATTGACCCAGACCTAGTGAAAAGCTGAGTGTTAAACTCTGGGCTAAAAAGCCATGATGACCCTCGAACTTCATCAACCCTCGCTTTGCTCGGGTGATTCAATTTCTTATGTCATAATGGCTTGCTTTAGTCCCTTATTGTACAATCTATACTATACGGCTGCCGCGGTCCAGCTGTTTGATAAAGAATAACACCCGTGATTCCGACATGCAGTAGCAGCTTTATTAAGGGTTTCTTAACCTTTCGGTCATGGACCTTTGTTTCTTATTACTTGATCGAAAGTGATCGCCGCCGCACATGCTCAGAAGTAGCTGTACCCTTCTGTACCGTGTCGCCGCCAAACATTTATAACTTACATAAATGCATAGCATCATCCCTACATATCCCAGAGTGGGGCACGCAGAGCTACAGAAATACCAACAACTCTAAAAAGACATGTTGATAATTCTGTAACCTCATTTGGCCAGGAAGTTTACTAGTGTATTAGTGACAGGTTGCAAGCCCATCGCCTAACAGTACTACAAGCCCTTATTCCCTTAGTCGCCTCTTACGACATCCACGGGAAGACATGGAGTGCCACTATTCTAACCCGGCAACCACACGGCATAACTATAGTTTTGGATTGTTTTAGGTTTAACTATAGTAGCCGCGACCGGCTCGAGCGCGAAGATATCAATCACATTCACGAAAAAGTGTACTAGGGCTCAATTCTGCTCGCAAAAAACCATATCGCTTTTCGTTGACACGTATTGTCACCTTTACATAAGCAAAATAGTTTTATCGAGAAGAAAGGAGCCCTCGAACCTATCAGTAGTATGAACCCCTGAAACATACGTTTTCATACATGAATTTATCTATTAATTACTTCCTGCAACTATTCGATGACGCGACGAAAGTCAACGTTAGTGTCAACTTGCTGTCTAATTTTATTGCTAAATACGGACCAATTGATACCAATTTCCACACACATATTCTCGATGATGATACGTTAACGTTACTATAAAAAAAAAGAATACAAGGTAAATATGTAAATATCGTGTGTTTTAATGTCTAATTATGTACAGTTACATACATTGCTTTATCTACATACATATATTATTATAAAAAACAAAACAAACTAAACTACTTTTTGCGACAAGACAAATAGAATGACAAAAAAAAAATGGCGGCACCCGTAGTTTTTTTTTAATTCAGACAAACTAGAGTCCGCCTCTACTATCATTCGTTCGATATCAAGTAACAAGCGAGATTTGTCAAAATTGTATGCAATTAACATTTCATTTCGAATTAAATGCCATCTCGAGTGATATTAGAATCGAGGTCAAATAAAATTTGCCTCGTTTTTCAAAGATGTTCGAAATTTAAATGTAATAATGATATCGAATTTAATGTTATTAATAACATTTTCACAAATAAGAAATTCGTTCTAACAAAACAGTTTATCTGCTAGTCGTAATTTGCGGTTTTTGAGCGCATCATAGAGGGTTTATGATATGTGTGTAGATAAAGGTTATATTTTCTCGCTGCTAAGGTGAAAAATTGTATGAGCAACACGAGACCAAAGTTATTTGCATCTCGTGTCTTTGAATCCCTCGCTGCACTCAGGATTCTAACCTAGAATCCTTCGTTTGCTCGGGATTCAATTCTAGAATCCTTCGCTTGTTCGGGATTCAAAATCAACCCTCGCAGCAAAAAAACAACTTTGCTCTCTTGGTGTACAAATAACTATTATTCCTCTTAGAACATGAGTGCTTCTTCTACTAATCAATTAGGTACGATACGGCGACGTTGAAGATGTAAAGGGACGATAATTATGATCTTTGCTTTGCTTTCTGTGTAATACTTTTGTTAGTGATTACTTATTTGGTTTAAGGGAATAAGGGCTTCTAGTATTGTTAGGCGATGGGCTTGTCACTAATATACTAGTAAATATCTCAGCCTACTTGTGCAAAATGTGGTTACAGAATTATTAACGTCTTTTTAGAGTTGTTGGTATTTCTGTAGCTCTGCCTACCCCACTCTGGGAATGAAGGCGTGATGTTATGTATGTATGTATGTGTTTGGTTGACTGGTAGTGAAAGCCATTAGGCAATAAGTCCGCCATTTGTGTTTTTTGTACAATAAACATTAAATTATTAAAGGTGCTCGGGGTACTGGAAGGTACTAAAATGTACGGTTAGTTTGACCCGAAAAACCAGAAGGGGAATCCCTAATGCGTTGTCGGAGTTTTAAAAACAAAGTGTGCTGGTCTCTTGAAGATAACTAAGCGTGAGTATAACGAGTTTAACAAAAAACCCGACTCGACATTTTGATATTGTCGTCAATGCTTGGTAAATACCCAGGTTACATTGTTCATCAAGACTAAAGTAAGCCATCATGAAGCGAGATATTTATCCACCCGAGCAAAGACACGGTAGATGTAGTTCGAGTTTCTATGTTTTTAGTCTCAAGTTAAACACTCTACTTTTCAATTTGATGTCGAAAAAACAAATCTTAAATTATAATAGTATTAACATAGATACGTAAGAAATACAACTTAATAGTGCTATCATTTTTACTCTCAACCTGGCACTGGAATGCAAAACGACAACAACAAGGTTGTTTTGGGATTAGAACATAACAACTATGTCCTTAGAGAACCTTTCCGAAACGAAGACTGAGGCGGTGGAGGTTGTATGCCCAGCCCTACCCTGCCTTCCACCGGCTCCACGACGCACTCCGACGACTAGAGCAACATCATCAAATAACGACATGTATTTGGCTGTTTGAGGTTTTCCGAGGAAATTACAAAGAAAAGGTACTTAAGTTCCTAGGGAGTAAAATGTCACTTTAGGCCCTAGGGATTAAATTCATCACTTTAGCCCTCCTTAAGGCTATTAAGAGTCATTTTAGAGCGAGAGAAGTGAAAATACTTTTAATACCGCGACACGCACACATGCATGCCGCACGATATCCCCATTGTCTGAAGATTACGGTTTACACCATTGACTTATATATTACTACCGTTCACCTTGTGCTTAAACTGTAGCATCCCAGAAATACGAGCACTGCCGCAAGAGCTGATCCACAAAACCGTCGAATGTGGAATCTTTTAACTGCATTTCAGTTTAATAACGACATTTGTCCAGCCACATACGCTAATCAAATCACGGTTTCATTTCTCGTGCTCCGCCATTTTTCAATTATAAATTGTGGGTTATTGATACTTTTAACGAGTGTGTTAATTTATACAAATTTAAAGCTGCAAATATTATTGATAACAATTAAATTGCTATTCTTGTGGCCCTAGTGAGGAGGGCTATGGTTACTTAGGCAGAATCATATAAATACCTAATTAATTTTATATGGTGTGTTTTATATTGATTGTGATATGACTGTTTGTTACCTAAATAAATGAACTGTATTTGCAAAAACACCTCAGTAGGCGAAGTGGTAGATGTAGGAAGAGAGTCGTTTGCGTGCAATTAGGCGTTTTCCAAAAAAAGGGTACATCGTTAAGGACAAAAGTTAAGAAAATTTAACTTTGTCTATTTCGTCACGAAAATTAGCCATACATTTATTTACATACGTTAATATTCGTGACGAAATGGAAAAGTTAAATTTTCTTGACTTTTGCCTTTAACGATGTACACTTTTTTTGGAAAACGCCCAGTTAGTAGGTTTCTACGGCCATCTCAAGGTTATATATACTAATATTATAAAGAGGTAAAGTTCTGGATCTACTGAACCGATTTAGATGAAATTTGGTATGGAGATAACTAAGGTCCCGGGAAAGGACATAGGATACTTTTATCCTGGAAAGCTGAACAGTTCCAGAGGGAATTGCGATAAACGAGGTATCTAAAATAGAGGGCACTATATAATAGTGATTTAATAATGTCGTCTATATACACCCGAGTAGAGCTCCGTCGCCCTGAGTACTACTGCATATAAAAGAAGAAACCGCTGGAGCTAGGGACTTGAAATGAGGAGGAGAATATTCCTTGGATATCCTAGGAGAGCACAGAGAAGGGGTTTTCGGAAATTCTTCCCCCAAGGGGTTAAAATAGGGGAGCAGCGGGAAACTAATTATATGCGGACGAAGTCGCGGGCGTCCTTTACTTTTATTATAATTCAGGCAATGGAGGATACAAAACAGTAGTGTTCGCATTGTTGTGTTCCGGTTTGGGGATAAGACAGCCGGTGAAATAACTAGCATACAGGCATTCCATCTTAGTCCTCAGGGTTGACAACGCATTTGCAGTCTTAAGATTGCAGTCTTGTGATTGCAAATGTCTATGGATCACAGTCTCCACTTACCATCAGGTGGCCTGTGTGCTCGTTTGCCTTCACAATGCCATAAAAAAAAAAAAAAACCCACGTGACGGCGGTATCTTACAAATTCAAATACTTACTATACCCTCGCAGCCATGGCCTGTAAAACGAAATGATTAATCACTGAAACCACCGAGAGCCACGGCATGGTTTGTATCAGTGTAGTATTTATTTAACTCCAAGAAACAACGTGTAATACGATAATGAGCTGTCACAGGGATCACACAAGCTTGACCCGACTGTAACAAGCGTCGGTGGCCTAGTGGCTGAGCGAGTCGACTCGTGATCATAAGTTCGAACCCCCGCGGTCACCGTGTACCAATGAGTTCTTCTAACATAAGTACATCACGCGATGCTTTGACGGTGAAGGAAAAACATCGTGAGGAAACCTGCACATTCGAACAGCTGAGTGTGTAAGAGGGTAATTGCACAAAAGATCCTAAAGGGGTCGAAGTGTATCCGAAAGAGCCCATCTGTAAGATAGGTTTTTTTTTATTTTAATGACCCTCAAACTTCATCAACCCTCGCTTTGCGCGGGTGGATAAATATCTCGTGTCATAATGGCTTACCTTAGTCCCTTGTTGAACAATTTACTATAATATCTCGCACCGAAGCACTTGGGTTAGGACGAAAAAGTTGGACCATAGCTAAGAGCAGTTAACCATACAAACAACGAAGATGGAAAAAGTTCAGTTGTGCGATGAAAAGTATCCTTACAATTGCATGGCATAACGGAAAAGTTTCATAGAAAATTTAATTGCGGGAGTTAGAGTGGGCAACTTTTTGGTCCTTACCCATAAGAATATTATATTACGTAATTGAATATTTTAATTTTGAATTGATCTATCATATAAATACATTTACAAAATATGGCCGCTCACCTAAAAAATTACAGGCTTTTACAAAATGACACTGTCCCTGCATTTTAAATACTCCTTATTTATTTATTCATTGAAAAGATACACTAATAGTATTTACACAATTAAGATATAAAAACACATTCCTTTGATGTCATGAGCCTGTGTGCCATACGGGAGCAAGTGTATACCTACAGCACTCTTACAATTTAAATGTCGCTAATAAGATAACGCTAACGCTAACGCTATAATATATATGTAGTATCTTGCACAATTAAACATTAAACAATACGGTAAAAATTAAGATAGGTAGGTAACAACAAATTAATCAATTATTCTATAGACTTACAATCCGGTCAGTACATTTTTAATGCAAAAGAGAAGGCCCACGAGCACACAGGCCACCTGACGGTAAGTGGGACGATTGCATTCGGAAGAATACGTACACTCGCGAGACGTTACTGCAATAGGACTAAGATGGAATGCCTCTATGCTAGTAATTTCACCGGTTGTGTTATCCCCACACCGGAACATAACAGTGTGAACACCCGTGAAAAAGGCAGCCTTTTAACTGACAGAAGGAATCAAGAATTAATGCCAGTTATTCGACGGAAGCGAACTGAAAGACGAACACAATTTCGGTATGAGAATACGGTGAATACCAACGTGAGGCGAACAGAAATTACAAATTAATCCGCTATCGTCCATGAGCGCTAGTAACGCTTTTACTATTTCAGCACCTCAAAAATGGTGGTTTTGCTGTTTAAACACAGTGAGCAAAATTCGATTTTGCTGCGAGCGTGAGACAACGTAACTTTTTAATTTTTGTTCTGTGGCCGTGGTGCGGCGCGCGGGCGGCCGGGGAATGTCGTTTTATTTTTACCATGTTGTTTTTTTACCTTATAGTACTTTATGTGACTGTTACATAATAACATTACTCGAGTGTTTTAATGCCTAATTATGTACAGTTACAATCTACATACATATATAATCATAAAAAATAAAACAAACTAAACAATTTTTTGCGACAAGACAAATGGAACGTCAAAAATGGCGGCACACGTAAAGTGTCATTCTATGGAACTTGCTAACTATGTAAACAAGCCGCCATACTAAAATTGACATTAGATGTCTATTTCAATATATTGTTTGTTTACATAGTTAGCAAGTTCCTTAGAATTACAGTATAGTTTTTTTAATTCAGAGACAAACTAGAGTCAGCCTCTACTGTCATATCGTTCTATAAAAAGTAACGAGCGAGATTCGTCAAAATTGTATGCAATTGACATTACATTTCGAATAAAATGTCATCTCGAGTGATATTAGAATCGAGGTCAAATAAAATTGATTTGTTTTTCAAAGATATTCGAAATTTGAATTTAATATTGATATTGAATTTGATGTCATTATTAAGCAATAATAACATTTTCACAAATAAGAAATGTGTTCTAACAAAACAGTTTATCTTTATGCTAGTCGTAATTTGCGGTTTTTCAACGCATCATAGTGTTTATTATATGTGTGTAGATAAAGGTTATATTTTCTCGCGGCTAAGGTGAAAAATTGTAAGTTTCGGTGTGTCCACAGGAAAGACGGTAACCTAAATCGTGTATGACCCAAAAATTATAAAATGATTAAAACTATCTTGCAGGTGAAATCGATATGGTTTAGTTTCATTTATTCAAATAGTGCCGTAGAAGATTTGTGAGTAATTTTCTAAACGTCTTTGTGGGAAGAAAAAAAGAGGCTTAATTAGGGCAAATGTGTGATAAACCTTAGTTCGTCCTTGGTCGTCACAATCGTCTTTGCTAGAGAACACCGCGAGAATAAGGTGATGTATGAAGCCTATCCGATAGACGAAACGATGGGTGTTCTGTTCGCTTGGGCGAACTAAATTACAAGTGCTGTTTAAGAATCACCCCCCTGCTCCTCAGTGAGGGAAGGGCTTCGTCCAGCAGCGGACGTTCTCCGGCTGAATGATGATGCTGTCGAGCTCCCTTGGTCCTTGGACTATTTGACGCATAAGTAGCTTTAGCCCATTCCAATGACGCGAACTGGTTACAAAATAACTGATAAGATGCTAAACAAATGAACACGCGGTTAACAAACTAGAGTGACCCAGACTCGGCTCAAGGTAGCGTCCCAGGGTCGATCTTTGGCAAACATTTGTGCAATAAATAAATGGTAATATAATAATAAAATACTTTATTAACACAAAACAAGATTATATAATTTTCTTAAATCAAAGCATTCAACGCTTACGTAATGAAGCGATGTAATACGCACATAATCATATTTGTTTCCGAGTCTTTGGTGTGTTTTTAGTATGTAGTTTAGTACCCATATAGTAGGTACAAGCCTAGAGCTTACTTGGGATGGGAGTCTTGGGACTATGTAGTTTCTTTTGTATAAGTTTGTCCCAGTTATTTATTTATTACCTAGAAATTTATTAAATTTATTAAATTTGGTTTGAGGTCATGCCATGAAAAGTGAACTAACTACACATATATAAAAATGACTAGATTCAACAATATCTCTGCATTATTTTATTGTTTTCCAATGTACTGCGCTGCGATACTCCGCAATATATCAAATTAGTTTAGAGTTACTTTTGATCGTTACACATTTTTGCTGTGTGTATGTGTATGCTTCAATTTTATCCAAATCCCAAACTCTAAAACTTCCTCACAAACTTTCACGTTTATAATATCAGTCGAATTAATTAGCAAACGTATTGCTACCAAAAGCGTTACTTCCTCGATGGAAGCTACCGAACAGACGGACAAGATTAGCTGTGCATATAAGGATACCTAGCGCAAGATCCATTAGATAACACGAGCTCTCAGTGTTCGGGGATCCTTCTCTCGGTGCGCGCGCATCTCAGGATATACCTACCAGCCATACCGTTACTTAGCTCGAGTTTAGTCTTAAGTTGAACATTAAAAAGTGAACGTAAAAAGTTAGCGAGAAATTTTCAGGTTAAATAGGATTTTTTGGGGTAAGTGTTTTTTGTTTTTAGTATAAATTAACGTAACAAAAACCAATAGGGGCACTTTAGTAACTGCGGTGGAGATATATCAGTATTCAAAATACTGTTTGTTCTTTTAATTTACGCTTCAACGGCTGAATTAATTTGAATGATCTTTGGCACAGATAGACTACACGTTAGATTAGCTCATAGATTTTAGTTTCGGAATAAACAATAATTTTCGAGGACAATACTAAGTTGAATGCGCAGCAACTCGCGCGCAGAACCCGCTCTATTTTCTTGGGTACGTGTGAAGTTCAACAAGCTCTAGGCGTGAAACAATTGTTGACGGTGGTCGGCGTGCCGGAAATCTTTTAGATATGTGTGTTGGCCGTGATCTCGTCCGCGTAGAGCTCGTTGACCGATACATATTCCCACAACACCTACACCAACTGCAGACACACCCCTTTAGTCCGTTTTAATAATTGCGGTTTCGTAATTGGCTACGAAAGAGGAATTATTTGTCGCTGTTTCGTAATTATTTATCAAACAAGAATTTATTTGCCGTTTCCGTAATCGAGTTTCGTAATTAACTACGAAATAAGATTTTTTTTCTGTGTGTCGCTTTGTTTGCCCATCTTTTTATTATTATTCATTGTATTGTTTTGGTTTTTCTTTTGTACTTAGAATAAAGTTTACATACGTACATACACAACCCGGCCTTTATCGTCTAATATTAAATGTTAGAAAACCTTTTGAACGGTATAATTCATTATTATCATTATTATATTTTTGTATACATGTTGAACAATCTAAAATTGAAATGACAGAATTTTATTTTATCGCAATATTTGTAACTTATATGTATGTCTGTAAAGTCGTTATCGTCGGGAAACCTCGGGTTCCGCCAAAAATTCGGGTTCTAAGGTATTTGAGGTATTTGTGTTTTATTCACTTTTGGCCATTCCTGATCATGACTCCAAAATCACCCAGTATATAGACGACACTATCAAATTGTGATTTACCCCGTAAAGCATACCATATCGAAATGATAATGATCTGTCTTTAAAGTACATTTCCAAATTTTAATTTTGACAAAGCTACAAATAAGCTATAAGCTTGAAATTTACTTAAAATGTATGTGTGAAAATGAACCTTACAGACATTGCATCGTTTTTATTTTTGAATAATTATAGTTCAAATCATCAAAAGGACCCATTTAAAAATTTAAAACATTCGCAGCCATATATGCGATAAAGGGTTAATAGTTTATACACCCGACTAACTAATATTGTTAGATGTATAAGATATCTTGCCTAACACGCCATAGTTCTAAATTGATTGCTATGGTAAGATTACAATCTCGGGATTGGAAATATCTATGGACTTTAAACTCCGAACACCATCAGCTGACCTTAAATATTATAAAAAACAACAAAGTATATACATAATTAAGTACAGTATGCGGTCCCGCGGCGAGTTCGACTACAACAATTAGCGCTTTGAAGCTTAATATTTCATTAACGGATCACTTAATCGAGAAATTTTTCAACAAACCCACGATATTTTTGAAATACCTATCCAACGATACCGCACACGATGGGGTAGACGACAAAAAAAATACATCCCTACGTTACCCTATAGCTTTTTTTTACATTTTATTGTACCACTTTGTTGTCGTGACTAATTATACTCATGTCAAATTACAGCTTTCTAGTACTCTGAGCTAGGCCGCGGACGGACGGATATAGCGAAACTAATAGGGTTCCTAGTTTGACTACGGAACCCCAAAAACTCTCTGACCCGAATTATTTGACCGCGAGAGAATTTGAAAAAACACACTGCAATACAACATAGTATACAGATAAAAGCCTATCAAGTGCGAGTCGGACTCGCGCACCGAGGGTTCCGTACACACTTATAAGAATGTAAAGATGTATTGAGGGAAAAAATTGACTTTGCCGTTAAGAACTGTTCACTCCATATAACGACATAGGGCGCAATTAGTCTACCAACTGCAAATATGTTTGCAAACCCATTTTTTTTCAGCATGCAGTGATGCAGCATTAAACTTACGATTTTCGTATTTTTTCCTTTACTTCTACTGTAAGACCTTCACTCCGCTCCCTACAGCCTAAACTACAAATACTAAAAACTTAAATGAAAGCACATATAACGAATTTAAAAGGAAAACTATCACGACTAAGTAGGTAGACATCTTTGGTTCTTGAGATACAGGCGATTAAAGCGTGTGTGGCGACTAAAATCATCTAAGACGGCACCAAATGACTTTAAATAGGAAATTAGTTCGGCACCCTACACTGAACATGCTCTTGCCCGGTTTTCATACTAAAGAGGCAATGTCGAAGCCTTAGTTCTTCGCCAGGGGATACTTTTAGTGAAATCTAATGATGGACACCCCGAGCATCGATACAGGACTTCCAGAGTGCCTAGGATACTCACCTGATTGAATCTGCAGCTAACTTCGGAATTGTGCATGTTCAGAAAAACATCTAAAATGGCAATAACATGTAAGGAAATCCAAATGCTGACCCAAATTCTCTCACCGTGGTGTTAACTGATTGTGCGATCAGTTAGGTATCTTAAGAACTTTTGACCTCCTCTATTGAACCTCGGAGTCACCATTAAACTTCACTCAAAACAAGCCCCTGGCCAGGAACCAAGGCTTCGAAATAGCCTCGTTTGTGGGTCATACACAGATTTAGGTTACCGTCTTTCCTGTGGACACACCGAAAGTTAACGTTTTAAGGCCTAATTTTGTGGCTAAGCCCAGAATCAGAATCAGAATCAGAATAATCTTTATTCAAGTAGGTTTACAAATAATAAACTCTTTTGAAACGTCATAGTAGCGACTTAGCCTAAATTGACTGCAGGTTCAAATCGCGACCGATCAGAGAAGAACCTGTAAGAAACTCTGTCGGATGTCTTTTTTTTTTCGACGTTCGCAACCTTTTGTCGTAAGGACTAAACATTTTATTACAAGCAATTCAGTCCCAAGCATTGTTATCATTAATATAGTCTTTAATACTATAATATGCTTTAGAAATTAGTTTACGCTTAACGTAACTCTTAAATTTATTTACTGATAGTTCAGTAACATTACTTGGGAGCTTATTATAGAACCTAATACAATTACCCATAAAAGAGTTTTTTATTTTATGGAGCCGCGTGAAGGGCACTGCAAGCTTATATTTATTTCTGGTATTAACATTATGTATGTCACAGTTCTTTCTAAATTTAGCGATGTTTTTATGAACATACATAATGTTTTCATAAATGTATTGACTGTGCATGGTCAATATGTTAATTTCTGTAAACTTATCTCTAAGCGAGTCTCTCTGGCCCATCTTGTAGACAGCACGAATAGCCCTCTTCTGCAGAACAAAGATGCTATTTACATCAGCAGCACTACCCCACAGTAAAATACCATATGACATAATACTATGGAAGTAACTAAAATAAACTAATCGAGCGGTATCTAAGTCTATTAATTGCCGAATCTTATTAACTGCAAAAACTGCAGAACTGAGTCTACCCGCCAATCCAGCAAGATGAGGACCCCATTGGAGCTTGGAGTCTAACGTTATACCAAGAAACACTGTATCATTAACTAGGTCTAGTTTGTTATTTTTAATAGTTACAGTAGTTTGACTATTTTTCACATTAGTAGTCATGAACTTTATACATTTCGTCTTTTTCTCATTCAGTAATAAATTATTAACACTAAACCAATCGACTACTTTTGATATAGCATTGTTTACATTGACATTAAACTGCTGTTGTCGTTTAACTTTGAACACAAGTGACGTATCATCAGCAAACAAGACTATATCATGGTTGTCCTTTATAAGGTAAGGTAAGTCATTTATGTAGATGAGGAATAAAAATGGACCCAATATTGAGCCCTGTGGTACGCCCATTGAGACCAATGACCCAGGTGATCGTACTCCATTCACGTCTACCCTTTGTATTCTCCCGTATAAGTACGTTTTTATTAAGTTTAGCGCAGTACCTCTAACTCCATAGTGGTGTAGTTTCCTGATCAATGTGTCATGGTTAACGCAATCGAAGGCCTTGGACAGATCACAAAAAATACCTAAAGCATCCTGTGACCCTTCCCAGGCATTAAAAATGGTTTTAATCAACTCAACACCAGCTTCGGTTGTCGAGCGACCCCGAGTAAAACCAAATTGTTTATTGTGTAATAAATTATTATACCGAAAATGTTCCGCTAACTGTGACAAAATCAATTTCTCAAATATTTTACTGAAAGTGGGTAGTATGGATATTGGTCTAAAATTTGTGGGGTCAAAAGTACTACCCGTTTTGAATAATGGAATTATCTTACTATGTTTCATAAGATCAGGAAACTCACCACAATCAACACAGTGATTAAATACGACCATTAAGTCAGATGCTATGACTTCAATTAAGGATTTGAGTACATGGACCGACACTCCCCAAAGGTCACTGGTTTTCTTTATATTGATTGAGTTGAATGCCTTAATTACATCCAAGGCAGTAACGCGCTTGAATTCAAAGTATATACTGCATTCAGGCACGTTATCTTCTAAAAGTACAATGGCAGACGCAGGCGAAGAGTTCAAGCACTTAGTCGTGGACACTGGTATATCGGTAAAAAACTTTTCAAATTCAATTGCGATATCTGGATTGGAATCTATTATTTTACCATCTACTTTTAAACGATAGTCGTTAATGTTCTTTTTTCGGCGACCTGTTTCTTCATTAATTATTTTCCAGGTCGTTTTAATAACATCAGAACTATTCAAGATTTTGTTACTTAAAAAATTTCGCTTAGTTATACGGCAGTCTATCTTGAATTGCTTAGAATACTGTTTGACATGTTCCTTAAACTCCTCACTCGCGTTATACCTCCGTTCCTCATATAGTTGATACAGTATTCTTCTACGCTTAAGTAAGTCCGCAGTAGCCCAGTCACTGAAAACCTTTGCACCACCAACCACAACCGATTTGGATGTAAATACTGCGTTAAATTGTTTTATGAATGTGTGAAAGAATGAGTTGTACATGTCATTGGGTCCCTTATCAGTTGTTAGAAAGGGCAAATTATGCACTAGGTTATGTCTCATTCTTTCCACACGGTCTGCAGTTATTGGCACAAAAGTAATTTCTTTTTTTGGAATATTATTCGATACGGATTTGAATTTAATTAATTGACCCAAATGATCCGATTCCAGGTTGCTGATCACACTCTTACCAATAGGAATTATATCAGTAAAAATATTATCAATACACGTGGCACTAGTGTCAGTAACTCTAGTTGGCTCCAAAAAAGTATGTGTCAGGCCGAAAGATTTGAAAAGATTTATTAATCTTTTGGTTAGTGGACTGTTTTCTAAAATATTTACATTAAAATCTCCACATATAATTGTTTTTTTTCTCGAATAAGATAATTTTATTAGAACAGTTTCCATAATCTTCTCAAAAATTTCGAAATTGCCTAATGGTGGCCTATATACACATACAACTATGAATTGCTCTAACTCTATTGCAGCGAGTTCTAATATTCGTTCAACAGATAAGGACACAATGTCCTTACGGTCTTTAAATTTTAATTTATTGTTTAATATGATTAACGACCCGCCATGTATCGAGCTATTTCTAGTAAATAAACTGCCGACCTGGTGGTTGATAAAATTAAACATAGCTTCGTTACTAGTTAGCCAGTGTTCCGTTATACATAAAATATCAATGCTATTACTATTAAGAAATAACTCGACTTGCAGGTCTTTACTCCTTATACATTGAATATTCTGGTGAACCAGAGTGATATAATTAGATACTTTGCTGCTAAATTTGTCCTTATATTTATTACAATTTTGGTTGCCAGGGTTGAGCTCCTCTGTTGTCTTGTCATTTAATTTAAATGATTGATAGTAATTGGAACATGTTCCAAAAACCTGTCAGGTTGCTGAATAGCAGCAGGAGCCAAATTCTTGGCTGAAATGTCAAAAAAATAGGATAGCGACATAGCTATCTGTTTCTTAAAATAATTAGGCAGGTAAAATTTACCTTTTGTTAAAATATAATAATTGCTAACATAATTGTTAGAGTCAATAATGTCAATTTTTTTATTATATGTACACATGTTATAAAGTGTCACATTTAAATTATATCTTATGTCATTTTCCAACTGTGACAACTGATTACAATAAGGGAATGTAAACAATATGATTTTTTTCACACTAAGGCTATTCAAAGTTTCAAAAAAATTAATTAGTTTATTTTTGTTTACATTCCCTCTATTTCCTACAAGAATAAGCAAAGTCGTGTCTATATCAATATAGCTGTCCTCTAAAATTTTATTTTGGATATTTTCCAAGCTGCTTAGAGGTAAACAGTTGCTGATCACACTATGTCCCTTAGTGTATGAGTTCAATAATGAGCCCATATTGCTACCAATCTCATCGCAGTACATTATTATGTCAGGTTTGGATGTCAAATTGGTATTACTATTATTATTTAAGTTTTTATGAAAGGAACACTTCTCATCATATTCCTTTTGTGTAGGGACACTGACACACAAACTCTGCTTCAGTCCACCGGGGGCCGGACAGTCACTCTTGTGTTGACAGACACATGTGTGGTCGTCCTCCAGTGACTGAACTAACTCTAAATTATAGTTGAGCTGCCCTATTAGATCATCCATTCCTAAAGAATACTCATCTATAATTTTATTTGAATTTTCCTGCATATTGTGCAATTTTTGTAACAACTCCTCTAAATCTTGAATTTTTAATTGTAACATTTGTGTGTCATTGTCATACTTTAACTTATTATTTTCTAACATAGTGGTATATATATATAATTTATCAACTAACTTTACATTTATTTTACTTAGTATAAATTTTCTATAATACAGTTTATTTTGCTTTAACAACCTACGGGTTTTCCTTATATATCTGTTTATTTTAATATATTTTTTTAGTTTATTCCTGCTACAATTACTTAACCTTGTTGTAGTGGACGTCTCATTAGTTAAGTCTATAGTAACAACAGGAAGGTCAATTGAAGCAGTAACAAACTGCGGGTCATTCTCTACCAATTCATGAAATAATGAATGTGTGTGTACCTCTGCAGTGTCTTGCCTGGCCTCCTGAAGCTCGTAGATCTGTTCATGGGCAATATGCAGCGCTCTCTCCAGGGAGTCAACGTCCTTCAGGGCCTGCTCGTACAGAGTGGTACACTCAGTGAACTTATCTACTGTATGTTGAAGCTCGACCCGTTCCAAGTTCACATCATTATACTTATTTTCAAGTAGAGAGAGTTCCTTTTTTAACCTATCCCTACTGTTTAGAATCTGGATTACTTCTTTCTCATTGTCCTCTCTCTCACTGAGTAATTGAGCACACAATTCCTTGGATTTTTTTAGTTCTAATAACGTTATTTGAAGCTTGTCAGTTTGTTGCTGACGCGCAGCTACAGCAGCTGCCCTTCGAGTTATCATTTTTACAAAGTTTTAGTATAATTAAAGTGGTAAAAACAAGAAATTGTATGCCAAAGGAATGCAAGTTACTTACGTGAATATAGTAACGTAGATCAATGTCCACATTTCAGCTCAATTATATAATGTCAACCAACGGCTACCACACAGCAGTATTTATAGTAAATAGTGCTTGGGCAAGCCGACAAATATGAAATGTAGACATCGAGTTCAAATTTATAACCAATAACGGTTACCGAATTGAAATGTTTCGGAACACTATTAGACGTCACTATAGCACTTGAAATAAATCACTAAGCTAAAACTTAACTTATAAACTGTCTGCTTAACAACAGAGAAGCTCACATTAACAATAAATATCATTAAAATATAAATATTTTATAGGGACCTAGTGAAATCAGCTGCTTATCCTTTGACAGCCAGTGTTGCCATCCCCGCAAAAACGCCGTCAGGACTGCTTAAGACCTATCATATGAAACATAACTTATATGCACACAAGCTCTTAACTATTGACCACAGGAGAGACATCTTTTGTTTATAAGAGTTTGTATGACCCTTGTACGGAAAACGCACTCTGACCCGTACTATTTGACCGAGAGAGTAAATATTACGAATTTGAATTTCAAAAACAAAACAGGAACTGTGGGAACCGAAATAGTTACGTTAGTCACCTGTTGCTACAGTAGGTCGGCAGGCGGGGCGCGGCGTCACCTGCGGCTAGCTCGAGATATTGTTATGATACAATTAAATTAGCTACAAGATAACACAATGGGAGAGGAATGTCTCCCTTTGTGATAATATTTATCTTTCCTGGCGACTATTTCAAACATTTTCAATTTTAAACAAAACACGGTGAAGTACATCCAGGGCCTCTATTTTACTGCGTTATAACGATATCGTGTTTGACACCGTTTAAGAATCGTTTAAGTATGTCTCAGTCGCCATTATTGTAAATGACATAAGAGTTATCAAAATGTTGACAATACGGAGACAGGTCAGAAACGATATCGTTATTACCTTGTAGAATTCCAGCCCTGGCCATTTCCAGCCCTGCAGCTGAGCTTAATACAGCCAGAGCTAACCGCGTGCCCGGGGACGCGCACGTGTCGCCGACAACCACTTATACGAGTAGATTAACACGACGTGACATGACAACACGTTGGCCTAGTTGGGAGTGACTCTGCCTCTGAAGCCAACGGTCTTAGGTTTAAATCCCGCGTAAAGGCAGATATTTGTGTGATGAGCGCGAATATTTTTCGTATGCCAACACCGGAACACAACAGTGAGAACATTTGCTGCTTGGTGGTTGATTAATGGATAAGATGGTGGTACCCCTCACAGCCTCCACCTCCACTAAAACAAGACTTAAAAAAACAACGCGGTTACAAACAAAATGACGCATTCCGACGTGTAAGTCAAAAGCGGGCGTATCATCGACCACTAATCTATAATATAAAAATGAATCGCAAAATGTGTTGGTAAGCGCATAACTCAACAACGCCTGGACCAATTTTACCAATTCTTTTTTTATTGTGTTTGTTACTGTCAGAAGAAGGTTTTTATGAAAGAAAAAAACTGAAAATCCACCGGGAAGGTCAGAAATTTTCAGCGGGGCGAAGCCGCTGGCGGGCCGCTAGTATTATTATAAAAGATCGCAATGGTTAAAAAAAATGTACGAGTTTTTTTGATATCTCTTTCACATTGTTTTTTTCAGAAGTGACAAGAAAATCCTGTTGTCATTTGTAAAGTTGATGAAAACATCTAGAAAACCACAACATCTGTAGGTACAGTAAAAATCTATATTTAATTAGATGTTTTCCGCGACTTCGTTAACGTAGATCTCGCTTATCGCTATTCCCTCAGGAACCGTCCAATTTAGTGGGACAAATAGTATGACGGCTATGACGTTCCCCGGGACGCAAACTATGTCAATACCAAATTTCATCTAAATCGGTTCAGTGGTTTATCAGTGAAAGTGTAACAAACAGACAGCTACTTTCATATTTATATTATACTAGCGGCCCGCCAGCGGCTTCGCCCCGCTGCAAATTTCTGACTTTCCCGGAAATTATTCGAATTTTTCTCGCCGTAAAAACCATCCTTGGACTTCGACGAACATTTAAAAAAAAGAATTGGTAAAATTGGTCCAGGCATTGTTGAGTTATGCACTTACCAACACATTTTGCGATTCATTTTTATTATATAGACTAGCGGCCCGCCAGTGGCTTCGCCCCGCTGCAAATTTCCAAGTTTCCCGGAAATTATTCGATTTTTTCTCGCTGTAAAAACCATCCTTGGACTTTAACGAACATTTAAAAAAAAGAATTGGTAAAATTGGTCCAGGCATTGTTGAGTTATGCGCTTACCAACACATTTTGCGATTCATTTTTATATTATAGATTAGTATGGAAGTATACATTAGCCAATTCGACGTCATAGATAGATAGATGAACATCTTTATTCTTCACAAACATACACATGGCTGTTAAAGTCAAACATAATTTACAATAAAACCGGGCAAGAGCATGTCGGACCATGCTCAGTGTAGGGTTCCGAAGCCGTTAAGTACTTACTACAAACATAAAATCAACAAGTAATAAATAATTTTCTATTTAAAGTCAATTGGTGCCGTCTTAGATGATTTTAGTAGGTATACACACTTTAATAACCTGTACCTATCTCAAGACTGACATTTGAATATTTCATAAACGCATCACTTAATCAAAAAAATGTTTATACGAACCTGTAATATTTAAAAAAAAACCTATCCAAGGACACCCCACAGTATGGGGTAGACGAGAAAAAAATACATCCCCACGTCACGAGTACCTAGGGGAAGAACCCTATTTTTTTTTAAGGTTTTATTTTACCACTTTGTTTGCGTGACTAATATGTATATTCATGCTAAATTACGGCTTTCTAGTACTAAGACTCTCTCAGCAAGGATGCGGACGGACGGACATGGCGAAACTATAAGGGTTCAAACTACACAACGGATTTTGATGCGGGTTTTTTAATAGATAGAGTGATTCAAGAGGAAGTTTTATATGTATTATACGGGTAAGGGACGGGACGCATACATGTTGTTTGGCATAAATATACTTATGTATAAATAAATGTATTAGTCATAATTTTCGCATCTCATAATGCATTATTTTTACGACATCGTTATTTTTATCAGGATTTATAAAAAGCTAACCTAACCTCTTCTAAATAATCTACACGAAGGATGTTTTGATTGAGAAATAAGTTATGATACGCCCAAAAAAAATACTTTGAGGAATTATTTTAATTAATACATACGTACATACATACATCAGAGCGTATCTTGTTCGGGATTTTTAAAAACTCAACCAACTTATCTATCCTAACTAATCTACACGGTTGATGTTTTTAAATCCTTTAATTTCAGCCTGAAAGAAGTTATGACTTGCGAAAATTATGACTAATAATACGTTAATGTCAAATAACATTCATACGACTGGGCCATCACCGGTTTAATACTTCAACCCGGAGTGAAGCGATGACGGGTCGCTAGTAAATAATATGCAACTAAAGATTGTTTAACGTAATTATTTACGTTTGAAAAATAGGCATGATGATGCTAAATAAAGGCGCCGGCGCAGCATAAAACTGCGGAGCCCGCTGCGCGCAGTCTGCCAGCAGCGCCGAGAACGTCGCGCAATATTATGAAACTTTGACGAATACCGCGATCACACGACGTAATGCCAATACCAAGTGTAATATCAAGTGCTACTTCGGTAATACTTGCTCTGAATATATGTGCGTACCAATATTGTAAGTTTGTATATATGCAGAAGGGAATCTCTGGCACCACGGCACCAATCTAAAAAAAAACTTTCACCGTTAAAATAGTACATTATTTTAGATGCACACAGTATGTATATTATCCTACCCGGGCAAAGTCGGGGAGGGCCGCTAGTGTATACACAGGAAAAGTATACTCTTCTTTTTAGGGTTCCATAGTCAAACTAGGAACCCTTATAGTCCATCCGTTATCGCCATCCGTCCGTCCGTCCGTCCGTCCGCAGCCTAGCGCAGAGACTCTTAGTACTAGAAAGCTGTAATTTAGCATGAATATACATATTAGTCACGCAAACAAAGTGGTAAAATAAAACCTTAAAAAATTTTTTTTTAGGGTACTTCCCCTACTCGTGACTTGGGGATGTATTTTTTTTTCTTGTCTACCCCATAGTGTGGGGTGTCGTTATATAGGTCTTTCAAAAATATCACAAGTTCGTATAAACAAGTGATTCGTTTATGAAATATTCAAAAGTCAAAGTCTTGAGATACAGGTTATGAAAGTGTATATATGTACCTACTAAAATCATCTAAGACGGCACCAAATGACTTTAAATAGAAAATTATTTATTACTTGTTGATTTTATGTTTGTAGTAAGGACTTAACGGCTTCGGAACCCTACACTGAGCATGCTCCGACATGCTCTTGCCCGGTTTTAAACAAAAACACGAAACGCGCAGCTATGTTTACTTTTGCTTTTAGAAACTTACAAGAGATACGGTTTTGTCATTTGGCCACGGAATCCTACTCGTAATAAAGCGTTAATACTTTTTAGGTGTACTTAAGTATGTCAAATACGTCAAACGAAATTGTTATTGGCCGCCATATTGGACGCGACTCGAGTGACGTCACAGACGATGCGACCTCTGAATCATCTGACCAAATGAGAAATCTACTCAATATCTCAAAAACGGCTGAAGCGGTTTTTATAAAACATGCCTAAGAACCACCGCTATAAAACCTGCTTTCAAAAAAAAAACCTCATCTAAATCTGTTCATCCGTTATGAACTATGGAATTGACGTAAGCCACCGAGATAGTCACGTTGTACCAACGTCAATTCCATATATTTTTCAATCGAGACATAATCGCTAACGATTGTCGAATGCAACTTGTCTTACCCCACAGAATAGAGGCCCTGTTCCTGAGAGAAGCTATAAACGACTTCTCGAAAAAATGGTGAGAGAGAGAGAGACTCGCTTAGAGATAAGTTTAAAGAAATTAACATATTGACCATGCACAGTCAATACATTTATGAAAACATTATGTATGTTCATAAAAACATCGTTAAATTTAGAAAGAACTGTGACATACATAATGTTAATACCAGAAATAAATATAAGCTCGCAGTGCCCTTCACGCGGCTCCATAAAATAAAAAACTCTTTTATGGGTTATTGTATTAGGTTCTATAATAAGCTCCCAAGTAATGTTACTGAACTATCAGTAAATAAATTTAAGAGTTACGTTAAGCGTAAACTAATTTCTAAAGCATATTATAGTATTAAAGACTATATTAATGATAACAATGCTTGGGACTGAATTGCTTGTAATAAAATGTTTAGTCCTTACGACAAAAGGTTGCGAACGTCGAAAAAAAAAAAGACATCCGACAGAGTTTCTTACAGGTTCTTCTCTGATCGGTCGCGATTTGAACCTGCAGTCAATTTAGGCTAAGTCGCTACTATGACGTTTCAAAAGAGTTTATTATTTGTAAACCTACTTGAATAAAGATTATTCTGATTCTGATTCTGATTCTGGTAACACACGATGGTTTATTAGTGCCTACGGTGTGTATTAGTTACGCCGCTAACTTAGTCCGTGATTCGAGGCTCGACTTAATTGGCCTACGTGTGTCGCCGCGCGTCATGACCACAATGGGCAGTTCCGACAGTAACGGCCCGGTGACGTCCTGGCGGCGGCGAGGTTCACATTGGAACCTGTGGAATTACGTTATCATTCAAAGTCTGTGTCAATTGAAATTGGAAAAGATGTAGTGTTCTTGCTCAGATCTGGACAGGCTCGGCGATGTATGAGAGGCAGGATCAGCAATACAAAATCGGAGATAGTTTAAATTATGCTGGTTTATTAATATAAAATTACATTTAGTAAATATAACATTGTCTTTCGGTGAAGTAGCGTTTGGCGAATGAGTAGGGTGGTGGCATGCATTTTTGTAGCGGGAGGCTTCGACCAATCCCAGCGGCTGTAGATGACGTGATATCTTCTCTGATTGGTTCCCAACGTCGTGATATCTTGTACGGCCAACTGGTATGCTATATTATATGCGTATAGGGTGCATTTGTGCATAGATTTAGGGTCCAGCATTAACGTTATGGTTCGTCAACATGTAGAAAAAACTAAAACAATCCAATTTATTATAATCTAATCACGTACTTTTAAAGATCTAGTGAGGTCTTCGCAATGATTTGTACACTAGATCATTGTTATCCGACTTCAAAAAAAAGAGAAAGGTCTAAATTCGTCGAGATTTTTTTTTTGTCCCGTGTGGTTGCCGGGTTAGAATAGTGC
The DNA here is from genome assembly GCA_949316455.1 of Acleris holmiana. Lineage (NCBI taxonomy): Eukaryota > Metazoa > Arthropoda > Insecta > Lepidoptera > Tortricidae > Acleris > Acleris holmiana. Next base: position 107,726 of record OX438791.1, on the reverse strand, counting down.
CACTCCATGTCTTCCCGTGGATGTCGTGAGAGGCGACTAAGGGAATGAGGGCTTGTAGTACTGTTAGGCGATGGGCTTGCAACCTGTCACTAATACACTACTAAACTTCTTGGCCTGATCGTGCAAAATGTGGTTACTGAATTATCAACAAGTCTTTTTAGAGTTGTTGGTATTTCTGTAGCTCTGCCTACCCCACTCTGGGAATGAAGGCGTGATGTTATGTATGTGTTTTTATTTATTTTTATTTGTGTTTCCCGGTTACTCAAAGAGCACTGAACTGATTTGAATTGGTTTACTTTCTAGTTGGTTCCATTTCCAGCTCGACAAGATCTTGGAGAAATCTAGGGAACTCCTCAAATATTATAGGAATCGATAAAACTCTCTCTCGAAGTTTCTTTCGGCGGCATTGTTTGCTCTTCATATTATAGTTTGTTTTTCCTAATAGTCTTTAAATTCATTTCGTGTTTTTGTTTGTTAGTATTTAAGTATATTTCTCTACATATAGGTACATGTAAGTATGTTTATAGTTGTCTAGTACCCGTACAACACACAATACAACACTTTATTGTAAACAGAAATAGCGCCATTTATAAAAGACCCAGGTAAACAACAGGCGGTCTTGTCGCTGATTAGCGTTACCCGTATAACAAGCCTAGAGCTTAATTCGCTTGTAGTTCATTGCAATTTGTGTGACATTGTCCCCTGAGATTTAATTTAATTTTATTTATTTAGCAACATTAAAAACGCTTCCACTGATATAATTAAAAGTGCAGATACACTAAAATAGGTAGGACAAATTAAAACATTCATTAGCTCGTTATATTGCTCGCTAAGATTTGGTATTGGAACTTAGTCATTTACTAAAAGTGTGCAGAGACAATTTGATTTAGTGGTCGTTTTCTGATTTTGGATCTCAAAGATAATTCTAGTGCTTAGTATATTTGTTGCCTTTATGATATGTTTGGAAACTACGATACACAGACCGACATGGCGCGTCAAACTCATTCCACTTCTCCTTCGTGGAGGGTTACATATAGTTGCAAGGACCTCGATGTCACTGACACGCATTACAACGGCCTAGCGCCGGTGCACGGCCGCGCGTGTTTGCCCACTACATCAATATTGACGCCGCGCCGGCGCAGCCTCGCGCATGCGTACGTTCACAATTAACAAAACGAAATCGGCCAACAACTTCATAATAACAAATACCACGCCTTGAAAACCCGACTCCTCCTGCCGCATCAGAACTGAGGAGGTGGTAGAACTGACTGTGGCGGTCCTCGTGCCTCACTCACCAGAACTGAGTCATTTTGCATAATGAGTAACTTATCCCGTGTGGTTGCCGGGTTAGAATAGTGCCACTCCATGTCTTCCCGTGGATGTCGTAAGAGGCGACTAAGGGAATAAGGGCTTGTAGTATTGTTAGGCGATGGATTTGCAACCTATCACAAATACACTAGTAAACTTCTTGGCCTGTTTGTGCAAAATGTGGTTACAGAATTATCAACAAGTCTTTTTAGAGTTGTTGGTATTTCTGTAGCTCTGCCTACCCCGCTCTGGGAATGAAGGCGTGATGTTATGTATGTAACTTATGAAACCCTTTCAAATGATGTCTCTCAGACTATCTTTAAAATTAATCACGTCGATTCGTTGCTATCTAAAGAACCGGGCAAGGGCCGTGAAAGGTTTCGCCATCGTTGCTAAAAACACAAAATTTTAAATACTACCTTCATAAACCGAAAGTATCTATCTTAGACGGTTTTCAGTAAAAATAAGAACCAATGAAATCTACTTAGGCCCGATTCGACCAAACTTTTATACCGGGGTAAACGCTTACTCTAAGATTAGTAATGTCAAAAAATGACAGTTTTCTATGGCATTTTGACATTACTACTCTCAGAGTAAGCTTTACCCCCGTGTAATAGTTTGGTCGAATCGGGGCTTAGTAGTAGAAGATTAAATTTTGAGAATATTTTCTAGATTTAGCTCTAGGGATGTCGGGACTAGGGACAAGCAATTTAGAGATCAATATTAAGCCTAAATTTGGGGACCAATTTAAAAATGTATAATAATAAGTAAATCCGGACACCTGTCATCGCAGGACAATGTAACCTATTCTTGGGTTTGAGGTTATAATTTGTACTGGAATGACAGCTGTCAGGATTTACTTCACAACGGCCGAGCACTATACTTACCCATAATGGTTTAAGAGCAGTTCAACAAAACCCTCGGTGTTGTACATAAGAATAATAATTTATTCAACACCTCCTCCATGACTACATACACACACAAAACATTTTTTTTTAGTAATATCTATTAAATATAAAAAAGAAACTGAGTGGGTGATCGATCAACGCACCGCCAAAACCGCTGGAGCAAGGGACTTGGAATTTGGAGCGAATATTCTTTGGATATGTTAGGGGAGCCCTACGCAGGGATTTTCTGAAATTCATGCCATAAGGGGTTTAAAAGAGGAGGATTAGTGGAAACTAATTCAACGCGTACGAAGTCGCGGGCGCCCTCTAGTCTATTTATACATCTATACGAATATGTGCAAAGTGACGTGAGTAGAACAGACAGGCAGACATGACGAACCTATAAGGATCTTAATTTGAGTTCGAAATCCTAAAAAGGGCAAGCCAAGGCCAGTATGGTCGTGACGTGGTTATGTCTTCGGTGGGGAGGGGGAAACTACTGGTGTCCCATTGTTTTACAGAAACTTATTTCATACAATGTATCACTTCGCAGAATTTTCATTTCATAGGAAGCTAATTTCTACTGAAACCAGATTATCTTAAGCATGAGTGAGGTTAGGTTAGGTTACACCTGTGACCACCAAAAAATAATCTGAAAACAGTAAGGTTACAGCAGAAATTAGCTTTCTAGGAAATGAAAATTCTGTGAAGTGATACATTATATTCTATGAAATGAGTTTCTGTAAAACAGCGTTCAACCGGAAACTACTACATAAAAACTAACAATTTTCCAACAATGAAGAGTGTTCACTGTCCACGCCACGTGCCCGGAGGAATGCTTGCACCGCTTTTATTCGAACCGTTTATTAATTCCGATGAATCTCAATTAAATGCTGCTCTATTGTTTAAATGAAATATTTGACCGAGTTAAATTTCGCTGACAATAAATTGCCTAAATGTTTAACTAGGTTTACTTCGCCAACTTCATTTCGAATTGTACCTATTACTCGTAACTTAAGAGAGGGTGTTATTTTTTCTTAAAATTGAACATTTTAGGTTATGACAGTTTTTTAGGAATGGAAAAATAAGGGGAAAACAAATGTGATTTTCTGCTCCTAGATCATGACCAATTTGGGAAATTGATGTCACAAATCGGGACTCGAACCTACGACCGATAGCTTCGTAGGCAGGGCTAATATAACTAGACTACCTACTGAACATCAACGACCATAAATAATCTCTACATAGTATCCAACAAACTCGCCTACCGCGTCTGTCTGTCTTTCTGTGGTTGTACATCCTCTAAACCCTTCTATTTTGCTGCGGTTTTCACCATCAGTTAGATTCACGGAAGGTTTTTATGTGTAATAAATTCTGGTTTATTTTCGGATGATAATGGTCAAAGCCAAAGCACAGAATAAGTAATAGTAGTCACAATATTTATTGCATGTCATATTATATTACAATTCTGGTTTATTTTCGGATGATAATGGTCAAAGCCAAAGCACAGAATAAGTAATAGTAGTCACAATATTTATTGCATGTCATATTATATTACACAAAACAACAGATGGAACAAATACAGAGGTATACATGTGATACAGCAAAAACTGCAAGAGGATGACTACTTATTTACACAATGATATTGCTATAGGCTAATTAATTTAATTAAATTCAGGGTAAGATGTGAACATAAATACGTATGTGAATGTAAATTGACCAAGCCCTTAACTAAGTTCTTGCTTGTACTATGGCTACCAGACTACGATAAACAAACTTACACAGAGAAATACATACTTAAATACATAGAAAACATCAGACTCCAGATGTTCGGGTCATTCACAGTCTTAAAAACAAAATTTATTTCTCCTGTGGCCAATAATTAAGAGCTTGTGTGCAGTCCTGACCACGTTTCGTCGTTTCTTTTCGTGTTTAGCCAGAAAATTAGGCCTTAAAAACGTTAACTTTCGGTGTGTCCACAGGAAAGACGGTAACCTGAATCTGAGGGGTAGGCAGGACAAAATTACAAACAACTCTAAATACACTTGGTGATTCTGTAACCACATTTTACACAATCATGTTTACGATTGTATTAGTGACAGGTTGCAAGCACATCGCCAACAGTACTACAAGCCCTTATTCCCTTAGTCGCCTCTTACGAGATTTACGGGAAGACATGGAGTGGCACTATTTCTAATACTTACTTGCCCATCACATAGATATTTGCTATTAACGGGATCGAACCGCTAGCCTCGTAGGCAGGGTCACTGCTACTCGGTTAACGTCTCGTCAAACCTCACGGCCAGTCAGCATTCAACACAAGGTAGCTGTTAAAGCAACATAGTCATATTAGCAACTACGAAGGTCAGCCAGGAGTTTCCGAAGATACCGTAAGGGCGCTTGACGATTGTTGACATTATTCGTATGTATCTTATACCTCGTCAGTGTTTTAAAACGCATTAGCGTCAATTAGGAGGTTTCTGTGATTCCACGCTTCCGAGTTGCGATGTACTTGTTACCTAAGTTTTTTAGCGTGTTTTAGTGTCGCACTGCGCAGCAAACGCCTCCCTTCTTTTCCGCCATTCGTCCCTTAAGTTGTCCACACAGAAGGCCGTGGCGGTGCGGGAGCGCATATTGCTTTGTTTATATTTCTATAACCACATTTTGCACAATCAGGGCATAATGTTAACTAGTGACAGGTTGCAAGCCCGTCGCCTAACAGTATTACAAGTCCTTATTCTCTTAGTCGCCTCTTACGACATCCACGGGAAGGCATGGAGTGGCGCTGTTCTAACCCGGATACCACTTCTGGGGATTACGTACAGATAAATAGATGATTGGGGGTGTAAGTATATTCCACTCTTTAAAATCACTTTGCTCATGACTTGTTATCATATTAATAACACCAACGTCATGACAGGTTTATTAACTTGTCAGTAATGGCGTCCGAATCAAGAACGTAAAACTATATCGATGTTGTTGCTAGAAATAGAAACAACCGTCTCGAGATACTTATGTTTTATGCACGGAACCCTCGGTGCGCGAGTCCCTCGATAGGTCGTAGTTCACCCGACAAATAAATATCGAATCATATCCTGAAGCAAACACCATTAATACCATTATAAATGCTACGACGTCAACACCACTTAGTGTACGTCCGCAAATTCTGTCTAACAGTAGGCACCGGTGACGGTGTTGTCCCCGCACGCACGTCGACCACACGTCTATAATGAAAAGATAACAACTTAACATTAAAAATAAATTTGGACTTGTTTTTTTCCACATAATGTGCTAAAAACGTGGGTAGTGTACTTAAATACTAGCTATATTAAATCCGTATGTACTCACGGATATGTAATGACAGGATTGATTATGCGACAATGAGATGTTAATTCTACGCTCGCCTAAAATAAAACGTCACCGTTCTCTGACGTCACATTCAGTATACTTTGACCGACGACGTCATCGTTTGAATGTAATTGTTTTATAAAAAGGCCAAGTGCGTGTCAACTCGCAAACGAAGAGTTTGCTTTAATTTTGAATCTTATCTTATCTTACTATCAATCCATACTAATATTATACATCTAAAAGTAACTGTCTGTCTGTGCGTCTGTCTGTTAACCTTTTACGGATAAACCGCTAAACCGATTAAGAGGAAATTTTGTATGGAAACAGTTGGAGTCCCGGGGACAGGACAAGACAAAGGGTACGTTTTATCCCAAAAAGGTTTCTGAGGGAATAGCGATAAACGACTACTACGGGGACGCCGTCGCGAGAAATAGCTAAATGTAAATGTAAATAAATGAATGGGCTTGTAAATGAGAAAGTTTAGAGGTGTGGATGTTTGTTACTCAATCACGCTTCAACCACTGAACGGATCGGGTTGAAACTTGGCACACATAGGTTAGGTCTTGGATCCCAGAAATTTTGAATTTTCAGGTAATAGTTTGTTTTTAATATTTGTTGTTATAGGGGCAAGTGAAATACACACTCTGTGAAAATGTCGAGTGTCTAACCTCGAGAAAATCTTACACAAATTACCCGAGTCCCAAACCAAGCTCTAGGTTCGTTACTTTGTACAATACTAAAAAAACCGGCCAAGTGCGAGTCGGCCTTGCGCACAAAGGGTTCCGTACCATTATCTATAAAAACGGCAAAATTTGTTTTTTTTTAAATGTTATTATGTATTTTTAAAGTGAATTATAACTAAATATTCTGTGAATATTGCAAGCGTCTACCTGTTGCCGTTATCGATATCGAGCAAAAACGAACAAAAATATTAGGTTTGTTGTATGGGAGCCCATATTTATTTTATTAGTTTTTTAGTATTTTTGGTTATAGCAGAAACAGAAATACATCATTAATGAAAATGTCAACTGTCTAGCCGGCGCGGCTCACGAGGCAGCCTGCAGTGACGCACGGGCAGCGGAGTCTTAACCCCTCGTCTGTCAGAGGAGAAAAAAATACCAAGATCCAGTCTCTTCGGATTATGATAAAGTCCGAAAAAATAAGTAACCAAAAAAAACAAAAAGCTATCCAAATTTTGGACACTGATCTGTGACAAGACAGACGAGGGGTTAATAAGGGTACCCTTATACCCTTTGGGTACGGAACACTAAAAACGATAAACTAAAAAGTTGTGTCAAAATACATACTTAAATACATACATAGAAAACCTTCACGACTGATACTCTAATTCTCTCGCGCATCTTACGAATAATTGCCCATACCGGGAATCGAACCCAGGACCGCTAGCTTCGTAGGGTCACTACCGACTAGGCTAGGTCGTGTGCTCAGCACGGAGCAGCCTCCGCCGGCGCGGGCGCAGGTATCGGGGTCACGGCTCTGTTTGATCTGGTGTACGTCTGTTTGTTTGTCCGCCGCGCGACAGGGCCAATACAGAAGAATAGACAATTGTCATAAAACGTTTTATTACTTTGCAAAGTTATCCTTAAACGTTAACTCTACGGACGTGGACAGTTAATTATTGCACACTATTATTGTTTATAAGATAAGATATGATTTCTTTGTCTGTAATCTTTCATAGTTAGTTTTACAATTATAGAGGAATAAAAAAAGGTACAATAATTAGCTTATAAACTAGTTCTTATAATAAATTGCATTACATTATTATATTTAATTGATTCATTAAACTAAATTACAACTGTGATCATAATGTATATTACAATTACTCACATACATACATAACATCACGCCTTCATTCCTAGAGTGGGGTAGGCAGAGCTACAGAAATACCAACAACTCTAAAAAGACTTGTTTATAATTCTGTAACCACATTTTGCATACAGGCCAAGATGTTAACCAGTGTATTAGTGACTGCTTACAAGCCCATCGCCTAACAGTAGGTACTACAAGCCCTTATTCCCTTAGTCGCCTCTTACGACATCCACGGGAAGACATGGTGTGGCACCATTCTATCCCGGCAAATACACGGATTATTAATGATTTTAATAATAAATCCAAGTATTTTCTTTTTAAATAATTATAGTTTTCAAGAAATGATACAAATTTTGTTTTTTAAATTGAAAAAAACTTTATTTCCTGTATAACATTTTAATTTAGTGAACTGTTAGAACTTAGATTGTTTATAATATAATAATATTAACAATGTGCAGCCCACTGTACTTCATACCTAGGGTAGGGTGGACGACGGATAACGGACGGACGGATAACGGACGGACGGACGGTAAGACACAATGTTTATCATAAGGGTTCTCGTCTTATACTCGTAAATACCTTTATTATTACAGAAAAAAATTCAGTGCTAATTGATGAACTAAAGTCAAGTGTCAATTATACATCTAAAATATTATAGTAAAAATAATGCTGTTCTGATCTACCAAACAATAGAAACAATATATCGTAAATCATTTATTAAGAATACAGTCATTAAAAAGTTAATATCATTTTTTCCTTCGATGATCTCGAGTCATCATCATTAGCATTACCGTTGTTTATATTCTAATCGATTAGAAATAATTATTATAAAGCGAATAGGTGTAAACAAACATACATAAATAAATAAATAAATAATAATAATAATACATACCTATCAGGGCCCGGTACCGGTTAAAAAAATACCGGTTAGTATCGGTTTACTTCGCTTTTGCTTCGAACTTTTCTGAGATCATTAACGTTTTGACAACTTTATTTTAACTTGAATTAACCGGTTTTGTACTGAATACAAACACTAAGCTTTTTGAGCTCGGGTGGTAAGGTTTCTCACCTTTTTTGATTTTTAGGGTCCTGTAGTCAACAAGAAACCCTTATAGTTTCGCTATTGACAGTTGACTCGTGTTGTTTACTTGGTGTAGAAATTAACTCGTGTATTAATTGGAAAGCTCATGTGGGGAAATCTCAGGAAAACTGGCCAAATTCACATACGCCCTCTATGAGCTTAAGAGATGTACTAATTTGAACACGGCCACTAGTGCAACTATGCCTTCGCTCACTCATGGCTGAGCTATGGTGTCATCTTGTGGGGAAATAGCAGAGAGGTTAAAAAAAAAAAAAATCTACAAAAAAAATGCATAAGGATATTTGTAAATATTACTGATCAGAAAAGCTGTAGGCCTTATTTCATAAGACTTAGGATACTTGCGCTGGCTTCATTGTACATCTTTGAAATATGTAAGTTTGAAAAAAAAAAGTCAATTATTTAATTATTCAAGGAATAATTGTTTTAGACCCCACACTCTTAGGAGACGAAACAAATTAATGAGCTCTTTCACCAACTTACATATAGTTAACTCTGGTACACACCATATGGCAATAAAAAATTATAATAATGTACCTGTATTTTAGTTTTAATGATAATGTATGACCGAGTAAGAATATGGCGAGATTTAGGTTAGATTGTAGAATAAGTTTTGTGTTGCTGTGCCCTGACAGGGTTCATGCTGGGACGTGTTGTATGCTTAGTTATTAAGATCTTGTAAAACCCATAACTGTAATGAATAAATGAATTATGAAATTATGAATTATGTTATTATGTTATAGTGTTCGCATTGTTGTGTTCCGGTGTGGGGATAAGACAACCGGTGAAATTACTAGCATAGAGGCATTCCATCTCAGAGCCGCATAACTGCATATTTAAATAACTAAGTTGCACACGGAGTCATTTAAAAAAACACATTAACTAAATGCATGCTTTAGAAACGCGTTATTGTCGTACATGTAAAATATAATGTAAGTATCTACCCAAGTTAGTACTTTTAAATTGGACATTTTGTCTTTTTTAGGCTTCCATACTTGAAAAGGAAACAATGGACCCTTATAGGATCACTTCAGTGTCCGTCTGTCCCTTTATCTCAGGGGCGGAGGAGGTAACAAGTTGATATTAACACCAGGTTACTCAGGTTTTTAATCCCTTCGAACTGCGTCCCTTATAGCGCAAGAAAAGGAAAAATCTAAAAACCGTACATTTTTATTGACCATTTAACATATTTTTTACGTTTACATGCTTATTTGAAGTTGGTTAACTGACCTATTATATTTTACACCAAAACGCAAAGGAATAGCATTTTCTGATACTGGAGTTCCCCGTGTTTGTTGACACGTTACGGGGCAAGAGCATAAACCGCGCAAGGGCCAAAAAGATGAGAACAGGACACTCCGTACTAGGGTTGCCAACTTTTTTTGGGAGATATATTTATTTATTTATTTATTTATTTCATTAATTAGAACGGCATTACACCAATTACACTAATTAATCTAATTAATTATAACATTAGAATAGAAACAATACATAAAAAGACAAATTAAATAAAATCAATAAACACGTGCATTTTTTCTTGACTAAAACCATAATAAAATAAAAGTTCATTACAATAATTCTTGGTGATTACTTATAAGGATAAATGGTATATCAATAATAAATGTGTATAATTAAAAAAGGAAAACGTTGTATAAGTAGTAAAAAGTAATAATAATAATAATAATAAAAATAAAACAATCATTCATCGACCTCACAGAACCGTAAGCACTCCAACAAAATTTATATAGTATTTTCCAGAAAAGAACGTCATAAATATAGTACACTGTAAAAAATATAGTACATACATACATAGGTACATAACATCACGCCTTCATTACCAGAGTGGAGTATTTAGAGCTACAGAAATACGTATTGATTCTGTAACCACATTTTGCACAATCAGGCCAAGAAGTTTACTAGTGTATTAGTGACAGGTTGCAAGCCCATCGTCTAACAGAACTACAAGCCCTTATTCCCTTAGTCGCCTCTTACGACATCCACGGGAAGACATGGAGTGGCACTATTCTAACCCGGCAACCACACGGGGTTACAAAAATATAGTACTTTACGAAATAAGCCTTAATATAGGTCAATACAATGCCTAGTTATACATTATTATTTTTAGCGTTGTCATAAGTCTACTCTTGGCTTGGCATCAACCATTTTCTGAGCTCCAACCATTCAGTCAGTTTTGTGAGAAATTACAATAAAACCGTTCATAACACGCTGTGCAAAGGCGCAATGCAAATTGCGCAAGGTGTGATTGTTGATTGATGACATTATCGACTGGGCAGTGTTCCGATTTAATAAATTTGAATTGGAGCACTTCGTAGTCTTGAGAATTCAAATGTCTATGGGTCTCAGATTCCACTTACCATCAGGTGGCCTGAGTGCTCGTGTGCCTTCTCCTTAACATAAAAAAAGTATTCCTAAGACCTCAAATGCGTTGCCAACCCTGAGGGCTAAGTTGGAATGCGTCTATGCTAGTAAATTCACCGGTTGTGTTATCCCCACACAACAATGCGATCACTGTTGCTTGGCGGGTGGTACTATTACCTATTTTATATTTCGATTGGCAACTGTACTCCATACGTGCACCAGTATCGTCGGACGGGCGACGGATCTGCGAGAGCGCGTGCTCGTTGGTCGCATCCAGTAGCCGCGGCGCCTCCCCGGCCTACGAGTATTTATTCCTCAGTCAGGATCCTCAGATGTTTTATATATTTCTCTATATAAGTAAGTTTATCGTTGTCTAGTTCCCTTAGTACAAGCCTAGAGCTTAGTTTGGGACTAGATCAATTTGTGTGACATTGTCCCGTGATATTTATTTATGCGGGAAAGCGAGAGGAAAGATGTAACACAAAAAATATATATACAGAAACAAATTGTCGTACGCGTCTTACAAATATTCACCCTTCAAAGGAATCGAACCCGTAATAGGGCGCAATCTTCGTAGGAAGATCACAAACAACTTTCCCCGGGAAATGAGGCAAAATGGGAGACTCTAACTTAAAGTGCCCGTACTAACAGAAAAAAAACTGCATTTATTCCTTTTTTGCACAGTAGACTCAATTATAGTAAAGATTATAGTTTCAGCAAAAAAGTGGAAAATACATACTTAAATACAACTAATTAAATGCAATTAGCGCCTTTCCTTAGTTCCCCCCCCCCCCTTCCTCAAGCATATTATGAATTTATAATATAATCGGTATAAATGATTACTATCGTAAGTGCTATTTCTTCACGCAATCTGAAATGTGGTAATGGATCGAACGCGGAACCCCGAGGTGGCGAGGCACAGATACGGCGAGGTCATTAGAGTGAGCGCACTTACTACATCCCGCGGTCGGGGCTGCGTCGGTGGACAGCCTAGATACTATAATCTATATATAACATACACTCGTACAGTCCATGCAATAATCTTGGTTATCTATCTGAGACACAAAAAAACCTTTGCCAGCTATTTCATTTGCAATAATTTTCATTTGTCCGAAAGTAACTTTTCTCTGAAACCGTTTAACTTTCCTATGGGGCTAGACAAGATGTATTCGACACTCGCTAGCGATTATGTTTCGATTGAAAAATATATGGAATTGACGTAAGTGTCACGTTACTATCTCGGTGGCTTACGTCAATTCCATACATTTATCAATCGAAACATAATCGCTAACGGTTGTCGAATGCAACTTGTCTAGCACCACTGAATTGTTATAAAATAAACCTAACCTAACCTACATGTTCTGGAAATATATCTCATTAAAAAAATTGAAAAGATATTGGCTTCAGAATAAAATGAAAATTATGGCAAATGAAACAGCTGGCAAACGTTTTTAGTGTTTGCGATAGGATACCAATAATCTCACTCTATAATATTTATAGTACAGTCGAGGAATTTAATTGTTTAGCAGTTTGATATAAAACGAAACGTCAATTTGCCGTGTTATACATGTCCCACGTGTCATTAGTTGTGTCGCGTCGGGAAATACAATTAACACCGCTAATTTGCGTATTATGTCAAACTGATAACCAATCGATGTTCTTGAAGGCTTGACTGTTTGATGAACTTAAAAATAGGTAACTAAAAAAAAGCCCTGCCACAGCGGTGACCTCTTTTTTCAGAGCTGACGAGTATCTCTTAAACGGCCAAACCGATTTACATGACATATCATCAACCTAGCAAAGCATCCCGATTAGTTAAGTTTTCTTTTGAAACAAGTGCGTCCAATTCTGTTTACTTTTTCGGAGTTTTGATGCCACAAACAGATACATACATAGACACGCCGACACACAGACATACACATAAACACGTTAATCTTATAGATATCACCTCCTTTTTGCCCGGCGTTAAATAATGTCGTCAATGTAATAATGTCAGCGGGTTCGTCTGTCTGTCTCCTTTTTAGCGTAATTCCATTTATCTAAGTAAGTACGAAATAAACTTGTAGCATAACTTATGCAACACTTTGTGTAACCTCCCTATGGTATAATGCCATTAGATATAACATATCTACATAAATCTTTATAAATAATAATAATTGTACATAGAGGTAAAGTAAACCAATTTGTTAAATTACGCAATCGTTGCAACTCGTCATTAAAAGTAGCTTCATTCTTACTTCCTATGTTTTAAATGTGTGGTTGTTTGTTTGTTCAAAAATTTAATAGTTCATACCTACTTGAAGACGGACATTAAATACTTTTAGTCGCGGAATATTTTAAGGTCCCGAGGGAATAGCGATAAACGAAATCTACGAGGACGAAGCCGGCAAAGTCGAGGGCAGCAGCTAGTATTGGTAATAAGAAACGCAATGACAGGGTTTGTGTAACGTGCTCAATATTAAATGATTGAGGTTTTGTCAATAAATGGCGAACGTGCTAACGTCTCATAATAGTTCCATTAGAACGAGTAAAGTTTCTGGGTAGTGTTTGTCGTGTTCATGCACGTGATAAATAAATACGAGTAGCATTAGCCTTTTAAGTGTCCCACTGCTGGGCAAAGGCCTCCCCATTTTTCGCCATTCGTGCTTATTGAGGGCATGCTCCTGCCGCTTCCAAACGCGTCCAAGTCATCCACCATCTCCTTTCTGTCTAAAGAAACGGTTTAATGATAAACACCTCATGCAACGCGAGCATGAACATTCGTCAATTTTAAAGTAAAACAAGATGGATTAATATTTTTAGCATAATTCCCTTGTTTGCTGACGTAAAAAATTGTCTGCGTCTCGGCCAAACCAGAAATTGATGTGACTGTGTTGATTTTAAGTACTTAGATCTGTACCAAATGTTAAATCTAGACTCAGCGTTTCCCAGTAATACGTTACCTAAAATATTTTTCTTATAGTCTAGTAAATATAATTTCCTTCAGTAAAAAACCAAGGAACTAAAATAACAACCGTATTTTTCAGTCCTAATTTCGCTGTCCCTAATAATAGTTTTCTATTAATATCTTTTCGCCCGTGTGGTTGCCGGGTTAGAATAGTGCCACTCCATGTCTTCCCGTGGATGTCGTAAGAGTCGACTCAGGAAATAAGGGCTTGTAGTATTGTTAGGCGATGGGCTTGCAACCTGTCACTAATATACTAGTAAACTTCTTGGCCTGATTGTGCAAAATGTGGTTACAGAATTATCAACACGTCTGTTTAGAGTTGTTGGTATTTCTGTAGCTCTGCCTACCCCACTCTGGGAATGAAGGCGTGACGTTATGTATGTATGTATGTATCTTTTGGACCTTAGCATCCCATCAGAGCTAAAAATAAAAATAATAATTGTATTATACCTTCTTTAAAAAAACTGCCTTTAACACTCTTCTGCTAATCAATCTAATCAAAGAACGACAACGTGTTTAATATGCCAAAAACATCTTCACTAAACCGTGTAACTGTTGTGTGCACAACATAAACTAGTGGCCCCAGAGCGTTACCCTGCGGAACACCTATCAAAACAAACCCCTCAAACAGCCAATTACTTCACAAAACAAATAAAAACTCACGATTCCGCAAACTTCACGTGATGTCATTCACGTGTTTCTGTTTGCTCGCTCCTCTATAACTCTATGAATTTTAATACAAGCGGGTAAAATCTATTTTGCAATAGCTCGCTTTGAACACGTATTCAAACGCTTTTGATGGATACTTTTCACACAAGTATTTCAAGTCTGTTATGACGTGTTTGTTGACTGGTCAAGCTAAGTAAATTCACGTGCGGTAACATACTTAACAATTATTCTCAAGTTCAGTATAAGGTCAAGAAACAGAATTCTGCAAAAACCTGAAGAGGCGTCTTTCGTTCAAGAAGTCGTACTTACAACACAATTACAATACAAATCTCTTTTTTCAACACGTCTACTTATACAATTACAAGAAACAAACGAGTGAGCCAACAGGTCATCTTTTTCAGACGACCTTAGGAACCCGTAGGTTAGGTATTTTATAAAAAAAAATATTTATATATCAGTATTGTTATTTTACTTCTATATTTGAATATTTATTGTAAAACACCTAAACTACCTACAGAAAAATAAAAACAAATCTATAATAATGAATGAATTAAATATTTTATATGAGTAGGTACTGCTATCTAGAAATGAAAATATAAACCGATTTATTTTGGTTAATATTATGATCTCTCTTACAGATATCTCCTAGACCGCCATGGTGGCCCCGCGCGAGCAGGACGGCGCGCTGCTGCCGCAGTTCTACGCCGGGCGCTCCGTGTTCATCACCGGCGCCACCGGCTTCCTCGGGAAGGTGATCCTCGTCATCATTACATACACCATCTTCATCATTTCTATTTGCCTTCAATGTTCAGGATTATACAGGGTAGAAAGGGACGGAGGGTGTTTTTTTTTTTTTGTTTAGGAGAAGGCACACGAGTACTCAGGCCACCAGATGGTAAGTGGAATCTGAGACCCCAAATGCGTCGCCAACCCTGAAGACTAAGATGGAATGCCTGTATGCTAGTAATTTCACCGGTTGTCTTATCCCCACGCCGGAACACAACAATGCGAACACTGTTGCTTGGCGGGTGATTTCTAACGATTCGTACCCAAAGGGTGCCAACGGGACCTTATTACCAAGCCTCAGCTAAGTATATGACGGTGTGAACCGAGAGCAAAGAAAAATGTGCGCGATTCTGAGCAAAACATTTTCTCACATAACTTGTACGAGTAAGTCCTATATCGGAACTCCGACAATATTTCTCATACCCCTTTACATCATAATGATCACTTTCATAATCAATATTAGTCATACACCTGTTTAATTTCAGGATTTTAAAATTATCCAACTGGTAAATAAGTGTAGCTAACGTTAGGTTTGTTTTATAAACTTCCTATAACCAGAACGGTTTCAGTAAAATTCACTTTAGGATTAAATGATTATAACACAATATGAACAAAACGATCGCATTTTTTTATGAACAGTGATTATTATGACTACAAGTCGATAGTAAAACAAAAAATAGGAATAATGATTTTATGTGAGCCAGTATGGACCACTGGTTCATAAGCATAAGAATCACAGATAGGTTGAGGGATCATACTCCTCGATAAAGTGACGTGATGAATGTTCGTGTGTTCCTGGGGCAGGTGCTGGTGGAGCGGCTGCTCTCGACGTGCCCCGACGTCTCGCGGCTGCTCCTGCTGTTGCGCAACAAGAAGGGCGCGGCGCCGGCGCAGCGGCTCCAGGCGCTCAAGGACTCGCAGGTGCTTACACCACCAGGGACCCGTTTCACGAAGCTACAAGTTACAAATTACATGCGGAAGTCTCGTTCTAACTCCTTTTGCTACAAAGAGAGTTCCGCTTGTAATTTGTTACTTGTAGCTTCGTGAAACGGGCCACAGACAGACAGACGATTGTCTTAAATTACTCGCTTATCTAATCCGACTAACTAAAGTTGTTGCGTCAGAGTATGTTTAATCCTCTGTATCATAGTGTAGACTGTAAGCAACACACCGCTTCAGCAAGTTTGTTATGAAAAAGTTCAATTACTTACCTTTGGTCTTAAATACCATTTTCAATTTTGACACAAATAAAAAAGAACTTTATACTCGCTAAAATATAATTTAAACTAAGTTGACTTATGTATGTACCTTAATATCACACCGGAAATAACGGATGTCTATAATTTCATCGAAACACCTTTCATCGTATTTAATTTCATCGATCGCTATTTTCTGCTGAAAATAATGTTTTCAGGGTATCTTAAACATCTAACTAACCTAATCTACGTAATTAATGATAAAGATACCCTAAAAACATTATAGTTAATAGGTAACAGATTAAAATAGAGGAGACAGTGTTGCATACATACAACAGAACGTACCGTGATGGCGGAAAAGGGTCTGGACAGCATTTTGCTCCGAGTGTTCACTGCAACGCATGTATTTGGTTGTGCAGGTGTTCGACGTGGTCCGCCAGCGCTGCCCAGCCCAGCTGGAGAAGCTGGTGGCGCTGGAGGGAGACGTGGCCAAGCCGGGGCTCGGGCTGCCGCCGGGCGCCGCCGCCCTTCTGCAGGACGTAAGACTCTTCACGTTTTCTCTTACGAGTATCTTGTACAGTTAGCTCCTTGTTCATAGGTTTCGGTCCTGTAGGATCTATTGTGCAATGACCGTCTTTCACCACGACAGTTCAAATGTAATCGGTAACCAGTTGAAAACTTGGATGCTGTTTGACCTCAGTATAGTTTAAACTTTTTGAACTGAGTTCGTCCACTTACCAGTGAACAGTGTCGTTGTATCTACACAATCCTATTATCTTGCTTTTGTTTCCGAAACCGCCAACCAGTTACTTTACGAAAAAGGTTAGAAGTACATTGTATGAGTGTTAAATTTTCAACCTTATTTGTTGTCAAGTAGGCTTAAAATAGCCGAAAGGAAAATAGCATATTTAACACTTTTTGTATTTCATAACCACCTCAGTTTGTGGAGTTTCGGGCGGTTGTAAAATGCTAAATAAGTTATGCTTGCCATTATTCTATTAGTGTATTTTGTAGTCTATTTCCTAAAGAAAGTCGATAATCTATGTTAATCTTCTTAAGCGGCTATAATCTAATGAAATGAGTTCGATACCTTATTTTTTGGTTAACTATACAAAGTGGCTTTGTAGTCTTAAGTGGATGAGCTCAGTTCAACATACTCGTACTATAACATGTCAAAGGCAATATGGTTTTCCCGAGTAGAACAGAGACCCTGGCCTGACGAGCGATTGACCTCTCCTCACCGTGGTCAGTGATGATTCTGATGGTGGAGTCGAGGATGGAGCAGGCTGGTTCAGGAGAGGCTTATTCACTGTTGATTTGACATCAAAAAAATAAAAATCAAAAAGTCTTTATTATCAATTAGATAGTTTATAGATTTACAGTTGTTAAGACTTCCCTTTAGACTTACAAAGCCTGTGTTGAAAAAATAAATGGTTAATGGGGATAAATTTGTCTGTGTGTGTCCAGGTGTCGGTGGTGTTCCACTCGGCCGCGACGCTCAAGTTCGACGAGGAGCTGAGCACCGCCGTCGACCAGAACGTGCGCAGCATCATCAGCGTCATGCAGCTGTGCGACGCGCTGCCCAACATGCAGGTGCGTCATTACAGCTCACGGCTGAACTTGCACAGGAGCGTCATTACACAGTGTCACAGGGCGTCATGCAGCTGTGCGATGCGCTGTCCAACACGCAGATGCGTCGTTACACTTCACGCCCTAACGCACTCAGGAGCTTAAAGCCCGGAATAAAACTATGACGTTAATGGTTATCATGTTCTTTCAAATAATGATTGACGGATACCATCTTCTTCCTTTTTCTTTTTTAAAGTCAAGGCACACGAGCACCCACCTGATGGTAAGTGAAACCTGAGACCCATGGACATTTTAATCCTATAAAGCCTATAATCTCAAGACTGCAATCCTTAGACCGCAAACGCGTTGCCAATCCTGAGGACTAAGGTGAAATGCCTCTATGCTATTGATTTCACTGAACACTGCTGGTTGGCGGTGGGTTAATGGAACAAATGGTGGCAGGACGGACCCTGCACAGCGTCCTACCACCAATAAAAGGTATAGGTAACCCTGAAGACCTGTTGTTACCTAAAACTGCGGTGTAGTAGTGCTCGCGCCGAAATGGCGACCTAGCGACATCTAGCGACAACTTGTAACAACCAACTCGACAGCGCCACCAGCGTCAGACAGCGCAACTAAATCTGACAATACGCTACATCGCTCTAACGAAGTTTTTTCAGTCGGTTGACTTATATACCACTTCCAACTTCACCCAAATGGACTTCAGTCCCCAGGCGTAACACCCGCCTGGAGAGAGATCTCTCTGTTGTCCTCTCCTCCTACACTGACTTATACCCGCTCCCCACAGGTCCTGGTGCACGTGTCCACGGCGTACAGCAACGCGGAGCTGACGCACGTGAGCGAGCGCGTGTACCCGGCGCCCGCGCCGCTGCCCGCCGTGCTGGCGCTCGCGCAGCACGCGCCCGCCGCGCTCGCCGCCATCACGCAGCAGTCAGTATTCTTTATTTATTCATTTACCACTAGCGCCTGCGCTCGCTTAGCTCCGGTTTACTTGATATTTCTGTAACACCCATACATAAACCTATAAAAAGCTTCATTTTATACTATGTATTGATTTATTGGCGATCCTACACTTGCAAAACACACCAAAGACAAGGTTTACGTTACAGCTGTCACTCTCTGACAAGTGTATAAGTTACTAGCGACTGTTATATAGCAATTTTTTTACAGCTTGGGTCACATTATTGTAGTTTTAGTAGGGATCCCTATTTTGTTCTAGTAATAAATATAGTCCACGTTACTCAAGGATAATATAGCATTCTACTGGTGAAAAAAAAATTTGAAATGAGTCCAGTAGTTTTTGAATTTATTCGTTACAAACATACAAAAATGTAAATATTTCCTCTTTATAGTGTACATATAACTAATATTTATTCGCTGCGATAAAGGTGACCATGACGGGCAAGGGATATTGTTCAGTCAGCAGCAGAAGTAGCTACGCAACCGAAGAGGTCAAAATGATCTGCACACGACTCTATTGTCAAGATAAAACAACTTTTGATGCTGTCTGTACCCAGGCTGCACTTATTTAGCAGGTGTTAACTGGTACCAGTTAGTTGTCTCGGTGGATTTGTCGGAGTTGAACACAGCTTCAGCTCAATCTTAATTCGGGTTGCAGACACAAAACGAGTTGTCTTACTTATTTATTAATAAAAATTACAAAATGTGTCATATCAAATATGTCCGGGGTTCAAAATCAAAATCAAAATATTTATTCAGTAAATAGGTCACCATAGGGCTCTTTTGCACGTCGGTAATATGAAGTGAATTTACTAGCGCTTCGGACAAGACCAACATTGCGGAGAAGAAGCGCCAACAAACTCCATTAGAAGGTCACTTTTTCAATCACTTAGTGCCTGGCCGTTGTGAAGTAAATCCTGACACCTGTCATTCCAGTACAAATTATAACCTCAAACCTAAGAATAGCTATAAATTGTACCGCGATGACAGGTGTCAGGATTGACATCTCATTGGCTGGGTACTACCTATAGAGGGAAATATTTGGGTGAAGACCTGCCCGCTATTTCACCATCTGGACAATGACTCGTGACAGGTGACAATTCTGTATACATTGAAAAGTTAACAGACTGATACTTCACTGGGTTTCACATAAGCTGCGCCATATTTTTTTTTATGGTATTGAGAAGGCAAACGAGCACACAGGCCACCTGATGTTAACTGGAAACTGTGACCCATAGACATTCGCACTCACAAGACTGCAATCCTAAGACTGCAAATGCGTTGCCAACCCTGAGGACTAAGATGAAATGTCTCTATGCTAGTTATTTCACAGTTTCACAGTTTACCTACTGCGGTTAGGGGATAAGATACACTGAAATCATATCATATCATATTTACAAATGAATAAAATGTAACCTGTCATTGTCAAGCAAGATGGTGAATTAGGGGGCAGGGTTGTAGTTTGTGTTTATTTTGGTGTTGTACCCGTGTCCCGGACCGGCCGCGCAAAGCTGATGCGAGCCGATTTACGAGT
Organism: Acleris holmiana; assembly: GCA_949316455.1. Classification (NCBI taxonomy): domain Eukaryota; kingdom Metazoa; phylum Arthropoda; class Insecta; order Lepidoptera; family Tortricidae; genus Acleris; species Acleris holmiana. Next base: position 87,193 of record OX438791.1, on the reverse strand, counting down.
ATGATTATTGATATTTATTGTTTTTATTTGTAATTTGACATGTATTTTATGTTTTTTTAAATTTTTATGACATACGTTAACTTTATAACTTGACTTACATTCACAATTGTATTGTACCCATTACTGCACCCTTGCTTGCACATTGAACATTTAGTTTTTAATCTGAGTGTAACATCTTGTGAGCTGTATTCTGCAAATCAATGATATTGATTGATTGATTGTGCAGGTACATCGCGCCGAAGCCGAACACGTACACGTTCACGAAGGCGCTGGCCGAGAGCGCCGTGGAGGGCCACGGGAGCGCCGGGTACCCCATCGCCATATTCAGGCCCACCATCGGTCAGTACCTACTCGTACCTTATAACAACTAACACAAACTTATAAACCCACCGCTACTATAAAAGAAGAAGATAATAAGTAAAATAAATAATAACAAAAGGAAATACAGAGAATGGACCACTTGTGGCGTCAAACTCAATGTCAGTCAAAAGGCCAGTGGGGCTAGCCAAGATGCAAACGCTACTAACGTTTTTCTTTTCTATCACTCAAAAAGTAAGGGATGACATTCTCGTGCGTTACGATAAACCACATAGTCAACTGTCATACCATACATTTTGAGCGATAGAAAAGAAAAACGTTTAGAGCGTTTGCATCTTGGCTAAATAGGGCCTCAGGTAAGTAAATGAGTCTAAACTCGACGGTTCTGCTACGATTTCCTCTGGCCATTGTCCGTCTCCATCTTCATACCAGCTCGATGATACCATATTATTGTAGTCATCGGATATGCAGCCTGATTGTGCAAAATGTGGTTACAGAACCATCAACAAGTCTTTTTAGAGTTGTCGGCATTTCTGTAGCTCCGCCTACCTCACTCTGGGAATGAAGGCGTGATATCATCTATCTATTTATCGGAAATGCATAAGGAATGAAAATTTCAATTCAATCCAACAATTAGATGTTTACTATCCCCAAAATTCGCGCCACCCCTCTCTTTTTTTTTTTTTTTTATGGCATCGAGAAGGCAAATGAGCACACAGGCCACCTGATGGTAAGTGGAAACTGTGACCCATAGACATTTGCATTCTCAAGACTGCAATCTTAAGACTGCAAATGTGTTGCCGACCCTGAGGACTAAGATGGAATGCCTCTATGCTAGTTATTTCACCGGCTGTCTTATCCCCAAACCGGAACACAACAATCTTACAATGACATCGCCTGGTTGCGTCAGTATATTGACGTCACGGTGGCCTAGTTGGGAGTAACCCTGCCTCCGAAGCCAGCGGTCCTGGGTTCAAATCCCGGTAAGGGCAGATATTTGTGTGATGAGCGCGAATATTTGTTCCTGAGTCTTGGATGTTTTCTATGTATTTAAGTATTTATTTCTCTATATAAGTATGTTTATCGTTGTCTAGTACACCCATAGTACAAGCCTAGAGCTTAGTTTGGGACTAGATCAATTTGTGTGAGATTGTCCCCGGATATTTATTATTACTTTTTTAAAGCCTAATTAAGCTTTTATTTATTTATTTTATGGGATTTAAGGTATGGTAATGTCCTCCCCTGGGACTCCAACTATATCTATACCTAATTTCATCTACATCGGTGAAAGCGTAACAAACAAACACGTACAGAGTTGCTTTCACATTTATAATATTAGCATGGATCGATTGCTCGTAGTTAGACGTTCCTGTTTGTTCCACCGCAGTGATCTCGTCGGTGAAGCACCCGTTCCCGGGCTGGATCGACAACCTGAACGGGCCCACGGGCGTGGTGGTGGGCGTGGGCAAGGGGCTGCTGCACGTGTTCCGCGCGCGCGGCTCCGTCATGGCCGACCTGCTGCCCGTCGACATCGCCGTCGACACGCTCATCGCCGTCGCCTGGGAGACCGCCGTCGACAAGTCAGTACCACAGCATCACTCCGCGCGTCGGCCACAGCGGCGAGAGACGCCATGACACGCGGACCGGTGTCGAGTTTAGCAAAAGAGATAGAGCGTCCGAAGTATCAGTAAAGAGCTTCGTAGTTATCATTCAGTTTGAGCAAATACCAAGAAGCTTATACATGACACTGGAAGTTGCACGGCGAACAACGCCTTAAAGCGAAGAAAAGCGACCCGCGTGAATGACGTCGCTTATGTTTTTTGTCCTTTTCTTTAGCGTGATCCTGAGGTTTTGAGAAAGGGACAAAAACATATGCGACGTCATTGGAGGTCACTTTTGGCGCGCGCCATTGGTTTGTTAGTTGACATCTTGCATTGTGCGACTACTTTTTCCAGATGCGCAAACGTCATCTTCTCTCCAACAGCCACCCGGAGCTCTTTTTAACCGACTTAAAAAAAACGAATGTTCTCAGTTTGACCTGTATGTATGTTTGTCGGCGATTGCCTTTGGCTGAATCGATTTTAATGCAGTTTTCAGAAAAGTATTTGATACACTTAGGAAAAGGTTTTGATATTACAATCGACTTCAAAAAAAGGAGGTTCTCAGTTTGACCCCTATGTATGTATGTTTGATAACTTAAACTATAAAATAAAACAAAATGTTTTAAAAAACCAACAAACTGCCTTCAAAAGCCCATAAAATAACTTCTTTTCTAATGCTAATAGGTCAAACTGCGTCCCACAAAGCTTTTAACCCACTGCAGTTTGACTGACCTATTAGCATTCGAAAAGAAGTTATTATTACGTGCGTCGACTTGTACATACGTGCGTGTTCCAATACATAAATCTGTTGCTGCAGGCCTAAGGAGGTGCGCGTGTACAACTGCGGCACCGCCGACAACCCCACCAGCTTCCGCGCGTTCGAGGAGACCCTGCGCCGCGAGATCAAGCGCTTCCCGCTCGACGGCGCGCTGTGGTACCCGTCCGGCGCGCTCGTCGAGTCCAAGTAACTCCCTCACTCACTCACTAGGGTGCTCACCCACTCATTCACGCACTCACCCACAAACTCAACTGTTCACTCACTTCACTCACTATCATCTAAATCACTCTATCTCTCACCAACTTAGCCACTCACTCATTCACTATCTAATTCAGACACGCACTAACTAGGCGACTTACTCACTTACTAACTCAACTATTCACTCATTCACTATCTAACTCATGCAGTCACTCACTTCACTCACTTATTATCTATACTAAATCATTCTCTCTTTCGACAACTTAGTCACTCACTCATTCACTATCTAACTTAGTCACATACTCACTCGGTAACTTTTGTAGTAAGAGTTGTCGTCTCACTCGCACATCTATATCACGAGTTGATAATTTGCACTCTGTAATATAAGCATACTAGCTTTTGCCCGCGACTCCGTCTGCGCAGAAGCCATTTATCGCGATTTTCCCGGGACCCGTCCAATTATTTGGGATAAAAAGTACCTATCTAGCCTATTTACTTCCCCGGGTCTTACTATTTCCTTACCAAATTTCATCTAAATCGGTTCAGCGGTTACTTTCACATTTAAAACATTAGTAATATTAGTACAGAAGTATAGATTAGACGCACCTATCTCCAAGAACAGCGTGTACCGTGTCGAGAAGACTGACCCAAAGCTCGGAACCAGTTTAAAAATGAAACCGGTTAAAACCGGTTTATTTTGGTTTTGCTACGAATTTTTCTAGGGAACGCGAACGTTTTGAGAACTTTATTTTAACCTTAACCTTTAAACCGTGTGGTTGCCGGGTTAGAATAGTGCCACTCCATGTCTTCCCGTGGATGTCGTAAGAGGCGACTGAGGAAATAAGGGCTTGTAGTACTGTTAGCGATGGGCGATGGGCTTGCAACCTGTCACTAATACATTGTAAACATCTTAGCCTGACTATGCAAAATGTGGTTACAGAATTATCAACAAGTTTAAAGTTGTTGGTGTTTCTGTAGCTCTGCCTACCCCACTCTGGGAATGAAGGCGTGACGTTATGTATGTATGTATTTTAACCTTACTTAACCGGTGGTTAAATTACAACCCAAAATCTTTGCATAGAATAAAAATACTAAGCGGTGCTTGTTCATCGTGCGTGACGTACGTCTGGATTAACCGCTATTTGTAGTTCAAAACCGGTTAACTCGAAAATAACTTTATTTAAAGGTTTCTCCAAAAACCGGTTTATGCGAACGGAACCGAAATGAAAAGGTTTTGCGTCAAGTACATAATAACGGTCTGTAAATTTAACCGGTATCCGAGCCCTGGACTGACCCTCGTTGTCCCCAGGTGGGCGCAGAAGACGCTGGAGTTCCTGTGGCAGACGGTGCCGCTGTACGTCGCGGACCACGCCGCGCGGCTGCTGGGGGTCAAGATGCAGTGAGTACCGACCTACAAATCACTTGAAAATACGCAATGAATCATAAAAGTACATGTAGAATTGTCAAAATGCGTTCACAATAAAGTTTAATATTAAGTTAAGAGGATTGTGAAGCGATGCTTAGATCGCGTATCTGTCAAAAATAATCCAAACAAATTTAAGTAGCTCCGGGTGATAACGTTTCTCACCCCTAAATCTAATCCGATGTCCACGATTTGTGAATGTTGTAGATATTATGAAATACTAGGTCTGTACTTTTCCGCTTTCGTTTTTTTTGCTAATAAATATTTTTATGGAGAGGAAAACATACAGACCTAGTTTTTCATAATCAAATCAAATCAAATCAAATCAAATTTATTTATTTGTAAAACATAGGTGAGAAATGGTACAAAATAGTTATAATTGGTAGTATCACTATGTCTGGCCAGTAGGCATACAAAGTTGTGAGGGATAGCATGCAACATGCATTACTTAGGTAGGTAGGTACATTATATTAGTATTTCTACACGCTATTATTACAAATTAAAATACTCTAGTACGGAATAAAACGCACTGTCTGTTAAAAAATCCAATAAGAGTTTTTTGAATTCCGGCATGTCCGATTTTCTAATATATTCCGGTAACTTATTATAAATTTTTGGTGCCATTCCAAATACACTCTTAGAAAGTAAGGCCGTTTTTAATGGCCTAAAGTTAATTTTATGTTGCTGGCGTATACTTTTAAAAACAGGGAACAGGTGTAAGTTCCATTTTACATACATAACTGTCTCATAAATATATAAAGAGGGCAGAGTTAATATTTTTAATTTTATAAAATACGGTTTACATGATTCTGTTGGTTGTAGGCTACAAACAGACCTAATGCACTTTTTCTGAGCCTTGAACACCAATTCTCGGTCAACAACATAATAAACAACAATAATAACATCATAACATCATAATAAGTATCTACAACATATTAAAAGATCGTAAATATCGGACAATTTTTTTGCTTCACAGTCTATGATCGTTTACTCTGTGGCAGTACCATGTCCAGCCAGGGCCCGTCCAGGTGCTACCACCATCTCATCCCTAACGGCTTTTACCTACCTTTATTTCACAAGAGAATTTGATTTAAATAAAAAATAAAATAAATAAATATCAGGGGACAATGTCACACAAATTGACCTAGTCCCAAACTAAGCTTTTGGCTTGTACTATGGGTACTAGACAACGATAAACATACTTATGTACAGAAATACATACTTAAATATATAGAAAACATTCAAGTCTCAGGAACAAATCTCTCATCACACAAATATCTGCCCTTACCGGGATTTGAACCCAGGACCACTGGCTTCGGAGGCAGGGTCACTCCCGACTAGGCTACCGTGTCGTCAATATATTTATTTAAATAGACAAACCAACAATAGGTATAATAAATGACCTGAAAGTTCTAGACAGACAGCATTCAACAAAAAACAGTCACTTCTTTGTTAGTAGGAAACCTGATAAACTAAACTGTGTACTTAAGTAATACTTTAATTTGCTTTTGGACTCAACTTAAAATGATTTGGGTTCGGGAGTAATTACTAGCACAAGAGGCATTCAGGGTTGGTCGCCAGGGTCGGCAACAGAAATGCTGACCAACGGGGCAAGTTTTAAACGCTCACCGACGGAAAATTACTAAGTTTAAAATCAATTTGTACAGCGATTTAATCTACGAGCGAGCCCACCTTTTGGATTCGATATCACAACGCCTTTATCATATCAAATCTAAAAGGCGGACCGTCTCGTAGATTAAATCGCTCCACAAATTGATTTTAAAGTTAGTCATTTTCCGTCGGTGAGCTTTAAATATTGCCCCCCAGTCTGAGATTGCGAATGTCCGTGGGTCACAGATGATCACAGATTCCGCTTACCATCAAGTGGCCTGTGTGCTCGTTGCGCTTCTCGATACCAAGTGTTCCTTCCTCTCCCCAGGATCAGCCTGCGAACAGCCTCCCAGCGCATGTCCGCGATGAGCGGCGCGCTGGAGTTCTTCTCGACGCGTGAGTGGCACTTCGAGACTAACCGCGTGCGCGCGCTGATGCACCGACTGTCGCCGCGCGACCGCGCCATCTACAACCTGGACGTCAGCGCCATACAGTAAGTGGGGGCAGACAGAGACAAGCGCGCGAGGGGCACCCTGCCCCCCGCGGGACCAAGCCACAACTTGGAGACGTCGCCACCATACAATGAGTGGGGGGGGATTACTTCGAAACTTGCAAGACAATTACATCAATAACGCCGAGGGAATGCAATGTTATAATATCTAGGAAAAGATCTGATGATGGATGGATGAGCTATGCATAATGTAAATGTAATTCCACTCACTTGGATGATGACTGTGCAAAAAAAGTACAATCGGCAACAAAAGCTTGTCTAATAATGATTTAAATAACTTATTTATTTTAATAGTTAGAATAAGACAGTCAACATCCGAGGCCGCACATTCAACGTGTGTGTGCTGCAGGTGGGACGAGCACTTCCGCAACTTCGTGCGCGGCACGCGGCGCTACCTGCTGCGCGAGCGCGACCAGGACCTGGACGCCGCGCGCGCGCACATGCACAAGTCAGTACACGTGCACACACACACACACACAATGTGCAATATTATTGCATAAAACCCATTAGGTTAGGTTAGGTTTATTTTATAACAATCCTGAAAAGTATACGGTTTCAAAAAAAAAGACTATGCCAAATGATGATTATGCCAAAAAAGTTTTGCCAGATTAATGTAAACCGCTTTTTTACGATATTAGTGGTGTACGATATTAAGACAGGCAATCCAAATTGCAGAAGTTTATTGCTGACTTTAACTTCAGTTGTAGAGCAAGAACCACAATTTAGTTGTCTTTTTCTAACTTAAAAGTTAGAATAAGACAGCAATCAACTTCTGCAATTATGATTGCCAGTCTAAACCTGGCTTTAGGATCGCGACCACCTTCACCTCAAACCTGCCACCAAGTGTTTCGGTGTGGGGATAAGATAACCGGTGAAATTCTAGCATAGAGGCATTTCCTCTCATATAGTCCTCAAGGCTGAAGTCGGTATCACGCATTGACAGTCTTAAAATACTTCTCTTGAAAATCTGAATCCAAATGTCTATGGGTCTCCGATCCCACTAACCATTGGTGGACTGTGTGCGCGTTTGCCTTCTCCTTACCAAGAAAAAATAACGCACTATCACAAACACACGCGGGCACGCACTTTATGACCTTACTATAAATAAATATTCATACTTAAAATTAATATTAAAGTTCGTGGCAATCATTTGGTTACGTGCTATTGCATTGTGTATTTAATGCATGCAGGCAGGCACCATAGGCAATTCCGATACGAGTTTTTATTTCACGCTGTTTAGTTTTTTTTTTATCATATATATAATGACTTATTGCAGATGTTTCATGCACATCGATAGACTTAATAGGCTCACTGGTCACGCGGCATTGTGCTCCCCAGGATGTGGCTGCTCCACAACTTGGTGAAGTTCGCGACGCTGCTGCTCTTCCTGCGCCTGCTCATGATCAACGGGTTCGCGCGCTCGGTCGTCTACGGCACCCTGCGGCTGCTGCTGTCTCTCTTCAACGCGGTCTACCTACGCGTCACCAAGGCGTGAGAGCGGGACGGATAGTACAGATGCAGTGCATTATCATATTAATCATGCAACATGGCATTTGCTCGGGACAGTTCGTGTTTATCTTGCTCAAGATTAATACAAACTTATCTGGCAAAATAGTTTGTCGTATAATCATGCACTACGTCTCTACTATTGTAGATTAGCTAAAAATATTGAATATATGAGAGCGCTGCGCTGTCCAGAGTGAAATTGCCAATATGATCCCATTTTTACTTTAAATGTGCTGCTCAATATGATAACACTTGAACAAAACATAGTTTTACACACAAACGCGTGAAACTATGTATGTTTCTGTCAAGCTTGGAGATTATTTCAATAGTATGAGTAAATGCCTTTGGACGATGGTTAACTAAAATAGAGGACAATATTTTAAAATTATAAACTTTCGAAACTCCCCCGATCGACGTCTGCTTAACGGTGTTGCCCGATGTTTCTTTTGATTACCTTAAACAGGAACATTAAAGTCTGGGACAAATTCAAAGAAACACAATTTTTTATAAAAATTATATTAGTTGAACAGTATTGTTTATTGAAAAGATTATTTTGTACCATTGAATTAATGAAAATTAAATAAAAATACCTACTATGGGCACACCTACATAGGATTAGGATTTTTGATAATTGAAAGAGTTTAAGTGTTACCTGCTGCTACAAATATCTGATTTACACCGTTCAAAGAATTTAACCTGAACTTGACTAATAGGTACACTTACACCACAAAATACCGCGATATATACAACTTGTTAATTCACGTTGGTTATAGAATTATCAACAAGTCTTTTTAGAGTTGTTGGTATTTCTGTAGCTCTGCCTACCCCACTCTGGGAATGAAGGCGTGATGTTATGTATGTATGTATGTAATTCACGTTCTTTTCAATTTGCCCATGAGTGTACATCGGGGTAACTGGTTATGATTGTATTTTGTATTGCTTTAACCAATTTCATAATGTCAAGTTATTTTGTACGTATTCCGAACACGATCCCACAAGGATAAACATTTTGCTATGTTTTTTTGTTATTCAGGAATGATGCGGTAGATAATTTGGTTGACGGTGAACAGTTTATAAGTTACCTATGAATTTACTTAGCTAAGTACGTACTATGATAAAAATATGATTTCAATTTGTACATCTTTTATTTGGGTTTTTTGGGAAGTGGTAATACTCGTATATCTACATCATGCATATTTTATAAACAATTTATACTATTGTACCTTTATACTTGTAGTATTTATGTCATTAGTAATATTTTTAAATTATTATGTCCGTCCATGATTATGTGATTAGATTTAATAAAATAAATTAGTTAAGAACTTGCTCAAATCAAGTATTTAAGTATTATTAATTGTAAAAGTGACAACAAAAAGAGTTTATTTTACCATTCAATCAATGTTAAATAAAAGCTTTTGCGAAAGTTTAATGTTTTGCTGTGAAAAACCCTTGTATTGTAGATTTAAAGAAAGTAAACTATTTAATTTAGTCAGGGTTACTTTTTCAACATGTATTGGTGTAAGTATTTCGTAATGAAATCAATTTTAAATAATTGTGTGATACTAAATATATTTTTATGAAATACTTATTTTTTTTTCTGTATTCCTTACCTTACCTCTACCGATATAACTTATATTAAAAGTGCGACAATGAGTTCGAGGTTCCGTCTGAACGGCTCACCCTCCTGCCAGTCGACGTGACATTTGGTAAAAAGATAGTTTTTAGCCCGTAAGAGACATAGGGTAAATTTATCCCGTCAAATTGTGGTTCCCGAGGGAACAACGATAAGTTACTTCTACCTGGATGGAATTGCGGGAAAACGCGAGTAATTTTATCAACCACTGTCTGAAATAAATCAGGGCGAAAAAATTATTAAACCGTTTCTGGGCATACAAGTCACGTCTATGACACTTTTGTGGTATCCCCTGTTTTAGGAAAGTAAAGCTCAAATGACTTGGATTTTGTCAGTTACCTTTCATTGTGTCTATGTCGTTGCTGAGAGCAGGGCGCGTCGATTTGGAATATCATAACGCTTTTTTATAAGCTCTGTTGGACAGCTGTTTCAAGACACAAGTCATCTAGTCATTATAATAAATAGAATTTAATAGATTAAACATTTTTGTGCCACTCTTGTGTTCATGTAATGCAAGAAATATTTAAATAGCATATTAATGCCAAGGGTAGAAAGTACGCGATTTATGGATGGTAACGATACGTTGAGGCCCTCTCTCTAGTCTATCTACGAGTCCATAAATTGCACTATCGGCCGAGGCATATGTACCTATGCGGGTTTTCTCAATTATTTCCAGTAAGAAATATATTTTTTTATGAATAGTTTACGTAATTAGAATGAAGTAGGCCAAGAATCTGTTTATTTTGTGTGAAAATGGCATGTTATAAAAGTATTTTTTTCGGTTGACCCCAAATCAGACAATTTTTTTCATATTTCGTACTTTGGAGCAGTGTTGAGAAAAAGTAATAACTCGCGCCGCTCAACTGAACTTACAGAATTATCTTTTCTTTAGGTTTCGTATTTACCCATACCTTTCTAATCTGTGATTTACCCTAATAATGGGTAAGTAATTGTGTTCAATGGCTACATTATTCTGTCAAGTCATTTCTAACCGAAAAGACTAGGGCGTTTTTTATATTTAACCATATATGGGTCTTACGCTATTGTGTTTGTTAAGTGACGTTCCCACAGAATGTATTAATTGCAGTTTGTTACTAAATTTCTGATAACAAAAACGTGAAAAAGTACCTTAAATGTTTTAAGTACAGAAATTTCACTTTTGAACGTCATCACTTGTTGTTCAATTCAACTTTCATAAGTTAACTTTGAAATACGCCTATGTAAAATTCCTCAGCTCAGACGTCAACGTCAAACGTCAAATCTACAATATACCTATAAAATTTAAAACGCATTTTCCTAGCTTTTCTTCAATTTCACGATGTCTTTATAAACTTCAAAATGTTCACCAAAGTGCTACAACGCGCTTTGAACTTGAAGCTCCGTTGCCGGCGGAGCTACCCTACGAATATCTACGACATCTCGCGCGGGTCGGCGTTCGCCGTGCGGCGGCCGTACAGCGACGAGGTGAAGAAGGCACAGGAGCGCGTCGCGGCGCCGGGGCCGACGATCTTTGACAAGATCCTGTCGCGGGAGATCTCGGCGGACATCATCTACGAGGATAACCTGTGTCTCGCCTTCAATGACATTTCTCCGCAAGCGCCGGTGCATTTTCTCGTGATTCCGAAGAGGAAAATTGCTAGACTTCAAGATGCAGAAGAGACTGATAAGGAGGTACACATTTTGATAATGCGATTGGCCTAGTTTGTAGTTACCCTGCTTAAACTAGTGGTCATAGGTCCCTGTACAAGTCTTCCGCAACTGACCGAGTATGAGGTCAGATGACACAGTATAAACCGATGAACAAAAGGACTTGAAATTTGGAGGGAGCATTCTATATATCATATTTATAATGCACTTTTTAAATAATTTTTCGATTGTTGACACCCAACAGAAAGTAATGTAGGAAGTAGCAGAATATAACTAAATGCATATGAGATTGCAAGAGTCCTCTTGTAATAAATATTTGCCTGTTGAGCTGATATATGATCTGTCTCGTCTTGGAGGTGTTGTATGTATTTGTTTGTCTAAATTATTAGCATGTCAGTACCCATTGATCAAACCTAGACCTTTTTTCTAAAACAATGTTTTAAGCACATCAAGCACCCTATATAAATTGTAGAGTTCAGATCAGTTATAATCATTCAACAATTGGCGCAGATGTGTCTTGTGCACAGTGTGTACATAGGGTTGTGCTCAACGGGTTAATCCACAATAATACGCCACTGCTTACATTCATATTAAATGGTTGTTTAAGTTGATGTATGGATAAATTAAATATTCCTAGTCAGTAGTGACCTTACTTATGAAGTTAGAGGTTCCGGGTTCAGTTCCCGTGTTTTCATTTTTGAGTTTTAGAAGATTGCTGTGCTTACATATATATTTCTCTATATGTATAAGTATGTTTATTGATTTCTAACAAAACAACCATAGTAGAAGCCTAGACCTTATTTTAGGACTAGGTAAATATTTGTAAGATTGACCCTTTTATTCCCTAATTTAGGCCCTCTGTCTGTCTTACGGGGCGGGGCTGTATTTTTGAACTATAATAGCTAGACACTTTGAATATTTACTGATTGTGTATTAATGTGGCTGAAATATCTGAGATTTTCCCATTGCACTACAAATACTACAATATGGGGCTTTTTATAAAGGCTGTCATTAAATTTTTTCGAGACTGGCAACGCATTGCAAATGCGGTGGTGGCTAGTTCCCATCAGGTAGACCATCTGCTTGTTTGCCCATTGATAGGAATAAAAAAAATGAAATGAAATTGCAAATGAAGGGTTTCCACACCGTTGTTGTATGGTGGCCCTCTTTACTTTTCATTTTATTTCAGTTGTAATATTCATGAGACACATCCTGCGGACAGAAAGATACACGGACAGCAGAACCTTTGTAATAGGGCATCCCCCTCCCATTTGTACCCTTTGGGCAGGAAATCCTCAATCGAACTTTAAGTAAACACCAATTCGTTGATTGGTATTTACAATGCTGCTATTAAGCGGGCGCTACCTATTCCCGGCCCGCCTTCGTCATGCACGTGGAAGTACATATAGCCATCCCATTTGATTTGTCTGATCAGAGTGCGGGGGCTTTTGAGAGTGACTGGCCAAAGGCAGGCTACTTGTTACAATGAGAAAGTTGTATAAATCTCTCATTGTAACACCAACCTTTGACTTGTTTCTGTATGACTATTTGGTTGTCTGGTAGAGAATGCTTTAACGCCAATAGTATTTTTTCTTTCATTGTGCTATAAAAAATAAAAATAAAACCGATAGCTGTGTCCCTCTCGGACTATGGCAGCACATGTGGCCTCTTCTGCTTGAGTTTGCACAAACAGATATAATTCCCTTCCCGTTAGTGGAACTGAAAGGGAATGTGGTGTGTGTCAACAGCGCTATCTGTTATCGCCGCGATAGCGCCGCATTCCGCCGTTATCTGGTAATTAGACGTTTACGCGAAACGAGCAGAGCTTACAAGGTTACGAGGAGGGACATCCGTGCTGTAGCCAGCCCCATCTAGGGTGATTCCTCTCACTGCTGAACTCTAGTTACATGTTGTTTCTTGGAAAATTCATATATACTACACTGATACAAACTATGCGATGAGGCTCGGTGATTCCAGTGACTAATCACATCTTTTGTAGTTCATATTTATTTGGCACATCAACAAAGTACAAGGCTATATTTTGTGACTGATTTTTTTGTTTTTATATATCTCGCTCCGGAATAGTGTTTAAATTACGAAAAAATCTGGGTGCTATAATTATTTCTCGGGTGTTTTCTCACAACACCTTATATTTTCATTTACAATCCGACGATCGCAACAACAAAGGAATAGTACATTATTGCCTAGGCCCGGAAAGTAAGGGATTGCCTAACGAGGTGGTAGCAGACCGAGCAACAGCGAGGCCTGCTAAAATACGAGCCCGGAAATCCCATTTCCGCCGAGACATATACAATGCTTGTTTCAATAAATGCGTGGAAATGATTCAAATGCATAATTAGAAGTATTTGTAAAGTAATATCGACGAACTGAGAGAGGATCTCCTTTTGAAAACTACAAGACAGTATTGAGAACTGACGCAGACCGCGCCCGCCGCCGCACCGCGCCGCGCCAGCGCCGCCACCTTTTATTAAATTGGGTGGATGGGATTTTTTTCGTCAATTGGATTTTACAGGCAATAGAGATCATTTTTAAATAAAATATGGACATGGACGGAAAGTGTTTTTATATGTTTTTTTTTACTTCTAGGAGTAAAATGAGGCACTTTCCGTCCTTGTGTTTCAATCGGAACACGGCTCTTTTCTCCGTCCTCAAATTCTCCGTCGTGATCCATGACTATAATAGTTCCGTCGGTCCCCAGCTGCTCGGGCACCTGATGTCGGTGGCGCGCGCGCTGGCCGCGGCGCGCGCGCCGGCCGGCTGGCGCCTCGTCGTCAACAACGGCCGCGCCGGCGCGCAGAGCGTCTACCACCTGCACCTGCACGTGCTGGGCGGCCGCCAGATGACCTGGCCCCCGGGCTAGACGACGCCAACGAATTACATGGGCGGGGGGTAAATACCCAATGTAACTACTTATCTATAAATAAAACAGGTGTTATATACCCTGTGCTATATGCGCGTGAACAGGGCTCGGAGACCGGTTAAATTTTCAAACTATATTCTATTTGATATTTGAAAGTTCTTTTCGAATTAACCGATTTCGAACTAAAAAAACCGGTTAATCCAGACGCACGTCACGCACCATAAACAAGCTCCGCTTAGTATTTTTATTCAGTACAAAACTTTTGGTTTCTCGACTCGCCGCTCGTGAAATAAACCGATTAATTAAGGTTAAAGTTCTCAAAACGTTCGCGTTACTTAAGTTCGGAGTTAAACCAAAATAAACCGGTACTTACCGGTATTTTTAAAACCGGTTCCGAGCCCTGGTAGTGAACATTGAGATTTGGGTATTTAGGTGGCCCATTTGAGATGAAGAGTGACGGCACGGGCACGGAGCGGGGCAAGTGGCAATTATAGGGGAAGATTGCGAACTGAAACTGGAAAGCTATTTTTTTTTGTGAAAGATCAGTTTTTCCATTTTGTTTATTTTGCACAAATTGTATGGCTTCACTTTCGTAAGAAAGAGTATGTTTATTTTGTTTGTGATGTTAATTTGAAAAAGAAACCCTTTCTTGCATTGAATTTAGGAATCTTGTTATAAATGTTTTTTTACGGGATTTTCTTCTCAATTTAAATAAATGCCTTCTCCCGTTTTCCAAACTGTTGTAACTTTGGGAAGTGTTTTGGATGGGTTTGGTGCCTTGAAAAATAGTGTCATAATTTTGCCACGTGTTTAGATTGTATATTAGGTTAAAGTGTGCAATAATTTGGCCAAAGTAGGTGTAGGTTTATGAATTATTTCTCAAATGTTGGGTGGTGGCGGGAGCCGCGAGGGATGCCACGGCTTGGTTATGTCGCAGTAGCTCGCTGGAGGTGTCTGTGATTGATTTAAAATAGGCTTTAATAACTTGAGATTCATTCAATCAGTCGGACTGTCTGTTTTATTTATAAACCGACACGGCATTAAAAATCTTAAAAAGTACTTTTTTTAACTATAAGATATACAAAGGTGTAAAATCACAATAAATACAATTGTATTTTAAAACATAAAAAAAAACTTCATTTTTTGTAGCAATTTTTTTTACCAAAAATGGAATTGTGAATCTCACATCACGCGACAGTTATTGTCGCCTCAGCGCTTAAGTTTGTAAATAATACAGATCTTAAGTTTATGAATTGTTTTGAATATCTATAATTTATACGTAAAACTCGCAAAGTTTAACCGTGGTCACATCTTGCCATTTAAATCTAGTCACAAACTACCTCTAGTCAGAGCAGTCGGGTTAAGGTAACCTTTTTACGTGTTTATTGTGTTATTTTATTTTGTCTGTTCATGTCTACGACGAACACGAACTAGAAAACTATAAGCATAGCACTCGAGGGTTGCGGGTTGCATGTGTGTGTGTGTGTGTGTGTGTGTGTGTGTGTGAGTCAAAGCAGCAATGATTCTGAACAGATGCCTTGATCTTTAATTGGCTTAAATCTCAAATTGACTTAGTCCCAAAATGCCTATTTTTTTAATTAAAATGCCCGAAATTTCATGTTTGATCCAAATTGTCTCTGATTTCCGCCACTTTTGAAGTCTTTCAATGCCGCTAAGGTCCGCGAGCGCCTCGCCGCTCCACGCCGCGCCGCACATGCGCACAAGCACGTTCGCAAACGACGCAATTTGCTATCTTGGTTTGTGCAATGGTTTGATGAACTGCAATCTATTGCATATACCTGTTTTGATAGACTCGACACCGACGACTTGTCTAATGAAAAACAAGATATATAGCTAAACTCGGTAGGTACTATGAACCCGAGTTATAAAATCTCAAACTGTGGTATCTCATTTCGCGTTTTTTCAATCCTTATTTTAATTGGTATCTGGTTATTATTAAGTTAGTGGTCGAAAGTGAATATCGGTTTTCGATTGGAATTGACACTAATGAGGTCAATGCTCTTCGTGTTGACTATCCTTGAAGCAAGCCTTTTTTTTGCAAGGTAGGTGCACATAACCATCGCTCAAGTAGATGTCTTCTTAAGTTGGATAGATATATTGAAGCATCGGTCGTCGACCAACATAGTAGACCCTCGCAACAGCTCTACGCCATAGACTTCACGAAATGACAAAGACAGCAAGGCTTGTAATTGGTTATTCAGCACGGATTTCATTCCTCCCTGTGAATATTAAAATCCGCTCCAGGCAACATTTCAACGTAGTCGAGTATTCTTTAAACCATCCTTTACGGAGTGAATTAAGTGTCATTTTATTAATCAGGGCGATAGGCAGCGGCGCGTGGCTTTGCCCCCGTCTGGGGCAAGTCGCCGATTGAACCTTTCGCGTGTTTGCCCCATGATCAGGTTGTAGTTATTATTCATAGAAGCGACGCGGGACATTGCCCGCTTTACGGGCAAAGTGCAACGCGCGCTGCTTGTGTGTATGCCCTGCTCCATATGTTTTTTGGAACATTGTAGTCGGCGGTGCGCGGCGTTGCCCGCTTGCCAAGGGCAAGGGGTCGCTACGCGCGTGCCGCGGGGGTCATTCTTGCGTATTATCACCTAACCCTATCCTAATAATATAAATGTGAAAGTAACTCTGTCTGTTTGTTACGCTTTCACGGATAATCCGCTGAACCATTTTAGATGAACATTTGGTATGGAGATAGCTTGAGTCCCGGGGAAGGACATAGGGTACTTTTTGTCCTGAAAGATTGGGCGGTTCCTGAGGGAATATTAAATAAATAAACGACTTCTACGCAGACGGGGTCGCGGGAAACATCTAGTTTTGTATAAAAATTAGCAATTCGCCTCGGGTTAGCGCGGGCTGGTTATATGTGATAACTGATATACACACGAACCTTCTGGAAGAAGTGTTCATTTGTTTAAGTACCTAGTGAAACATAAACAAAACCACGTGGCTCTGTCGAACAGCCAATCAAAACTGTTTATAGACCTTTGAAGCTTGTGTCGGCCGGCGAACAATCTACGCCGCGTCGTTTCTTTGTTCATGTTTCAGTAGTTTAGCACCGCCCCTGAGCAAATGGCGTGTGATGGTAAAGTCAGCGATAAAATCTATTGCGTAGATACGATAAGCGCACAAAAAGACAAATGATTACTTTGTTTAATTTAAAACACATGTGCCTAAATATGTACATACACAGGCTGATATGGTGGTGATGGTGATGGTGGTGATGGTGATGACGGACGACGTTGGTCCGCGGTGTGTCGCAGGCTTGGCCCGATAGTTTTACACTTTAGCACTTGTTAAACTGTATCAACGAATTTAAATAAATATTGTTATTTATGTGTTCGTTTTATTGATTCACCCCCTAGGTCCATGCATCGCGGATGCAAGTGACGCATAGAAGTGTCTCGTGAAGTGATGGTGTTCCTCCATTTATGTAACAGAAAGAAAATTTGTAATTTGTATAAAAAATATTTCCTGGTTAGGGTGCCGACATTGATTAAACACAAATTAAAACCACCGAAGTTCTAGGATCACCTACACTAGAAAATAAAAATGACTTTTATAATTTTATATATTGTTTATTAACATAATTATATACATAGAACATACATATATGTAAGTAGTTCAAAATCCTCCTATTTTATGGAATTTTTAAAACGTTAACAATAGTACGGTTTGAGGGGGGGTGCGCACTTGCATGGAGGCGGCAGGGGGCAGGGGGGCAGGAACGTGATGATGGGCTCGTTGCAGGGAGGGGGGTACAGCGGCGCGCACGGGGGGGGACACGCGTAGATCGGCGCGGGGGCCGGACACGGGGCGGGCAGGTACAGCGGGGCCGGCGCGGGGCAGGGGGGAGGCAGGTACAACGGCGCCGGAGCAGGACAAGGGGGAGGGAGGTACACTGGTGCCGGGGCCGGGCAAGGAGGGGGAAGGTACACAGGTGCAGGGCAAGGGGGGGGAAGGTACACCGGTGCAGGGCAAGGTGGGGGAAGGTACACCGGTGCGGGGCAAGGGGGGGGAGGAAGGTAGAGCGGCGGAGGGCACTGGCAGGGGGGCGGGGAGGGGGCAGGCAGGTAGTAAACGTTGGCGGGCGCGGAGCAGCCGCAGCCGCAGTCGCTCTCCACGAGCTGTCAAACAAGGATTCAACATTGAAACAAACCAAGATTATAAATATTCATTCTATAAATTAGCCTCATTTGGTTCATGGGTTTAAAGTTCCCATGTAAATATTTTATAGGCGGGGGAAAGTTTCAATTGTGTACGGGGCCGTCTATTTTGCTGGTAAGGCAGTTTTTGTTTAATTTCCATAAAAATCGTTAGAACCAATCAAGAGCTTTGAAACAGGCTCATGTAGGACTCTCCGGGTAAATAATAAACTAAAAAAACAAAGATATATTTCGCTGTCGACATGATGTGAGGGGTCCGGAATTTCCTGGCGCTTCGCACAAGAGATTGTTATGAAAGTAGATTTACTCACCTTTACCAGGTCTCAGTCGACGGTGACAAGGGCCTCTATTCTACGTCGCATTAGCCCATATCGTAATCACTTTTTTTTTTTTTTTGAGGGACCTACGTAGTTAGCCTCTGATGGCTTTGACTACTTCGCCGGAGAGAGGGCGGACTCCTGATGGGAGTCCACGCTATAAATGGGTTTTTACACAAGCATGCCTAAGGGCGCCCCTATTGGGCCGACCTCGGACTTAGGACGCTAGGGGAGAATTTCAATCGAATTGGAATCGTAATCACAATGACGTCATCAACCCTTTAGTGGTTGACGGCAATATATTTGCCGTCATACATTTTAATTTATTAACAGAAAGCACCATTTTTTTGTATTATCAAGTATTAAGAAATTATAAACCTACTAATCCAATAACAAAAAAAAAGTGAAATACACTTCTATTAATAAATGGTAGATTTCGACATGATTTGAGATATTTTGCTATGTCCGGATAAGTGAACAAAAAAGTCTATAAATTAAAAATATTATTGCTAGTTTTTACGGCGGTATAAAGTTTTGAGAAAAAAAACTTATTAGAAATTGAACTTCTTAATTAAATTCAATTCAAATTCAATCTTTAGATGTGTCGTAGACAGACAGCGGCAAATATATTGCCGTCTTGTAACTCTTAAAGTAAGAGAACGAAAATAGTTTTATTACCATTCGCAAAAAACACTAAAAAAATAATCTACTGTGCGTACCTACTAACCAAAGTTTGCGATTTATTCTTACAAAAATGTACGGTAAAGGGTTAAAGACAGCTCCGATTAATTTGATATAATTACGATATCAAAACGAGACGGGCTAGATCAAAGAAGAATAAAGGCCAAACCAAAGCTTCCCAACAGTGAGCGGCGCCAGATCAACCTTACAGTAAACTTATCTCCTGAACGTACCTTATTACAAGGACAGGCGCGGGCCACCTGCGGGACAAGTTGCGTCTCGTTTAGTACATAAAAATTATAAATAAAAAAACCCGATACATAAAAAGTATAAATAACAAATAACAATATTGCAGGTGGAAAGAATTGGTCTCTGCCTACCCCTCTGGGAAACAGGCGTGATGTTATGTATGTATATATAAAAATAACAAGTATTTTATCCTACTAACACCCAAGGTCCTACCCATAGTACTTACTTACTTTGTCATTCAGCCCCAGCTCCTTCGACAGTTGTGTAGTCAGCGTACCACGGTCCCACCAGTAGGACTTACTAGACATCCTACTGGTAAGACCGCGGTCCGCTATGATTACACAAGCACAATAACTTAAAAAAAGTTTTTAAAACTTTTCGGGTAAAATAAAGGCATCAGGACACGCCTACAGACACAAATATTTTAGAGATCAGCAGGAATCGAATCCATGAATACGTAGACAAAGACATAAATAACCCTGTTGTCGACCAACCAGCGGGTCATCCTTCAAGCCGCCGGCTGGTGGCACAAACATAGTCGCTGGTACCTACTTGGTTACAGTTCACGCACTCGGGGCCCGTATTCTGCCGCGCTAGCGATATCGGCAGTAAGTACACTTTGCGTAATTTTTACAAGGGTCAAACCGTCACGTGGAGCTGATTGCCACGATTCTGAATCTATAGTCAACTCAGTTTTGAAAAAAAAAAAAACTATCTGCCGATATCGCTAGAGCGGCAGTATTGTGGTCGCCTTTAACGTAGTTGATAAAGCATCTGTCACTCTCACACCTCAATTCTATTCAGAGCATGACAGATGCTTTACACACGTCGATAAACACTACCACAATAGGCCCGTAGCTGTTAGAATGTTCAGGTTTTCTTTCACCGAAAAAGCATACTCAAGTAAGCCGAGCTTCTAAGTACATGACCGATGGGGTCCGGACCCGGTACCTTACAACCACGAATCGATACCCAAAGCGATATTGCATGGATAAGTAAGTGAATTAGGTAAGTACTAACGCAAAAGGTAAACGCTTGATTGCCCACATATTCGACGTAACATCAGATGATCTTGACGCGAAGAATGCTACCGACAGGTATCTGACCTGACCGGTAGACCTGGTTTTATGTCTAATATGTTTACTAAACGCGACAGTTTAAATATATTATCTTAATTGGCCATAGGTACTGGGTGGGCAGATTGAACCTGACTAGACTGTTACTGTTAGGCGGCATAAGATTTGCGACTTTTTGATGACGGCCTATAGAGTAACGTGTGACACAAATTGTTGAATTTTGAAGTACTTTAGGGTATAGTTCGGTGGGTAAATAAATAAATAATAATAAATATCACGGGACAGCGTCGCACAAATTGACCTCGTCTCAAACTAAGGTCTAGGCTTGTTCTATGGGTACTAGACAACGATAAACGTACTTATATAGAGAAATACGTACTTAAATGCATAGAAAACATCCAAGACTCGGGAAAAAATATTCGCGCTCATCACACAAATATTTGCCCTTACCGGGATTTGAACCCAGGACCACGGGCTTCGGAGGCAGGGTTACTCCTAACTAGGCTAACGGGTCCATCAAAACGATCCTACGCGGGAGCATTCAATTATTAATTTGAGCAAGAGCAGAACCAGACAAAAGTAATGGCAGTAATGTTGGACACGTTTAGCTGTCCGGCATAAATACGTAATGGACACTCAAATCTTAATCCGATGGTCACGCGGTCGTTAATTGATTGTAGTTAAATAATGGAATGAATTGTTTTCTTTTAAATCAGAATCAAGTAGTCAACAGCGGTCGTCAGTTCTCCGTTACTGCCAAGTTCGGGCGTGGATTTCTAGATGGCGCTGTTACGGTCAGCCCGAGTTTGAAGTTTCTGTCAAAAATTACATTTTTGACGGAGTTTTTATCGAAGCCAACATTATGTTTCTGAACTCGGTGGATTTTAAACCGGTTTACCAAATTTACGCTCGTGGTTCAAATCTTCCTGCAATATTTGACCCATACATACATTGCAAGTTAATAAGAAGAAAGAAGACTGTTCGGAGAGAAGTTGGCAACATGACCATGACTGAGGCATGGCTCGCAGTTGCTGCGACTTGAGAATATTATTTGTTTGTATGTACATGTGTATGCAAACACCTTAATGTACAAACAAAACTGACAACAATGATAAAATAGACAAGAACATAACAGGGATGTATAAAGGCAAACTTATCCCTTAAAGATCCAGTTAACCTTTGAGCGATTGAGATATATTAACAACTAACAGCCAAATGAGTACAACACTAAAAGAAATAAAGAAAGGTAATTAGGTACATTAAAGCTAAATTGAAATAGCTATTTAGATATCAATAAATATGTGCGAATACATTTTGGTTCCACTGCCCTACTTGTGAGTGGTAGTTATGAAGCTGTGGACATACCTGCAGAGCCGCCAGGAAAGCACAAATAACCGCCACAGCCTTCATGGTGCCTTGGTTGGGAATGTCCTCGACCTCGCCGCCGGCGCCCTATAACCGGCTCCTTATCGAAGTTGCCTCACCGCCACCTGGGCCTTATCACGGTCGCACAAGGGTCACAATTGTTTGGTAGATACTACCAAGCCGCTGCTCCGCTATTTTGAAGTTAGTTTATAGGTGAATAGAGGTCATTTTCAGTTGTCAGTGATAAGGGAGCTTCGCACGTGTATTTCTAGGGCATGTGCGGTTCTAGGTACTGGTAGTTGCATTTTTTATGCAATGTCAAATCACAAGTGCAGTTTGTAAGGTCGAGGACACATGGGTGGTGACATTTACCTACATATAGTTTTTTTATTTTATTTATTTACAGATCATAAAAAAAGACTAAACATAACTTGTACAGCGGACAGAACCATACGAGTTTATCAGGCACTGTGTTCACTCGCCATATACAAATGATATTGTACATGTACATACTTAATTAATAATATATAAACAAAAACAACAGTTCACTATGCTGATGTAAATGCCGTAGCTCGACGACATCAGCATAGCAAGGTATGGGTTAAGTTCACACGTTTATAGATTTCGGACGATAATGCATTTTAAATATTTACGAGTAAATATTGCTACGTAAATAATATTAATTCTTCGTAAACGTTGGTCTGAAGGTGCTCTGAACATAATTCAAGTGACTCATTTCTTCACTAACAATTAATATTTTACTTCTGTTATGAAAACTAATTAGGTAGCTTCATGTACATGAGTAGGTGCTCGTGTAGAATGTTGTATGTATTTGTAGGTACTAGTAGCTTAAACGTAGCGTGGTGACAGTCGAGTGGAACTCAAGTGGCACCACAGCATTAACATCGCTCCGAGACAAACAGTTTTACCGACAGTTTTCACTGAAATGTTCGAAAGATCGGTTAAGTGAGGATGACAACCGACAGTTTTGACTATGTTGCCATTTGTACCTACTTCGAACAACTCGCATTCGTTCCAAACTCTACTCTGCGAAGTTAACGCCATATCCTATTCTGAACTTCTCTCGCTCGACTAGTGGTGGTTGGTGATTTAGTGTTCGTTGGTAGGACTATCAGACCATCAGAGGCATTCCATAGTCCTTGCGGTTAGAAATGCATTAGCCATGTCCATGGGCACGAGCCCCTTACCATCGAGTAGATGGCAAAAGCTAGCGTTGTAGCAACGGTCAGTACGCGCGCTGGGTACTTGCGCAAGCGCCGCCGCGCGCCCGCCCCGCCCGCGCGCAGACGCGCCGGCGCCGCCGCGTAGGGCACTAGGTAGTTGATATAATTTAATTAGGTAATCTCATTGAATGTAATTAATGAAAAAATGAAAAGCACGATTTTATAAAAAAAAGTAAATTATTGTGGTTAAATGGTGACCTCCAGTGAATCATTTTACACGCGTGTCTTACATGCAGTTACACAATAGTGCGTTGTTTCAGCTAGACGCCGCGGCGGGAATGTTAGCAATAGATGGACAAGTAATGTGAAAGCTGAACTAAAAATTGCTGCTAGCTGGGACAAGACTCCATCTTCACATCTTTAGGTATTCATTAAGTTTAGATGTTAAGCTGACCAGAACTTTTGTCTAGTAAGAAATAAACACCTTTATTTTATCTGTTGCGTTTTAACAACATAGGCCGTAAACATAAGTAGTGTTTTCCACGACCATTGTGTTGGTGA
Source organism: Acleris holmiana (assembly GCA_949316455.1). Lineage (NCBI taxonomy): Eukaryota > Metazoa > Arthropoda > Insecta > Lepidoptera > Tortricidae > Acleris > Acleris holmiana. Next base: position 63,457 of record OX438791.1, on the reverse strand, counting down.
GGAATCAGGGGGCACGGTAGTGCCCCCGCCAAGACCGAGCGGGCGAGCACCTACTGCAGGACCACCCTTTACACACATCACACATCTTTTTAGGGTTCTGTACGTCGGAATAAAAAAAAAATCTGTATAGGGTCACTCGTGTCTGTTAGTCTATCTATTCGTTTATCACAACCAATTTTCTCTGTATATACTGGGCTGGGACTGGATTAAGTTGAAATTTGTTAACAACACATATGATGTCTGTCGTAAACACGGACGCGTGACTAAGTGAATGAATGAATAAGTGAATTTTAAATAAGGGGGTCATCTTTGGGGGTAAAGTAGAAAATATAAAAACATTCGAACTGTACCGAACTAGGTACACTTATCAAGTGAAAGGACTTGATGTGAAGTTTTAATTTTCTCATCGATCAAGCGTGCGTTGAACTCACCCAAAGTTGTCATTTGGTAAATAAAGACATAACATTCGAATCGAAATAATACCTACTGGGCGGCAGCACCGAGCCCTCGGTACGTGAATCCAAATCTCACTTGACCAGTTTTTTTTTAGTGTGCCACGTCGCGTATCTAGTAAAAACCAGACTTGGCCCTCTCGGAGAAAATGAAGTGAATGTAGGAAACATTTAGCAACGAATCGCGAAACTTTAATTTCAATAGTTTTCGCTGACGCAGCGCGCCGACCGCGCGACCTTCAGAACAATACGACTACGAACGAAACTCAAGTTGCCTCACACGGCGCGCCGACCGTTGTAATTAACAGCTGCTCGTTGCATAACGCCTGTTCCGGGAAACGCGTAGTTTTAATATTATAACATTTGTGTGATGAGCGCGAATATTTGTTCCTGAGTCTTGGATGTTTTCTATGTATTTAAGTATTTATGTCTCTATATGAGTAAGTTTATCGTTATCTAGTACCCATAGTACAACAAGCCTAGAGCTTAGTTTGGGACTAGGTCAATTTTTGTGAGATTGTCCCCTGATTTTTTTATTTTTTTTTATTTTTAAACATTTCTGTTCTTGGTTCTTTTGATGTTGATGTTTCTAGTTCGTGTTCTCGAGTTTATTTTTGACCCACTAGTGTAGGTATAAGTATACTTGTTCTGTCGCCACTTAAAAAAATAAAATAAATAGTAGTTTTAAAAGCAACGAGTCCGTAAGTTTCGCATTCACCTCCACTTTAATTTCATACGAGATTTTTTAATAAACTTTTTATGAAATTACTGAAAACATTAAAATATGAATTCGAAAATATTAAAATATCCCGCGTATCGACAAAAAAAAACAGGTTAAAACAAAAACCCGGGTGAATACAGAAATACTAAAATAAAGCAAACTGTAGGTACTAATTATAAAACTGCGAATGGATCGCAATTTTCCATTAGACTTGTTAATTTCGTTCATTCTTGTTGTACAAGTATGACAAGTTATGACTTATTAAGATTGTATTTCTAGTCACCGGGTGTCTATCATTTCATCGAAACACCCTTCATCGAATGTATCATTTCATCGAACGCTATTTTCTGCTGAAACCATAATGACATGTTTTCAGGGTGTCCTAACCTAACCTACGTAATTAATGTTTAACATAACCTGAAAATATTATGGTTTCAGTAGAAAATAGCGTTCGATGAAACGAAATTCTATGAAATTATAAATTCGATGGAGTGATGAATTACCCCATTCACCCCAACTTACGCTATGTTCAATTTGTCTATAACTCAATCCCCGATTTCATATGAGCATGAGTATTAATAGTTTCGGAAGCTTTTCCCGATTACTCTCGTTAGGATATCTCTCGAAAAACCACAAATAAAACAACAATATTCCTTCATACATTTATTTCTCATTGTTAACAATATAAACGCCTCTATCGTATAATATGCCTTAACTAATCGCTACACGCGGAGGCGGCTGCAGCGCCTCGCCCGTTACAAATCGATTTTGAGATGCTCGTCTCGAGACTGGAGAAGATTGTCTTCGACGCGTCTCGAGGGGGGAATCTTAGTGAACATCAGTTCGCTATAGGTACAGCGGCGGCGCCGCGGCTCGCTCGTACTTCATATCATTATACCGATCTCTAAAAGTGCTTGCGCGCGGAATTTTTTGAGCAATTGCTCATGTAAATGCACCTTAAGAGGATTGTGTGGCGGCGCTTAAATCGCGAATAAACTTTTCCCATAAAAAGCTTCGGGTAATATTTCTCACCTGAATCAAGTCCGAATTCCAGGATTTTTGAATATGTCGAAGTTACCATGATATAAGTTTGGGAGTCGGGTCGCGATAAGAGATGTACAGCAGTACCACAAATATAAGTTAAAACGATGTGCCTGCGCAGAAAGCATTTTTTTAGAAGACGCTAAAACGTTTTGGCCAATTATAAGGCAGTACGTTTGCGCGGATAACACTTCTACGGCTATTGGTCAAACAGTCGGCAGCCATTGCAGCGACGCCGTCGACCGCCATTTTATTTAGCGTCGCGTCAGTTGGCATTCGTGCACAAGCCGAGACGCGCGAGCGCTAATCGCCATGAGCGAGAAAGCACGAGTTTAACTGTCATTTCATATTCTACCTTACGTGTAGCACGACGAGGTTTGTATTGTTTTGATTTTCACGTTCGTTTATCTTCGGCATTAGTGAGCATCTTTCTGCGTGGACGAAGATTGCCGGCGTGACGTATATTTGTGGTCTTACTGTACATAAGGTACTTTAGGTACCTTGAAGCCAGAGTCGCACCAAGCCACCGTAGTCCGTTAGATGTAAAATGTTTAAAATGGTAGTCCTTCTTTTTAACCGACAAAAAAGGAGGAGGTTCTCGATTCGGTCGTATTTTAACAGACAAACATTTCATAGACACTATCACTTCACAGAATTTTCATTTCATCGAAAGCTATTTTCTGCTGAATCTGTGTTGATGTCAGGGTACCTTTAATATGATTCACATAGGTTAGGTAACACTTGAAACCATCACAAGAAGATGTTGATGGTGAAGTGATAGTGTCTATGAAACAATAAGGGCATGTACCTAAACCGTTAACATGCGTTTATTATTATAAATGTAAGCTGTGCCTTCTTACAACTTCTAGTCTGTTAGATCTACGAGTAAGTTAGTCAATACATGCTGACAGCTGTCAAACCACGAGGCGTCGTCTAAACACTTTACTCGTAACTGTCAGTGAACGCCGAGCTTAGAGTGTGCACACAACTAGGAAGACAATGTTAACCTACATCTAACCGCCATGCTGAGTTGGATCTCCGCGAGAGTACGTTATTCGAATGGCGACGTAATAATTTATTGTATTAATACGAGTGTTTTTATAAAAACCTTATTTTAGTTTTAGTCACCGCCCACCTCAGTCGCTCGTCGCCGCGCCGGCGCCCGGCGCCGCGCTCCTCCGACGACTAGATAAACTATTTACCACTATAATTAATTAATTAAAACTTTATTTGACAATGTAAAAAATTTAAAATGGCGAACGTAATGCCTTAAGACATGCTCTACCAGCCAACCAATGGACCATACAGAAACAAGTCAAAGGTGAAAGGCTTAATGATCACATTGGAGTGATAGCTTGGTGCGACCGGCGGCTGGGTACAGTCGGCTAAGAGGATTGTGAAGCGGTGCTTAAATCGCGTAGCTGTCAAAAATAATCTATACAAATTTAGCTCTAAGCCCCTAAATCTAATTTTATAATATTATGAAAAACTAGGTACCTACGTATGGTATGTACGTTGCCACTTTTGGTTTTTTTATTAACAATAAATATTTTCTTAGAAATTTAAATGTACAGACCATAATATCTACAAAATATTTAAAAAATCGGACATCTTCTAAGTGAAGAAATCCGTATCGCAATTTGTATGGATTTTTTTGCTTCACAGTCCGCTTAACGTTGAATTCCGTTTACACATCAATAAACAATAGGTACACAAGTCAATTTAAAGGATTGACTTAATCGATTTTTTTATATATAACTCATAAGTAGTCCAGGACAGGTGGAGTGTTGTGGTGTCCTCGACGAGCCGCGGGTGGCGGGGCCGCGGCCACGGCGCACCTGGACACAACATCGGCTTCATTGATGTACCTGGGGGGGGGGGGGGAGGCTCGCTCGAGGCCGAACCTTCCACTATTTTCATCAAATCGTTTTAAAACCTGGAGTCGTTTTCAAGATCGCGATTACAAACAAACAGACAAATATATAAATTATAAAAATAGACATTTTGAATTTAAGATTTAAATTATGACTTTTACTTTAATTTTAATTTAGCTGACTTACATTTAAATTTTTGATTTAGATTTTAATTTGATTGTTTTATTATTTCATTTAATGTGAATAATGTATGTATGGATGTGGGTATACTTGGTCCGAAATAAAGTACAATTTAATTTAATTTAATAAATAAATGTTAAAGAAATAAATAATGATTCGTTGGTAGCAATAATTAAATATTTTTTGCTCAAACAAACCCGACGGGATGTAACGTTTGGATATAAAAATACGCGCGAGGTGGGCAGCGGTGGTACCTACGGTACCTACCGCGTGCTGAGGTCGTTACCTTACACGCAGTGGCGTAACTATAGGCTGGCAGTGCTGGCAAAGTGCCCCGGGCCCCCGACCCGAGAGGTACCGGCCCAAGAGGCAGCCAGCTCAGAAATAACAAAAAACAATGTAGCTATGGTCTGGGGCCCATCCAAAGACATTGCCGCGGGCCTCAGAAAGTATAGTTACTCCACTGCTTACACGCGTAGAGTAATAATTAGTACCTTGTTTGTGTTTGATGTAGCAGCTAACACGCGTAATGTGATTATTATTAAGAGACCCCGTTATCGAAAGTGCAATCCAATGTCATCAGAAGCAGAATCCACTATCAGTAGACACTATTTCTTGCTGTTTTGTTGCTGTATTAATTGTTCAAAGTTACAATTTAACTCTTTTTAATGTTTCGATGTGCAGGCCAGGGCAACACAATCAACAAAATAAACAGGTTTAATTTTTATCCAAGATAATCGTTATGTAGAGAAAAACTATCGACACAATTATATTTCAATATTTTTTTTACACCTGCCTAAGAGCCACCAAATTGCACCTCCTATAACGGGGTCTAATTATTAATACTCAGCATGTGTACAGTGGTTATTAATGGTACCCAACTGGTGTGGAGTGGTTGTTAATGGTACCCAACATGTGTGAAGTGGTTGTTAATGGTACCCAACAGATGTGGAGTGGTTGTTAATAGTACCCAACAGATGTAAAGTGGTTCTTAATATTCCTTAATAGGTGTGGATTAATTCTTAATGGTACCCAACTGGTGTACCATAATTACTAATGGTACCCAGCAGGCGTAACTTGACTACGAATGGTTCCTAACGGGTTTAACGTGATTACAAATGGTACCACTAGGTACGAATTGGTTATTAATAGTACCTAGCTTGCTTGGCGGTGTTTTGGTCCTAGGCGAGGTAGCTGTAGGTGTCGAGCCGGCCGGGCGCGCGCTCCAGGTACTGCTTGTCGATGAGCGCCTCGATGCACTTCTTGATCATGCCGACCGAGGGCGCGAAGCTGCCGCGCGCCTGCGCCGCCGCCTCCGCCACCAGCTCGTGGTGCCGCAGCACCTGCGCGAGGGCCCGTGCCGGCTTCAGGACGCCATACTAGTTACCGGCGCCCGCGAGGCTTCGCAGGGACTTCCGATATACGGCGCACAGCACGCTCGCCCAGATATACGGGGGCTGCGGCGAGCTGCAGGCTACACTGCAGATCGCACCTGGCTTTCAGGGCTCGGAACCGTTTAACGAAATACCGGTTAATACCGGTTTATTTCAGTTATGCTCCGAACTTTTGTAGGGAACGCGAACGTTTTGAGAACATTATTTTAGCCAGTTTGATTCACGAGCGGCGAGTCGAGAAACCAACAGAGTACTGAATAAAAACACTCAGCGGCGCTTGTTTATTGTGCGTGACTGAATTAACCGGTTTTTTTAAAATCGGTTTATATGATTGGAACCGAAATGAAAAGGTTTTGCAACAAGTACATAATAGAGGTTTGAAAATTTTACCGGTATCCGAGCCCTGCTGGCTTTATAGGTACATATCATACAAGCCATCGAGTAAAAGAACAAACAAACACCTGTAGAATCCGGGTGTTCACCTGCGCAGGTTCAGGACTGAGCCGTCGGGATCAGAAATTTAGTGGAAATGTTACTGCTTTGTCTTTGCTTGATATCTTTAACACGAAGTTAGAACTGACCTCCAGGGCCTCTAAAGAATTTAACGATAAAAGGTAACTAATAAGCCTATCGGATATCAATGAAAAAAAAATCGCAGCACTATTCCACTTACCAGTCAGATTTTTACTGAAGTTACCGGCAGGGGGGGCGAGGGTTCGGCTCACATGCATGCAATGTTGACTCCTATGTTTTGTTTAATTACTGCTTTGTATTCATAATAATCACTCTTCATATATTTTTTTTCATACTTTCTTGTTTATAATTTGTTATTCATAATCATCGGAACTCATTAAGTGAACTTTACTGAAACCGTTCTGATTTTAGGACGTTTATACCAAACCTAACTTAACCCTATCTACCAGTTGGATATTTCAAAATCCTGAAAATAAATAGGTTTATAATACTGATTATGAAGAGCGATCGTTATGATGTAAAATGGTATGAGAAATATTTTCGGAGGTCCGACAATAGTAGTCGAAAAGTAATGTGAGGAAATGCGGTTCCGTCCTGAGCACGTACCTTCCGCTGCTTCATGATGCGCACGAGCGCGGCCTGCAGGTACATCTTGCGGTCGTCGTCGCAGTGCGCCGCCGCGCCGCCCTCCGCCGCCGCGCCCGCGCCGCCCGCCGCCGCTGGGGGGGGGGGGTTAGGTTAGGTTAGGTCACAGATGAGTGGTAAGTGAATGTGAGTGCAGTTACTTTGGTGCGTGGTGGCGGTGGTGAGCCGGATCTTGGTGCGCTTGGAGCTGAGCGCCAGGTTGAGCGCCAGCACGCCCTCGCCGCGCGGGGGCCGCGCCTCGCCCTCCGCGCCCCCCTCGCTCCCCGAGCCCCCCGAGCCCCCCGAGCCCTCCTCGGCCTCCAGCTCGGCCTCGGCGGCGCTGGTGCCGGCCTCCGACTCGCCCGGAGCCTCGTTCTCCACGTCGCCCTAGACAATCCACAAATATAAACTAAATTTTAAAAAGAAAAATATCCTATTCGTGTTATTTCCATATTCGCTAGAATCTTATTATACAAAAAAAAGCCTTTCCATAAAATTATCAATTTTAGGCCTCTTATGGACAAAGTCACGGCGAGGAGTTGACCGTGTAGTGTCCAACCTCAGCCAGGAGCAGGCCAGCCTCCAGCAGCGGGCGCAGCTGGCGCACCCAGGCGTCGCCGGCCAGCTGCAGGCGCGCGCGCAGCTCGCGCGCCGCGACCGAGTCCTCCGTCTCGAAGCACAGCAGCAGCGCGCACTGGAACCATTCATCTTTATTATTTCAACAGTTGGGAACTTATGGCGGAACCTTTAAAATTTATTTATTTATTTATAGAAAACCAACAGCTATAGAACAAAACAATAATTTAAAATATATACGAAAAGCTAATTACGGGTTCTCACCGATAATTACAAGGTATGGTAAGTAAGGTTACTAGTTAAATAGGGCAAGGTTAAGTGGATACGTTCATTAGGCAAAATTTTGTGCCCGAAATGCTCGCTTGCAGAATAAAAACCCCGCAGAGCACAGGGAGAATGCTATATATAGATGAAATATTTCATATGTATAATGAAGTTAGTAGAATATAAATTACTACATACGAAGATAGGTCTTTAGACTAATCAAATTTATTATACTATACGAATCATTTTATTGAACACCAAACAAAGCATTTCAGAGAAACAGCACAACTTATAAATTACAAAATATAATTCATAATTATTTAAATTATGAATTATACATTTTATTTGTGGTTCCGATCACATTATTACAATGCATTGGTTTCGTTACATTCATGACATTGATTTTCACTTTATATCATTACGTTACTCACACATCAGCCTTTCTATAAATATGCTAATGTCTCAATTTATACTCTTTTGTTAACCAAGCAAAATCAAATTTAACGAGTGATATCATCTAAATCATCTTGGTTTTGAGGGTCCGTGTCGTATGGGTTAATTTTAAATCATCAGCAAACACAGACATTGTTGGAGAGTAACGGTCCCAAGTTAGAACCCTGAGATACGCCGGAGCAGGCAGTAAACGGGCCGGCCTCATGGGCGGGAATGATAAATTTTGAAATTATATTTGTTAAATAAGACTGACTCCAGGTCAGTAGAGAGCCAGTGACACCTATTGTCTGCAACTTCATTAATAACATTTTATGTGTTGACTCGTCGAAGGTGTTCGAGAAGTCGGTATATGTATATTCCACACCACCGTGGAGGACCTCGGGCACACGATCACACGAGAGAGCGGCGGTGTTCCTGACCTGCGGCGTGCTGGCGCTGAGGTGGTAGGGGCGCGGCGTGTAGCGCGTCTTGAGCTCGCCGGTGCAGAGGTGGTGCAGCCAGGCGAGGCGGCGGCCGCTGAACGAGGCGCGGTAGAACGCCTCGAACTGCCGCGCCGGCCGCTCCAGCGCCGCCGGCGGCGCCAGCGGGGCCATCGCGCCGCCCAGCGGCCACGCGCCCGCCTGCAGCACCTGCGCACCACCACCGTCAGCGGGAGCTCCGGGGACGGACGTGATCGAATGGGGACTACTTGAAATAAATCAAGTAAAACGGGCTACTGAGCTTGTGGAATACCTGCTGTTAAGAGTGAAGGGTGAACGTGGGGAGGGGGGACTTATTTAACCGTATGGAAAAATTACAATTGTTCTTAATTAAAGAAACATGCAAATAAATAAATAAATAATAATCACAGGACAATGTTACACAAATTGACCTAGTCCCAAAGTAAGCTCTAGGCTTGTACTATGGGTACTAGACAACGATAAACTTACTTATATAGAGAAATATATACTTAAATACATAGAAAACATCCAAGACTCAGGAACAAATAGTCGTGCTCATCACACAAATATCTGCCCTTACCGGGATTTGAACCCAGGACCCCTAGCTTCGAAGGCAGGGTCACTCCCAACTAGGCTAGCGTGTCGTCAAAATTAAAGCAGTGCCCCAATTCCTGGATCCATTAGGTCACGTTGTTATCTAGGGTTGGTGAATGGGCACTCGCGGTTATTAATACGGTCCGTGTCCTGCACCGCAGCTCCCCACTCGCCTGCTGGAGACTCCCTACATCTCCACTTGTGGATGAACTTTCGGGTTCTCCCCCAGCCGGTCCGCAATCTGTTTAATTGGCACCAATTTCGCCTTGATAGTGAAAAGCCAGTGGATTTCTTTTGTGGGAAGAGGGGACTGATAATAAAAGTAAGAGAATACAAAGAGGTGATAAGAGTGTTTGGAGGAAGAAACGGTGTTGGTGATGGTATTGCACCTGCACGCTGAACCCGGGCTGAGCGGACTTGGGCTCGGTCTCGCGCAGGTGCTGCTGGAACTTGTTGTTGAGGTCGGCGGACACCGCCACGTCCGTGAACATACGGTGCAGCTTGTTCGTGAACTCGTACCCGCACGCCGCCTTCAGCCGGTTGATCATGGCCTCCTCCTGCACACGCACATCACGTATACAGTATAACTTTAAGAACATTCTAGAACCAGTACCAGGAACCAGCGCAGATCAGCGCTGGCTGTAAAGCTAGCAACATGCTGAGTAGGGTCCATTTCGTGGCAAATTGTGTTGTTTTATATTTTTTATTTTGTTTGTGTTTTATTTTATTATTATTTATATTTGTCACGAATAAATGCTAGAATTTGAATTTGAATTTTTGAACCACCAGTTCACAGGAGACCGGAGAAGTGGACGTTTACGACACCGGCAAGAGTGTCGATATAAAATGGGGAGAGGAAAAAAAAAGAGATTGGGTTGATGCCACTTACCCCCGCTACCCTTGCCGTCAGCATGCATCCTGACTGAGCAGCAACAGCGGACGTGAGACAAAAAAATACTAGCATAGAGGCATTCCTCTGTTGTGAACTGGGATTGCTCCCTGCGTCGGTACCTGCTCCATGCTGTGCGACAGCTGGTGGATGAGCCGGCGCGCCAGCGCGCGCGCGTAGTACTTCTGGAACACGTCCTTGTCGTCGATGTACTTGAACACCAAGATGGCCGCCGCCAGCCGCTGTTCCGGTTCGGCCTCATTGCCGCGTCTGGAACAACACGGCGCCGCCCTCTGCGTTATTGGCACTACACTCGTGCATGTACCAGCGGGCGGGGCTTACCTGCGCAGCAGCGTGTCGCAGTAGCGCGCGAGCAGCTCGGGCGCGCGCGGCGCGGCGGCGGCGTCGGCGCGGTTGACGACGCCGGCGCAGGCGCGGTCCAGCGCGCCCACGAAGGCCTGGTTGTTGTCCAGCACCTCCGCGAACAGCCGCGAGTACTTGCCGTGCAGCGACACCATCGACGACACGAAGTGCGTGTGCGCCTGCCGACACCACAACCAATGCTCAATCCGCTCCGTGTCCCGCGCTCGCTACACGACCAATAAACTGAGCGACCACAAATAAGTAGTCGAGCCAAAAACGTGAATAACAGCAAATAAGTGCACTCACTTATTCCCATAGATCAAATAAGTAACAAACTGACAAATAAGTGAACAAGCTAAAAAGTTAATGAGATCGAATAAGTGAATTAGGTAAAACGTGAGTGACAACGAATAAGTAACGAGCTAACAAATAATTTAATGAGCTGAAAAGTAAGTAAATAAGATCGAATAAGTGAATTAGGTAAAACGTGAGTGACAACGAATAAGTAACTAGCTAACAAATAATTTAATGAGCTGGAAAGTAAATAAGATCGAATAAGTGAATGAGCTAAAACGTGAGTGACAACGAATAAGTAACTAGCTAACAAATAATTTAATGAGCTGGAAAGTAAATAAGATCGTATAAGTGAATGAGCTAAAACGTGAGTGACAACGAATAAGTAACGAGCTAACAAATAATTTAATGAGCTGGAAAGTAAATAAGATCGAATAAGTGAACGAGGTAAAACGTCGATGAGAACGAATAAGTAATGAGCTATCAAATAAGTAATAGCATTTGTTAGTCCTTTTGGCTTTCTGTTTTGCTCAAAAACATAAATTCCTTGTAGCGATTCACCGAATCGCATTTCACCTCGAATGAGCAAAACTTCAATAGAATCTTTTACTTGAAGCAATTTTTCGCTTGGCTTTTTACATTAGTATAATTATTTGTAGCGTTTCATTTTTCGTGTAGTATTTTGCCCTAGACGCATATCGTCGCGATCGATGTTTGTTTGGGACTCTATTTAATTTGACGCGTTAATAATGTTCGCACTAAATTTCTGTATATTTATTTTAAATCATGTTTTGTACCTGTAGTTTCATGTCTTAAATGCTATCAAATTCTTTGAAATATTATCTTTATCGACCGTCTCCTGCAGCGGGACCGTCGCGCCGCGCCGTAATAAGCGCGCGAACACTTTCTAAATGAAACAATTAGATTTTATGATCGAGGTAATTATAGTACATTGGCGAACTATGATATGAAGCGATGGCAGCGAAATGCTATTACAATACTTGCTAATAATAAAATTGACGATCGAGACCAAATGAAACAGTAAAATAAGCGATCGAGGTGAAATGGGACTAAAGCTCTTAGCGAACAAAAAAATGACGACTTTGACACAAAGCGAAAATAAAATACACGATCGAGGTGAAATGCGAATCGATGCATCGCTACAAGAAATGTATACTTTTGAGGTAAACGACTAACAAACGAGTAATAGACCTGAAAAGTGAATTTAATTTTAATGACTGAGAACTGAGAAAGAATAAGAAATGATCTAACAAATAAGTGAATGAGTTAAATATACTGAATAGGTTAAAACGTGAGAAGTAAAATAAATGGGTGATCTAACGAATAGATAAATGAGGAAAAAAGTGAAGGTTGTGTCATGCATGGGTGTGTGTGTGTGTGTGTGTGTGTGTGTGTGTGAGCAGACCTCGTCCTTGGCGTGCTTCTGGCGCAGCAGCGCGGAGCCCTCGGCGCCGACGGCGGCGTGCGCGGCGTCCACGAGCGGGCGCAGCGCGCCGGCGCCCAGCGGCCGCAGCAGCGTGTACATCCGGCGCAGGTCCGCGCGGTGCTGCAAGCACGCCGACAACTTAACTACCATCGTAACAACGTCTATGCAGATATCGCGGATTAACGTGTGTGTGTGTGTGTGTACCTGCGCGTTGTCGACGAGCGCGTCGTCGGCGGCCCGCTGCAGCAGCGCGGCGCACTCGGCGTGCAGCGCGGGCAGGTGCGCCGCGACGGCCGCGCGCTCGTGGTGTGTGTGTGTGTGTGTGTGTGTGTACCTGCGCGTTGTCGACGAGCGCGTCGTCGGCGGCCCGCTGCAGCAGCGCGGCGCACTCGGCGTGCAGCGCGGGCAGGTGCGCCGCGACGGCCGCGCGCTCGTGGTGTGTGTGTGTGTGTGTGTGTGTGTGTACCTGCGCGTTGTCGACGAGCGCGTCGTCGGCGGCCCGCTGCAGCAGCGCGGCGCACTCGGCGTGCAGCGCGGGCAGGTGCGCCGCGACGGCCGCGCGCTCGTGGTGTGTGTGTGTGTGTGTGTGTGTGTACCTGCGCGTTGTCGACGAGCGCGTCGTCGGCGGCCCGCTGCAGCAGCGCGGCGCACTCGGCGTGCAGCGCGGGCAGGTGCGCCGCGACGGCCGCGCGCTCGTGGTGTGTGTGTGTGTGTGTGTGTGTGTACCTGCGCGTTGTCGACGAGCGCGTCGTCGGCGGCCCGCTGCAGCAGCGCGGCGCACTCGGCGTGCAGCGCGGGCAGGTGCGCCGCGACGGCCGCGCGCTCGTGGTGTGTGTGTGTGTGTGTGTGTGTGTACCTGCGCGTTGTCGACGAGCGCGTCGTCGGCGGCCCGCTGCAGCAGCGCGGCGCACTCGGCGTGCAGCGCGGGCAGGTGCGCCGCGACGGCCGCGCGCTCGTGGTGTGTGTGTGTGTGTGTGTGTGTGTACCTGCGCGTTGTCGACGAGCGCGTCGTCGGCGGCCCGCTGCAGCAGCGCGGCGCACTCGGCGTGCAGCGCGGGCAGGTGCGCCGCGACGGCCGCGCGCTCGTGGTGTGTGTGTGTGTGTGTGTGTGTGTACCTGCGCGTTGTCGACGAGCGCGTCGTCGGCGGCCCGCTGCAGCAGCGCGGCGCACTCGGCGTGCAGCGCGGGCAGGTGCGCCGCGACGGCCGCGCGCTCGTGGTGTGTGTGTGTGTGTGTGTGTGTGTACCTGCGCGTTGTCGACGAGCGCGTCGTCGGCGGCCCGCTGCAGCAGCGCGGCGCACTCGGCGTGCAGCGCGGGCAGGTGCGCCGCGACGGCCGCGCGCTCGTGGTGTGTGTGTGTGTGTGTGTGTGTGTACCTGCGCGTTGTCGACGAGCGCGTCGTCGGCGGCCCGCTGCAGCAGCGCGGCGCACTCGGCGTGCAGCGCGGGCAGGTGCGCCGCGACGGCCGCGCGCTCGTAGCAGCCGCGCACCGCCTCCGCCGACGACGAGTGCAGGAACCGCGCGCCCAGCGCCACCTCGCGCTGCAGACCTGCACACGCCCATCCATCACTCACAACACTCATCCATCGCGCTCTTCAACATCATACTTCCCGCATGCCAGCACCACCACCTCGCATTCATGATGGTACTCTATCACCCTGATCCTTCGCTGAAAAACCAATCATCCTTTTAAGTTATGACAGCCTGGTACCATGGCATGAAAGATGACGGAGATTAGTTTTTAAATCTGCTGACGAGATCCGTGAGGACCACCGGGACGTTCATATACTCCTGGTACTGGATGGATTAAATCCCTTGATAGAAATATATTACAAAAACACTGTGAAGCAATAAATCCCTTGAATTACAGTTGTACTCGTAGTCTGGTATCATTTCACAAGACACGTAAGGGATAACAAAGCTAGGATCGTTCCCGAATTAAAGGCAAAATTCGTGCTCCCTGCACCTGCAGCCCAGGGGAGAACCCTTATAACATTCCGATACTGAATAAGCGTTATCCTTAGAAATACACTAGAAGAGCAAGTCAAGAGTCTTCCTGACTTATGATAGCCTGGTATTCTAAAAGCCAAATCTTGAAAAACTTAGCAAGTAATTAAATCCTATTAAAATCATGATCTTCGGGCAAGTTATACTATCCCATTGCTCTTCGAAATTACACTGAAAGAAACTTACAACTGCATAATTAAGTTTGAAAGTTGATGGAGTTTATTTGTGCGTGAATAATATATGTACGAAACCCCGCAGTAGTATTAAGAGCGTGTTACCCTGCAGCACGAGCTGCATGTAGTGCGAGATGTCTCCGGCGCGCAGCAGGTCGGCGGCGAGGCGCGCGTGCGCGGCCTGCGCCTGCGCCAGGTACGGCTCCAGCACCAGCTGCTGGTAGAGCGCCAGCGGCGCGCGCACGCGGAACGACTGCACCTGCAACACCCAGTCGCGTAAGCGCGCTTTCCGTGTGTCGGCTGGGGCTAGAGCGCTTGGGTAGTAATGAGCTCCTAGTATCATTTTCTCCCCTAGTTTCCAATTTCTTGCCTCAAAGACAAACCATGAGCACCTTGGATGGGGCTCGATAAACTACCAATGTTATTACGCGATACGTGCATTGTTTACTACAGAAAAATGCTGAGGGAGTAAGCGAAGACGATCCTGGCAGGGGCGGTCGGACCTGGCCGACCCCTGTCCCGTCTAGCGAGCACCCGATGTCGCGCAAATAACCAACCCTGCAATTCTATATCCTTTCCGGTAGTCCTAACGACCGAAAGCTCATTTATAGCCGGTAGGCGTTCCCATAGTTGCGGGCTCGAAAGAGGGTGGGAAGCCGGAAGGATGAATTTTAAACATTGTAAAGACATGGAAAACAGGTCCTTAAAATACTCAGTGGCTGCGCCAGAAGCGTCCAACGCTGATGGCAAAGCCAGACAAACCGGGCAAGCTGCCCCTAAAAACCCCAATTCCAAGGCGACTGGTGGCTTGCCGACCTCGGTCGGCAGCGTAACCAAAGCCAAGGGTCAATACTGGTTCAAGGGAAAGGCCAGAGGTGGAGCTGCGGGGCACCCCCCAAAGCAAAACCGAGTGGCCATCCCTCAACAGAGTGCTGGAGCCGACCTGGTTAATCCCAAGGCCCAGCCTCAACCTACTCCAACTGAAATACCTGGGACCTCCCGGGATTTCCCGCAGGCCAGGTCTTCTGGCATGCCAGCTGGAACACAACCGTTCGCGGATTGGAAGGTGGAGGATTATAAATCCAAGAAGCGACCCAAGTTTCGCCCTGCCGATGCCGCGATTGTCCTACCTTTCCTTGTTAGTCAGGGACAGGCAGGAAAGAAGAAACGGCCTAAGCCAAACAAAAGCCAACGGCGTGCCGCTCGACTAGCAAGAGAGCAGCTGGAGGCAAGCAGGGTCACCGCGTCCGATCCGAGTACAGAGGCTCCATCTGAGTCTAAACCGGATCCGGTACCAACCTGTCAGGAAGCCCCTGGTAGACATTCGGCGAAGAGTATGGGGGCAACTCCTACTACTTCCGCTGGGTCGTCGGCCAGGACCACAGGTAGGGAGGGTGCGGGACCCTCAAAACAGAAACGACCTGGAAAGAAAGCTCGAGCCGCTGCCAAACGCACGATGGACGAATCTCTATCGCCCAGAGTGGAACACAAGAAGCAGCGACTCGAGGGTTCTTGCCAACCTGGTGTGTCGTACTCCCAAGCGGCTAAGTCCGACCTGGCCGTTGTCATCACCGACGAACGTACGGATCACATACCGAGGGAGTACTCCAATGCCATACTCCGCGAAATGCACACTGCACTAGCGGAGGAGGCTAAGGCAGCCACACCATCTAACAAGCCACCTGGCTTTGACGGCAGGCCTATCTATGCGGAGGGTCAGTTGAAGTTGTTCCCGCAGAACGAACACTCACTGACCTGGCTCCGAGGTTGCATAGATGGCCTCACACCGCCACCTGGCATAAAACTGGCGGTTATGCGCCAATCAGACCTGGCCGGTAGAGTCCGCTGCGGGTTGTTCATTCCTAACCCAGAGGAATCGACCACTTGGAGGGACATCCGCGACGCTGCGCATGGACTCGCCTACCAGAATGACTGGGCCCAAGTCGGTCGATGGACCATAACGAAGGTGGACAAACAATCCGAAGGGTGGTTTGTCACCTTCACCGTGCCAGAAGACCTTGTCCCCATCATCATGGCTAAGAGGAGATCTCTGAACTGTGGGATGGGGCAAGTATACCTCAAGTTCAGAGGACCAGGGGGGAAGTATGCGGAGCACCCTCCCGTACTTGAGGAAAGGACTGTTCCTGGACTCAAAATAACGGGATCCCAATTTCCCCTTCGCGACAAAGTCAGCCCGACTGAAGGCGCGGGTCATGCACCCGCCGACCCAGGCACCCAACGGGAAGTGGCCGACCTCGAAGATGATTTGCTGGACTCCGGTGACGAACCGGGTGTGGCAGTCTCTGAGGGGGAGGAGCTATCCGGAAGGATGGAAGTTGGGCTGAACCTTACAATGGAGGATGGGGAGAGCCTACTCAATGCATCCAACACCTCCAAAAAACTGCACCTGGACTAGCATTGTCCAGGCAAACCTCCAGCACAGCGTCTCTGCATCAGCGCAAATTAGGCGGTGCTTGGAGGATCTACAAACGGCCGTTGCCCTCATACAAGAACCTTGGGTGAGCAACGACCAGATACGAGGACTCTCTAATACAAGAGGTAAGTTATACTTCTCTACGGAGCATCCAAATCCAAGAGCATGCATCCTTACTACTGGAAATATTGTGGCACAACCGCTAACGGAATTCTGTTCTAGAGATCTGTGCGCGATACTGGTCCAATTACCACCATCTACAGAATCAGAATCAGAATCAGAATAATCTTTATTCAAGTAGGTTTACAAATAATAAACTCTTTTGAAACGTCATAGTAGCGACTTAGCCTAAATTGACTGCAGGTTCAAATCGCGACCGATCAGAGAAGAACCTGTAAGAAACTCTGTCGGATGTCTTTTTTTTTTCGACGTTCGCAACCTTTTGTCGTAAGGACTAAACATTTTATTACAAGCAATTCAGTCCCAAGCATTGTTATCATTAATATAGTCTTTAATACTATAATATGCTTTAGAAATTAGTTTACGCTTAACGTAACTCTTAAATTTATTTACTGATAGTTCAGTAACATTACTTGGGAGCTTATTATAGAACCTAATACAATTACCCATAAAAGAGTTTTTTATTTTATGGAGCCGCGTGAAGGGCACTGCGAGCTTATATTTATTTCTGGTATTAACATTATGTATGTCACAGTTCTTTCTAAATTTAGCGATGTTTTTATGAACATACATAATGTTTTCATAAATGTATTGACTGTGCATGGTCAATATGTTAATTTCTTTAAACTTATCTCTAAGCGAGTCTCTCTGGCCCATCTTGTAGACAGCACGAATAGCCCTCTTCTGCAGAACAAAGATGCTATTTACATCAGCAGCACTACCCCACAGTAAAATACCATATGACATAATACTATGGAAGTAACTAAAATAAACTAATCGAGCGGTATCTAAGTCTATTAATTGCCGAATCTTATTAACTGCAAAAACTGCAGAACTGAGTCTACCCGCCAATCCAGCAAGATGAGGACCCCATTGGAGCTTGGAGTCTAACGTTATACCAAGAAACACTGTATCATTAACTAGGTCTAGTTTGTCATTTTTAATAGTTACAGTAGTTTGACTATTTTTCACATTAGTAGTCATGAACTTTATACATTTCGTCTTTTTCTCATTCAGTAATAAATTATTAACACTAAACCAATCGACTACTTTTGATATAGCATTGTTTACATCGACATTAAACTGCTGTTGTCGTTTAACTTTGAACACAAGTGACGTATCATCAGCAAACAATACTATATCATGGTTGTCCTTTATAAGGTAAGGTAAGTCATTTATGTAGATGAGGAATAAAAATGGACCCAATATTGAGCCCTGTGGTACGCCCATTGAGACCAATGACCCAGGTGATCGTACTCCATTCACGTCTACCCTTTGTATTCTCCCGTATAAGTACGTTTTTATTAAGTTTAGCGCAGTACCTCTAACTCCATAGTGGTGTAGTTTCCTGATCAATGTGTCATGGTTAACGCAATCGAAGGCCTTGGACAAATCACAAAAAATACCTAAAGCATCCTGTGACCCTTCCCAGGCATTAAAAATGTTTTTAATCAACTCAACACCAGCTTCGGTTGTCGAGCGACCCCGAGTAAAACCAAATTGTTTATTGTGTAATAAATTATTATACCGAGAATGTTCCGCTAACTGTGACAAAATCAATTTCTCAAATATTTTACTGAAAGTGGGTAGTATGGATATTGGTCTAAAATTTGTGGGGTCAAAAGTACTACCCGTTTTGAATAATGGAATTATCTTACTATGTTTCATAAGATCAGGAAACTCACCACAATCAACACAGTGATTAAATACAACCATTACGTCAGATGCTATGACTTCAATTAAGGATTTGAGTACATGGACCGACACTCCCCAAAGGTCACTGGTTTTCTTTATATTGATTGAGTTGAATGCCTTAATTACATCCAAGGCAGTAACGCGCTTGAATTCAAAGTATATACTGCATTCAGGCACGTTATCTTCTAAAAGTACAATGGCAGACGCAGGCGAAGAGTTCAAGCACTTAGTCGTGGACACTGGTATATCGGTAAAAAACTTTTCAAATTCAATTGCGATATCTGGATTGGAATCTATTATTTTACCATCTACTTTTAAACGATAGTCGTTAATGTTCTTTTTTCGGCGACCTGTTTCTTCATTAATTATTTTCCAGGTCGTTTTAATAACATCAGAACTATTCAAGATTTTGTTACTTAAAAAATTTCGCTTAGTTATACGGCAGTCTATCTTGAATTGCTTAGAATACTGTTTGACATGTTCCTTAAACTCCTCACTCGCGTTATACCTCCGTTCCTCATATAGTTGATACAGTATTCTTCTACGCTTATGTAAGTCCGCAGTAGCCCAGTCACTGAAAACCCTTGCACCACCAACCACAACCGATTTGGATGTAAATACTGCGTTAAATTGTTTTATGAATGTGTGAAAGAATGAGTTGTACATGTCATTGGGTCCCTTATCAGTTGTTAGAAAGGGCAAATTATGCACTAGGTTATGTCTCATTCTTTCCACACGGTCTGCAGTTATTGGCACAAAAGTAATTTCTTTTTTTGGAATATTTTTCGATACGGACTTGAATTTAATTAATTGACCCAAATGATCCGATTCCAGGTTGCTGATCACACTCTTACCAATAGGAATTATATCAGTAAAAATGTTATCAATACACGTGGCACTAGTGTCAGTAACTCTAGTTGGCTCCATAAAAGTATGTGTCAGGCCGAAAGATTTGAAAAGATTTATTAATCTTTTGGTTAGTGGACTGTTTTCTAAAATATTTACATTAAAATCTCCACATATAATTGTTTTTTTTCTCGAATGAGATAATTTTATTAGAACAGTTTCCATAATCTTCTCAAAAATTTCGAAATTGCCTAATGGTGGCCTATATACACATACAACTATGAATTGCTCTAACTCTATTGCAGCTAGTTCTAATATTCGTTCAACAGATAAGGACACAATGTCCTTACGGTCTTTAAATTTTAATTTATTGTTTAATATGATTAACGACCCGCCATGTATCGAGCTATTTCTTGTAAATAAACTGCCGACCTGGTGGTTGATAAAATTAAACATACAGGCTGCCAAGAACTAGTCCTGGTCTCGGTGTACATGCACGAGGAGGACGAGCCGCCGCCCCACGAACTGCACTTGCTGGTGAACCACTGCGAGAGAGCCGGCCTCGAGGTCCTCATAGGGACCGACTCCAACGCACACCACCCCCTCTGGGGTATGGAACCCAGCAACAACAGAGGTAGGATCTTGGTTGAATACCTTATATCTACAAGCCTCAACATCATAAATATAGGGTCGGAACCGACTTTTGTAAACAGACGATGTAGAACGATAATTGACCTAACCCTAGCCACGGAAAGAGTCAGCGAACTGATTATGGAATGGCGGGTCTCGAAAGAGGCATCCTGCTCAGACCACAGATGGATTCGCTTTGACCTCAAGACATCGTTCCCCGCACCAATTCCCAGACGGAATCCTCGGAAGACAGATCGGAGTAAATTCAGGTCAGTCCTCGGTAAATGTCTCGCACGTTTACCACCGATGGATGACTTTCAGGATACGTCGCAAATTGAACAACAGGTAAACAACCTTACTAACACCCTGGAGAACTGCTACCATGAGGCTTGTCCTCTGAACCCACAGCCGAGGACATCCATTAAGGGTCACCCGTGGTGGGGACCAGAACTGGAAAGACTTCGGGGTAAGGTCAGGCAACTTCTCAACAGGGCTATGAACACTACAGCTGAACTGGACTGGGACAACTACTACGAAGCCAAGGCTAACTATAAGAAACGCCTACGGTACTGGAGCTCTTCGTCGTGGAAGCGCTTCTGCAGTGGCATTAAAACATTAGATCAGGCCAATCGGGTAAGAAAAACTCTGTCGCGTAAATCAACGTCACAGTTGGGAACGCTACGCAGACCCGATGGCTCCTACACCTCCTCTGTTGCGGAGACACAGCGGTTTCTGCTGGAAACTCACTTTCCTGGCAGTATAATGCTGACCAATGTAGTATGGCAGGAGGAAGAGCACACCGCAGCAGATTCCAACTGGCTCATTGCTGAAAGGGTCGTCACTTCAGATAAACTAAGATGGGCCATTAACAGTTTTCAACCCTTCAAAGCGGCAGGTCCCGATGGGATCTTTCCTGCTCTCATGCAATGGGGACTGGATCACATTCTGGTGACGTTAACTAAGCTGCTAAGAGCTTGTCTGGCACTTGGATACGTACCCAGGAAGTGAAGGGAAGTCAACGTTACATTCATACCCAAACCAGGTAAGAGCGACTACACAAACGCCAAATCCTTCAGACCAATAAGTCTCACATCTTTCCTTCTGAAAACGATGGAAAAATTGTGTGATAGGGATCTGAGAGATCGGGCGTTGAGGGACATACCTATGCATGGTAATCAGCATGCGTACAGTTCAGGTAAATCTACAGAATCGGCTCTCCATATGGTCGTGGGCCGAATCGAAGAAACAATCAAGAACAAGGAAATGTGCCTCGGCACATTCATTGACATTGAAGGCGCCTTCGACAAAACACACTTTACCAGTATAGGAACCGCCCTGGGTAACCATGGAGTGGAACCTGCCATAACTAAGTGGATCACCAACATGCTGAATAAACGAATCTGCTGTGGAACCTGGTGGTTAACAACCTTATCACCAAGCTTAACTCTGAACGCTTCTTCACGATTGGTTATGCCGACGATCTGGCCATACTGATAACAGGTAAATTTGCCAGTACAGTCTGCGACCTGACACAGACCGCTCTCCGGATGGTGGAGCGATGGTGTAAGGAATTTGACCTGTCAGTCAACCCAACTAAAACAGAAATGGTAATGTTTACTCAGAAAAGAGTTCTTGGCAACTTTACCAAACCCAAACTACTCCGGACAGAGCTTCAGTTGTCACCTGAGGTAAAGTACCTAGGCCTAACACTTGATAGTAAACTGAACTGGAGTAGCCACATCAACAAAAGAATAGAAAAGGCAAGTGTTGTCTTCTGGCAGTGCAGGAGAATGGTAGGGAACAGGTGGGGTATCTCACCTAAAGTTATCCTCTGGCTGTACAAGACAGTAATTCGACCTCTTTTCTGCTACGGGGCGCTGGTCTGGTGGCCAAGAACTAACCTCACTACTGTCCACAACAAGCTGCAAAGTCTCCAGAGACTCGCCTGCATGGCCACTACCGGCGGCATGAGGACAACACCGACTGCTGCCATGGAGGCTATTCTTGATCTACCTCCGCTTCACCTCTATGTTCAACAGGAGGCTGCTCTATCTGCGGTAAGGTTACGAGCTCTTGACCTTTGGTTCAACCACGGAGTTCAACACGCAGCCAGCCTAGACAAGGTATACGATGAATTTCCGTTACTAAGGGCGGGTACGGATAGGATTCCTAAACGAATGATCTTCGATAAGAAGTACAAAATTCAGTTATGCGAGGATGACAACTACGAAGGCCTGAACCCTAGGGAGCTAAGGGTCTTCACTGATGGTTCCAAAACTGACAAAGGAACAGGATCTGGTACGTTTTCAGATGACCTGAATATGTCAATTGCTACACCGCTTGGAACCCACAACACGGTATTTCAGGCCGAATGTATGGGTATCATAACTGCGGCGATTGCCATTTCTGCTAGGAAGGGAACCAACACCTCCATCCGTATCCTTTCTGACAGCATGGCAGTGCTACTGGCCCTGAGAAGTTACACCTTCACATCAGGGCTAATCTACGAGTGTCACAGACGACTAATGGAGGTATGTCAATGCAATCAACTGACCCTTCAATGGATTAAGGGTCACAGTGGATCCCGAGGTAACGATGCCGCGGACCAACTTGCCCGCCGAGGATCGGATATGGTGGCCATAGGCCCCGAACCGATCATTCTAACACCCTTTAGCAAGGTTCGATCCCTGCTGCTCAATCGTACCAAGAGATTGCACACTAAATACTGGGTGAGTCATGATAAGTGTAGACAGGCGAGAGAAGCACTGCCTACTATTAATAGTCGACTCTCCAAGGCACTCCTCCGTCTTAGCAAATCTCGACTGAGAACGGTGACTAGTGTCCTAACTGGCCATGGACCATTTAACAAACATCTCTTTAACTTAGGTGTCACAGACAGTCCTCTGTGCCGAGCGTGCATGGAGACAGAGGAAACAGCCGCTCACGTCGTGCTACATTGCACCGGGGTGGCGCAGTACAGGGCTAAACACCTCAGTTTGGTAAGGTGTCTCCCCGAGGTAACCACAGACATCAAAGGTTTGGTGAGTTTCCTCGAGGAGTTGGGATGGCTCGATTAAACACAGAAATCCCACCCACACGCAAAATAGGCGCTAGACGTCGAGTTGCGGAAACCAGCCCGCCTTTAAAATACAAATACAAAATACTACAGAAAAATTGATGCGTATTACCATAAGAGTTACGTTTAATCACGTCTGTTTCAGAGGGGTAGGCAGAGACCACTTCTTTTCACCTGCTGCTTCTTTCCATAAGATTATCCTTATATTTTTAAGTTCGCGGTAATATTGATAGTCTCAGTAATATTGATCTGATCTCTATTGGGTCATAATGACTTTGCCGTGGCATTTGTGGCGGAGATGAAGAGGTACACACTATCTCGATTGAAGCTAAGCCTTTGACTTCACAAACCATATATTTCTTATCGATAAAACGAACGCATGGGTATACACGACTCATGACTGCCATGGCGTGATTCTAATTTAAAAAAATCGGTCTCTGTTACTTTCCGTTGTTTGGCTGTCCGCAACTTGAAATCTCGAGCCGTCGACATTCGCACAGCAGTGCCACAAGGAACGCATTTAGGCCCCCTATTATTGTTAGTGTATTTATCCTTAGTAATATCATAATTTTATTGTGTAGTGTGTTTGTTTCCTTGTTCCGCCTTCACTATCACGAATTAGTTTACACCCCCTGCCATGAATTTGTGTCCTCAGTTATTTCTCTTACAAGGTTGTCTGGAAGAGATCGCTATTTAGCGGTAAGACCGCCTGTTGTATACCTATGATTTAAATGTACTGTTCCATGTTCTGCTTTAATTTTTTTAATTTTTGGTGTTCAATAAAGAGTATTTGTATTGTATTGTATTGTATCCAACGCTTCAACGTAAAAATTTATGACCCGGAGCCTTCTCCCTTGCATAGAGTTCTAATACTGAAAAATTTTGCAGTTCTAGGCAAGACAGCGATAAAAGACTTATGTGCGGACGAAGTCGCGGGCAAAATAGCTAGCAATAAATAAATGATTTGTTTTCAGAACTGTAATAGGTGGGTTGGGTGCGGAATTCTAGTAATGAATAAAGACGTGGTTACGGTCTTAAGTAGGTGTGTTTGTCAGTGTGTGTGTACTCACGTGCACGGCGCTGTGTATGGCGCGACGCAGCACGTCGGCGTGTTTGGGGTCGGGCGCGGCGCCGCGCGCCTCGCCAAGCGCCGCCACGATGCGCGCCGACAGCGCCGCCGCTAGCGGCTTAACCAGCACGCGCTCCCACGTTACCAGCCCCAGCTCGCCCACCTGCCGGTACCAGCTCTATACCACGCTTGCATGATTATGCGGAAAAAACTCGGTACAAAACTCATGGAATTTGTAAATCACGTTTGCCTAAATACTTGAGAGGAAGGAGGAAGTTCACCGATTTCAGCAAGGCTTTCGACCTAGTTAATCACAACGTTCTCTTTGCAAAGTTACAACATGCGGGGTATATATGAGTCTTTGCTTGAGTGGTAAGAATCGTATTTGCGTAATAGGTCACATCTTGTGGTTCTCAAGGGTTTTAATTTAATCGGCAGATCCTTCCCACCTGGAGTTCCTCAAGGATTTCATTTAGGGCCACAGTTTTTCTTGTTATTCAGTAACGATTTGACAACCAATTTGAAATGTAACTTCGGGTTGTTTGCTGATGATTTAAAACTTTATCGAACTACACATTACCCTGTCAACGTGGTAAGTCTTCAAAACGATCTTATTTGCTCAAATGGTGTTTTTCTAACGGTATGGTCTTAAACCCTACGAAATGTTTTCATATTAAGTTTTCCAGAAAGAAGAGTCCTTCCCCTGCGACCTATACCATAGGCAATGCTATAATTAGGGAAGTAGTTATCATTCGAGATCTGGCTGAGTAACAACTTACATACATACATAACATCACGCCTTCATTCCCAGAGTGGGGTAGGCAGAGCTACAGAAATACCAACAACTCTAAAAAGACTTGTTGATGTTTCTATAACCACATTTTGCACAATCTGGCCAAGAAGTTTACGAGTAACAACTTAACAGTAAATTATCCTTCAAGAGTCATATGGACTGTGTTAGACGCAATGCATCTAAACCGTGGGGTTCATTATATTAGACAAACGAAATTTTTCAGCAACCCTATTATTGCGCTGCTATTGTTTAATTTAGTTTAGGTTCTAGAATATTGTAGTCGAATACTGAAATCGATTCAAAAACCCTTTCTCTACTAGTCTAGCGTACTATGCCAACAAGTGACGCTACTAATTTATTACTTATTTAAGTTGCTCAATTGAGATGCACCAAAATTCTTGAGCGATGTGGCTTTATCAGTACCTCGAAGTAATAGCAGGCTTCACAAACGAAAGACATTCGCGTTACCGTTGCAACCAATGGTTTCTGGTCAGCACGCACCATTACATCGTATCTCGATGCAGTGACATAGGGGTGATTTCAACATTTTTGTTGGTGGGTCATTGTTTTCATTGTCATGCCTTTTAGTATGGGAACGCGCAACACCACGCCGCCGTCCCAATATGTCCTATCAAGAGGGTGACAACGTGCGTTTTTTCCCGAAACTGTAAATAATTCTGGATTTATTTCAGGACCATCGTGTAGAACCCTATAGGTCAGATTAGGTTAGTTATATAAAAAACCTGAAATATTTGTAGATACAGAAAAAAAGCGGGTTGGCAAATGAATAGGTTGCGAAACGATGCATTTGTCAAAGATTTGTCGGCGAAAAGGCAGAGACCCGAGTAAGTTTCCTAAAACATGGAGTTTACTGGGACGAGAGCACAAGAAGCCTAATGAAACAGGTCAGGAATTATCAGTCTTTATTCGACTCACCTCGAGCTGGCGCGAGTCGCTGTCGGGACAGCTCACGGTGGCCGCCGATCCGTAGATGATCTCCGCGTCCGACACCTGCGACAGACAGGACAGGATGATCACTATACTAACTATTCCCATTTATTCCCACCTATTTGTGCCCTGGGCCTGTGTTACGGTCTCCTTAATTGCAGTAGATAAAGAATCCGACACTCTCGCACTTACATACCAGCTAGAAAGTGACAAATGTGTTATACACGTTTCTGCTCATCGATACACACGACTTTAACAGGCCTGCAGTGAAGAAAGAAAATATAATTCCAAATGGTTTCCCACGGACAATAAGAAATATTTTTTCCATTTTTTTTACCACTGGCGACAACTGGTACCACTTTTCTCCCTCCCACGAGGACTAAAAGGTCATTAAATAAACTACTAAGTTATATTTTCATCCTAATTTAAAATCTCTTCCGAGACGGGAAGCTGGCTGGCGCAGGGTCCTGCCCCGTGTGGCGGCAGCGGTACCTTCTGCCTCCGCACGTGCTGCAGGTTCAGGTACGAGTAGAGGCTGTTGAGGTAGGCCACGCCCTCCGAGTACTCGCGCCACGCCTCCACGTACCTGCGCACCAAACACACTTCATCAGATATCTTGTATTCATATTTTGTATTTTAAATACTTGCGAGATGGTATTTTGTAATTTGTATTTCAATTAAAGCAAAGCATGTATTTTGCCCAGCCCTGAGTGTGGTGTAGTGTGGTGTAGTGTGGTGTAGTGTGGTGTAGTGTGGTGTAGTGTGATTTAGTGTGGTTTAGCGTGGTGTAGCGTGGTGTAGCGTGGTGTGGTGTGGTGTGGTGTGGTGTGGTGTGGTGTAGTGTAGTGTAGTGTGGTGTAGTGTGGTGTAGTGTGGTGTGGTGTAGTGTGGTGTGGTGTGGTGTAGTGTGGTGCACGCACCGGTCGAGCAGGCCGTCGTGCGGGTCGTTGTTCTCGAGTGGCGCGGAGCCGCGCACGCGCTCCAGCAGCCCCTCCACGTGCTCCTCCAGGAACCGCCTGCGCAAACACACACATCATAGGCACCATCGTCGTTTAGGGGGGAGGGGTCGACGAAGTGACAAGGGGTGTGAGGGGTTCACATTTCAAAATATACTTAATATATCTTAGTGTTAAAATGTCAAATTTGAACTGTTAACGAAAAACTTTAAAATATTTCCAACTCTAGGTTGCCAACGTTATTCTGCAAACTGGATAAGCGCTGCTGCACATGCGTGACTTTGGTAGGAAGGGACAATATTGTACCAAAATACTTTATTTAGTTATAAAGCTTCCGCTTTGATATTCTACAGGCGCACCCGTATCACCCGTATTGAACTAAAGCTGTGGAAAGGATTCGCAGTTATCTACGAACTATGGTTTGATACCAACAGCTGTGTAAAAACTACATAAAGTAAACACACAAATAATACATTTTAAACATAAAAAGTAATATTTGTTAAAGACCTAACCTACCTGAACGTTTTACACACAACCAGGGTTGGCAACGCATTTGGAGTCTTAAGATTGCAGTTTTTTGATTGTAGCTTGAGAATGCAAGTGTCTATGCGTCTCAGATCCCACTTACCATTAAATGGGTGGGCCCTTTCGTTTGGCCAATCATAATATTACTAGTCAAGTTAAACTGGAAGAAATTCTTTAAAGGCATAAGGTCGCCTACACAGAAAAGGATTTATCGTAAGTGATAGCTGTGTGCATACTAATGTCAATTTACTTATGTCCATCAAATAGTTTATGTACATACAATCAATAGTAGTTTAAGCATCATGCCATAATCAAAACTCTTACAATACGAGTGTTTACCCAAGGACACGAGGTGAAAGCAAGTCTCCTAATAATACGCACGGGTACAGTCAGCTGCAGAGAAAAGTAGCCCCCTCTGCTATTTTCTATGCCAAGGAAGAGGTTTCAGTTCGTCGCGTTTGTTTTTGTTTTCGCTGCAGCTGACATTACATAAGAGGTGTGGATGAGGCGCGCGGTGGCGCGTCCGCCTGGTACCTGGTCTCGTCGTAGAGGCGGTCGGCGAGCGGCTCGGGGTGCGCGACGCACAGCGCGTACACGTCGCTGAAGCGCAGGTTCCACACGCCGCGCTCCACCGCGCGCAGCGCCACCACGCCCGCCACCTGCACCGACCGCTCGTCACTTCCGCCGCCCTGGTACGTTGCCGCCCAACAACTACCTAACCCCAAGTATGCGGGAGGTCCAAAAAGCTCTAGTCGCTTCTGCTACAGAGGAACACATTGGAAAAGCAAGAACGCTTAACTGTAGACTCTAGGTAGCGGCCGGCTGCTGTTAGGAAACCAGGTACGGTACTATGAAAGATTAGACGGTCGACGTTTGCTCGGTAGCGACAACCTTAATTTCGGCTCGTAGTGCTCGTAGCTTCTGGTATCCTAGTACAACGCTGGTAAGAACAGGCGGTTAATATAGTAGCCTAGATTTAAAGCCCTTATTTTATCAAAGCCCTGACTGATTTTAATTAATCTAAGCTAAGAACGGGTTATCATCACGCAACGCGTGTCTATAACGCATTTCGCCTAAAACACAACTGGTCTAATACGCACCTAATCTAAAACGCAACTGATCTAATAAGACATCTAGCCTAAGACGCACCCCGTTTAAAACTGATTTGGTCTAAAACACTCCTAGTCTAAACTAGATGTCGATCGTCGGTAAGTAGGTTCAGCCTTTTATTTCCTGTTTATTCTTAAAACTTGAAACAAATAATCTAATGGTAATACGAATTGTGGCTTGAGATAGTGCCTATTAGATACATGTAAAAATGCAAAATATTTACGTTTATTAGCATAGCCATATACACGTGTTGTGGCTAGTACAGTCAGCGTCACACTGTACAGTACGGAGCAGCCAAAGTAGCCAAATAGTTCGTCACGCCATACAACATAATATGTGGTACAAATAAATAAAAATTATGAATCAGTCAGATGATCTTTATTTTCATCTTCTTAAACAACACTTACTATTTATTATCAATATTTTATGTTATGAGACACTGTAACAAAACAAAAATATGCTTATTCCGAAGAAATATAAAGGGGCAACTTAAATAACACGAAAAAATGTACTTCACGGGTTTCAACGACTAGTCGCATATTACCTACTTATGTGATATGTCCAGATAACATGACAACGTGATATATAAGTTTAGGTTAGACGAGTTTTAGACTTCCTGCTTTAGAAAAAAATGTTTAGTAAAATGACTAGTTAAACCAACTGCATTTTAGACGAGACACTACTTAGGTGAGTTGTGGGCTTAGACCCCTTACTACTTAGACCAGCTAAGGCTTAGACCGCGTACTCTTAGGCCAGCTGTGTTTTAGACCACTTACTGCTTAGACCAATAGCGACGTAGACTGGTAGCTACTTAAATCAGTTGCAGTTTAGACGAGATGCGTTTTAGACTAGCAGCGTTTTAGACCTGTTACCGCTAGCACTAGTTGCGTTTTAGACGAAATGATGATAACCCCTAAGAACTATCGCTGAAATTCAAGATATCAAGTTACAAACGCGGGCGACGCCGCCGGCTCAGCCAGTAGCGCCGATAGCGGGCAAAATGGATGTAATTGGGTCGATGTCGACACCGAATCATTATCTTTAATTAAAGTAATTAAAGCGCTGAATCAAGACGATCGTGATCAATTCGTTGGACGTCAATTTATCGAGTCACCAAGGCCGCAGGGGGCCACCACCAGGAACAAATGAACAACCGCCTCTCTGTGGTACTCTCTGATGCAGCCGTGGTGAAGTATTCGACAAGGTCTACGATACGCCTGTTTAACACAGCCTCCCACACAGTCTAACAAAGAAACCGGCTGATTGATCAACTTAAAGCCCAAATCCAAACCTTTTTTTGTGACGTTATGTTAATAATTGGGGGTTTCGCTCATTAATAAAGGGGGAGCGCGGTGTGCGAGTCAATTAAAAAAAACGAAGATGCACAGTGTGTCCCTAGATAAGGTGCACAAACGAATAGGGATGAAACGAGATGAAATTTCACCGACAAAAAAAAACTGCGTATTTTTTTTATAATAAAAATATCATTGGTTGCTGTTAAAACTATCGGAACTAAGTGAAACATCTCGCCTCATACGAGGTCTATTAAGATGAAATAACCGGTTATTTAATACCAGAGCATTTCCTGTCAAGCAAATAAAAATAAAACACACAAAAATAGACAACACATACTAAACGACGATACGAAGCAATAGGTTATATGGGCATATTTTTAATTTATTTTAGGAATTATCAGGAATTTCCAAAAAATATACACATATTTTTAACCCTTAATTTGATAGTGTCTAGTATACTTGACATAACATAATGTTCACTTTTTGTTTTTTTTGGATTGATATCTTTTTATGCTGATTCGAAATCAAATAGGGTTTGAATTCACGACTATTTTAATTTTTGCCACTTTAAGAGAAAAACCTGCGTATTTCTTCGTTTTTAGGGTTCCGTAGTCAAACTAGGAACCCTTATAGTTTCGCCATGTCCGTCCGTCCGTCCGTCCGTCCGCAGCCTAGCGCAGAGACTAACCGTAACGTGGGGAAGTTTTTTTTTTCGCGTCTACCCTATAGTGTGGGGCGTCGTTGGATAGGTCTTTCAAAAATATAAATATTTGTGAAAACAGTTTTTCGATTAAGTAATCCGTTAATGAAACATTAAGCTTTAAAGCGCTAAATAGGAGCAATAAATTTAGGGATCGTTTCCACACGTCACAACATTATTTTAATCTACAACTTCTGAAAATAACTTATTGTTAACTAAATATTACTATAGTTTTCTAAGCAAGCCATGTATTGCGAAAACTACGAAGTTTGTAGGCTGACAGCAGATGTCAGCTAGACTATTGGATGGAGTACATTAAAAATACTATTTAGTTTGTTCGAAAAAATCCCAAATATCTATAATATAAAAATGAATCGCAAAATGTGTTTTTTAAGCGCATAACTCAACGCCTGGACCAATTTTACCATTTATTGGGT
Organism: Acleris holmiana; assembly: GCA_949316455.1. Lineage (NCBI taxonomy): Eukaryota > Metazoa > Arthropoda > Insecta > Lepidoptera > Tortricidae > Acleris > Acleris holmiana. Next base: position 32,503 of record OX438791.1, on the reverse strand, counting down.
TTGTTGCTGTCAGGAGAAGGTTTTTATGAAAGAAAAAAACTGAAAACTCCACCGGGAAACTCAGAAATATGCAGCGGGGCAAAGCCGCTGGCAGGCCGCTTTTTTTTTTTTTAATGTTGTAGAACAAATGTTGCTACATTTATAGAGTAGGAACGATCCCTCAATGTATTGCTCATTACAGGCAACACCCGGTATTCATTAAGACGCAACACGCGACGCGCAGGGAGCTAGCCGCCTCTATAGTAGAAACCTAATCGAGGAAATCATCTCTGTTCATGAAAGAAATGCGTTGGACGTACCGTCTCGCGGAGGTTGGCCCACGTCTCCTGAAAGTCGACGTTCCGCGGCTTTAGAGACATCATTGAGACGCCTGTCGCCTCTGTCGCCTCTCGCCTGTCGCTTATGCCTTCAAGTCGCCCCGCGTATTTCGCCTATCCTGGAATATAGTTTAGGATGAGTGTTAAGTAAAAAATAAAATTATTTCGTGAAGAGAGATCTCTCGCACACATACTTAATGAAAATATTGAGCACTTAAGTTAAACAAACTTCAACCAGAATGAAGAAAGACGCACAATTTAGCCAGCGGCATTTTATTTTAATGACAGTTGTAAGCTACAACCATCTCTACGGTTATGTAACATGCACACTCTCACTCACTCTCCTTCACTCAGAAATAATCTAGATTTCTTTCAATTAAATATTTTCCAGAATTTGTATCTACATGTATAATATAATATAAAGTGTGGATTTAAGCATCTAAATTGTCGATAAGCTCAGTGCCTTTGCACCGGCCAATAAAGCATGTTGCAGTCACAACAACCTCATAAACAAGCTCCGCTGAGAGCCGCCGTAAACGTTAATGCTTTGTTTACACGCCAGCTCTCAACACCTACGCTTCACTGCCGAAAACTTTATTTGGTGTCTCATTTTGTATTAAAGGGAATACCAGGTTCGGATGGAGTTCAATGAGATTCTTCAACTTGTAGAGGCTTAAAAATATAATTTTGTAACTCTATGTGTATTTGTGTTTGACGTCACAGCCAACACAACGCAAGGAAAGTGCATCCAATATACAAATTATAATTTAGATTTTGTGTGAACTGCATTCACAGGGCACGGACGGATGCGGCCGCAGCGCAGCTTGGCTTTCACAGAAACATAGGGATGATATTGTTATCCGTACGTCGAAAGGAAAAAACGGAACCCTTATAGGATCACTTAGGCAAGAAGGACAATCTTACAGCACAAAGGAAAAACATGCATGCATGCATGTGACCTATGTCGATGTATGGAGAACAGGCATTAAACGGCAAAGTCAAGTTTGTCCAGTAGAGTCCATAAATATGTATACACTTTAGTACCTTGTCTATCTAATGTCATATTTAAACTGGCATACAAGAATTGTCACAGAGATTAAAATGACAAAGTACTAAAGTGTAGACGTATTAATGAACTCGATTGTCACCGGAAAAACCGTTTTTTTTTGCCAAACCACTCTTTTTTTTGGATTTTTATAAAAAAACATGAAACTATCTGCTCTTATTTTTAATCTATATTCGGTGTAATTTGCCCCCACAAATGGGCGACATCGACGACATGGCGGCAAACAATTGAAATAGGTGGTGAGAGAGACTGTGGTTGACTATAAATAAATTGTCATTATTCATGTTATTTATTCTAAAAAACCTGAAAAGACCCAAAAAAAACAAAAATTCAAAAACTCAAGAATTAAACCTTTTTTTTCCAGAATTTTCAATGCTAGTCCCTTAATACAAATTTACATTCTTATAACTTTGTACGGAACCCTCGGTGCGCGAGTCCGGCTCGCACATGACCGGCATTTTTCTCCTAGGCATCATTTAATTTTCATCTTAGTTCATGTGTGTCCTAAAGTACCTACCTAAATACCTTATTCTCCTACACAATTAATTAACATCTATCCTTAATATAAAACCATACAAATGAAATGAAAAGCAATGAAAACATTTATTGGCAATGTGAATACAAATTTATCCTTAGTCCTGGATCTTGAGCTAGGAAGCCCCTGTGTTACAGGACCCAGTGGTACACAATTTTAAAGTAACACTCTTAATAAAATGGTAGACTTTACACAGCCTTATTGCATACTAAACTAATATAATTAAAACTAAACAATTTACATGGATTTGAATAATTGTATTGAGTTAACTGCCAACCGCGCGGCAAGGTAAACAGCTGCCTTGAACTAATGACTTGCTAAACAATCTGACGTTTAAATTCAAGCCCGGAGGTCAATAAACTGTGTACATTCGTCTACAAAGAGATGTATAGACTTTTAATCAGTTGAATTTAGTACTAGTAACACTGTAGTAACACTGTTGAATTGCACGTAATTTGAAAAATCTAATGAGAAGTTTGAAGTAACAAATAAAATCAATACAAATATATCAATTATTAATAGTTTGTGCTCTCTGATTTTTCATTGATAGTTATTTTTGTAAGGCATGCCCGGCTTTTGGGCTTGTAGGGGAGCCACTGATGGACATTATAATTAATGTGTGACTTCTATTAGCATCCACAAACAAAAAAAGTTTGTTTGTATAACTCATTACCCGCACAATTAATTTATGTACAGTCAGCAGCAGAAGTATTTACACAACCAAAAAGCTCAAAATGATCTGCAATCCATTGTCAAGAGACTACACTGTGTCTAGATAATTTAGAGCATGTTATTCTGCTTAGCTACTTTTGATGCTGACAGAGCTGGAGGCGCGGACGAAAACCAATTTAGACGCTCAAATCACTTGCATTGTTCACAAACAACTGTCATAGAGAACAACAAACAACATTTTCAAGATGAGATATAGTTAACTGCTAAATGTTACACTGTCCAACTATCTCGGTGCTCAGATTAGAGGTGGAACAAGAATAGACAAACCTTGACTATTATGGTAGCAGTAAGACATTTACTGTGATTTCATTTGCCAAATATGGTAACCAAACCTGATTAGTTGATGACAACAAAGGACAACTAGCTCTAGCTTCGTGTTAGCACGGCTTCACGCGAGCAGGGCCTGATAATAGGGTCTCGTTACCGAAAGACAAAGCTCGTGCTGGGGGGCCTATGACTGGGGGCTGGTGACATCAGTGGTTGGTACCAACTACGTAGTTCAGCACGCGGCTAAGGTCGGCCGCCGCCTCGAGCCTCGACCGCGCACACAAAGCCAAGACTTGGCACCGTGACAGCGGCCTTAAATTACTCAGCACAAATTGGCAGCACAACAAAAATAATCACAACTCTCGCACTCTTTTATTGAGAAAAAAACAATTGTAGGCAATATTTACTTACGGAAACACACGCACAGTTTGTTTTAACACTGCGAGTTACTTCTGCAGGCTGATAAAGTAGTAATCAGCAGTGGGTTTCTTTTATTATTACGATAGAACGTAACACAGCTCGAACGCAGTAGATTCAGCCCTTACGTTTGACGTTTACAATTGTCATTAATGGAATGGCGGGGTTGCCAGGTGGAATACTTGCGTTTTGATATTGCTTTATTAAAAATAGGTATAATAATGGAAATAGTCGTAGGTACTTGTAAATTGTAATGTTATAAAAAATTATGTTTTATAAAATCAGAGTATTAAATAAATAATCTCGGCAGTGTGACAGCGATAAACGGCCAATAGTGAGAAAAAAAAGATTGATGCGGGGCGCAGTGTAGACTCGCGGGCCAAATGTAGTGGTCAATAAAACAATATTTATTCCTTGACTTTTATTGCACTTACAAAATACGTGTGAGCAATGAACACAGGTGGACTTCAACTTAGTACTAGGAGCTTGGCTCTGCCAAACTTGAAGACAATTTCTCATAATAAATAACACCAGTGCAGAATATGACTAGGTATACTAGATTTTTTTACTTTTAGTAGCTACCTACATATTTTGTAAAATACCAGTAGTTGCGATGACGAGAAATACAACAATACGAACACTGCCGTTTGGGGGTAAGATAGTGGTAGCGACCCGGACGGACCCGGAACAAGAACCGCCTTCCTTAATAAAATACAACCCGACATTACATAACGAGTATTGGACCCCGAACGGGAATCGAATCAACTCCACCTTAGGCTTAGTTGATCGAGAGACGAGAGTACGAGTAGACGACAAAAATATTTAAGTCAATCGATCGATCAATTGGTACGCTTATAGTACTCGTAGACAAGCATCACTACGTATAAGAGCGAGTGAGAGAGAAGTACAAACCCGTAGGTCGTATTAGGAGCTATTGCACTGTAGTACGCCTCTATTCTAATGATAAAGGTGACTTCGAGTTTACGACACCTTACTTAACTTGCCACTTACTTAGTGATGCGAAAAGGATGTAGGTGCTAAATGCTATGTAGGTAGTGTTTTTGTGAACATTCTGGAGGATTTCATAACCGCTTGATGCTAGCCGCACACGTGCGCTACCAGTCCGCGCTTCTGCACAAAATGTTTCGGACAAAACTTGCACCAGAACCTCTTCTCCCCCGTGTGGGCGATCCTGTGATTCACGTACGAGTCCTTCCTGCTGAACTCCTTGCGGCACACCTCGCAGGTGCTCCTGCTCCGCTGCTCCTCCGAGTGGGCGAGTTTATGCAGGTGCAGAGAGCTTCACCTACTATATCGTCTGTTGCATATTTCACATGAGAATGGTTTCTCACCCAAGTGCAGATGTTGATGCAATTCGAAGGACGTCTTCCTTCCAAACTGTTTTTTACAAATGTCGCAGGTGAAAGGTTTCATCCCCGTGTGGACCGCTTGGTGTTGCGTGAGGTACGTCATGGTTTTGAACCGTTGGTCACAAACATCGCAGAGGAAAGGGTTGTCATACGTGTGCGTCAGCCCGTGCCTCGTTAGGTGATCTTTCCTGTTAAACTGCTCGCACGTGCACCCTCTGGTGGTCCTTCAGGTACTGGTCGGAGCTAAACAACTGTCTGCAAACTTTACAAGTATGCAGGTTTTCGGAATGTACTTGTTGATGTTCAGTCAGATAATGCTTCGAAATGAATCGCTTTTTACATATTTCATATGTAAACGAGCCCAAATGCACCGCCCTTCTGTGGGTCACTAGCAGTTGCCGCGTCGCAAATATAACAGGTTTCACAGGAAAACGTTTCTACGGAATGGACGCTGAAATTGTGTTGTTTTAGTTTAGTTAGGTAGCAATAAACGATTGAGTATTGAGTATAGTTTTGCTGTCGAACTGTTGCGAACACACCGCGCGCGCCTCGGCCATGTGAAGCTCTCGGTGGTCGCGCAAGGCGGTTCTGCATAGAAACTGCTCATCGCACAAATCACAGGAATAAAGATCGTTTTCCGAATGACTCCATCCATGTTCAGGTAGTCAAAAAGTTATGCAAAAATTTCCTCCTAATTTTCAACAAGATAATGATTCACGAACTGATGGTGTGCCTTACATAAACTTACATAGACATAAGCAAATGAAAGCAGTTACTCTGTTTTTATACCCAAAGCGAGAAGTAGCTGCTCTCCTTTAGGCCGCAATTCCATCTCAGTTTGAACTCTCCCCTGCTTCCACTCCTCGCCGCCGCCGGGAGGGCCACGACCCTCCTCCTCATCCGTCTCGCTGCACTCTACTGGCTCCTCCTTCACAGGCACGAACAAGCCATCGTCGTTGTTCTCTTGTTTCAAGCGAACACTCGAGTATCCGTATACGTCTCTTCTCTCCAGAGGATGCACCTCCTGTTGTAAGCTTTCGTCGTGTTCTTGGGACTCTATTTTCACAAACACGTAAACTTCCCCCTCTTTGCCATCGCCTAAAAGCATCTCCTGTGCCGCCGGTACCTTGGTAGACATTGCAAATGCTCTAGCGGATGTGTATGGTTATACGTGATGCGGTCGCGGGCAGAATCGGATTTAATCCATTTTTATTAATCCATTTTGTGTAAGGGATTTAAGCCCATACAGCCTTACACTATTATTCAAAAACGCACAATAGTCATAAATTCATAATATACATAAACTAAAGCATTCTTTGTCTATTTCTATTTTTAATTAATGGCTTCACTCCTGTTAAGGTGTATTTCGTAGTCATAGTCAGTCATATAAATATATTGCTTAAAGATGTCAAGTTATTTATAGACACTCTCATGGACTTACTAGGAAAATAATTCAAACTGCAAGCCAAGCAACAGTGATCGCATTGTTGTGTTCCGGTGTGGGGATAAGACAACCGGTGAAATTAATTAATTGAATTTTTATTTAATCTTTATTGCAAAGACACTAATGCCTAATGGCATTCTCTACCAGACGACCAAATAACCAATCAGAACTGTAAGTACATTATTTAGAGAAAATACTAGCCTGAAGACCAAGATGGAATGCCTCTATGGCTGGCAACGCAATTGAGGTCATTTGAGTCTTAAGATTATAGTCTTGAGAATTCAAATGTGTAGGGTGTCAGATTCCACTTACCATCAGGTGACCTCGTGTGCCTTCTAGTTACTTATCATAAAAAAGTGTGGTATAAAAATACGATGGTCGGCTTTACCAAACAGGTTTCATTATCGTTCCGTTGGAAACGTATCCGATGTATTGGAAACGTATCGTGCTTGTGTTTGCCGGCATACAATTTTGTCTTCCTGTCGCATCAATGTATTTACCTAGCTGAAAAGGATATACAGGGAATCTGAAAGCTTTAGGTCCCGTATTTCGGATAATCGTTGTAATTCAGCTACACTTTTTTATTAACTTAATTATCAACTGGCAGGAGTCAGTACCATAAAATTTATGTATATGTACATTCAATATATTTTTTAGCGTAAGGGTTCTAATGTAAATGTGGACAGATGTTTATGATGCTGACCGTACAAATGTCTTTTCATATTAAATACGTATAAATGATAACTACGCTACGATACTAAACAACAAAAAGCATTAAAGACAACAGGTACGAGGGGCGGCTGAAAAGTTCTAAGCCTAAGGTATGTTGAGGTTGCATATGCGTTAGCGATACTGGCCACTAAAAAGACCATTTAAAAAGTTAATAAATAAAAGAAAAAAATGTCGTCTTTTGTTTATTACATCTCGAGATATCCGACGCTAAAGGTCATCATGTGTGAATTATCAACGCATATCACGAAAATTGAGCACCGTGCAGTCATTAAGTTCCTCACAAAAAGTGACAAATCGCCGAAAATAATTTTTGAAGAAATGTCTAGTATTTACGGTGAATCTGGCCCTTCTCATGCCACTGTTAAAAAATGGAGTCGACTTTTTAAACTTGGACGGGAGTCGATCGAAGACGATCCTCGCTCAGGAAGGCCAATATCGGTTGGGACTGAAGAAAATACTGAAAAAGTCAAAAAGTTAGTATTAGAGGATCGGAGAATTAAGGTTTGGCAAATAGCTGAAGCCTTAGGTATTAGTAAGGAAAGAGTTGGAGAGATTTTGCATCAACATTTGCATATGACAAAAGTAAGTGCTCGTTGGGTGCCGAAAATGCTCACAGCTTTCGATAGAGAACGTCGTGTTCAAACTTCTCAGGCATTTTTAGAATTATGTGAAGAAGGTTTAGATGAAGTTTGTTCCCGCATAGTAACTGTTGATGAAACATGGATCAGACAGTATGATCCAGAGTCGAAGTCTGAATCTATGCAGTGGATCGAAAAGGGTGAAAGGCCGCCAAAGAAATTCAAGGTTCAAAGATCGGCGTCTAAGCTAATGGCCACCGTGTTCTGGGATTGCGATGGCATTCTTTTAATAGACTATTTGGCGAAAGGCTCTACAATAAATGCAGTTTATTATGCTGAGCTATTAAGAAAAGTGCGACAAGCCATAGTCGAGAAACGAAGGGGCAAACTGAGCAAAGGCATTTTGTTTTTGCAAGACAACGCCCCCGTTCACACCGCTCGTGTTGCCAAGCTTGCTCTGAAGGAAACTGGCTTCGAGGAAATTGATCATCCACCTTACAGTCCAGATCTGGCCCCTAGTGATTATTTTCTATTCAGCAATTTGAAGAAAGATTTAAGGGGAAAGCGATTTGGCAGTGATGAAGAGATGAAGGCGGCTGTAGAGGAACATTTCGACAGCCAAAATAAAACTTATTTTTTTAACGGTCTAAAAGCATTATTTAAAAAATGTAATAAATGCATTGAATTAGAGGGAGATTATATTGAAAAATAAAAATAGTAAAAAAAATCTGAACCTTTTTTTTCTACCTTAGGCTTAGAACTTTTCAGCCGCCCCTCGTACTATAAACATGTCAAAGGCAATATTGTTTTACCGCCCGCGCCCCAGCATGGAGGGGGTTGTACAACACCGAGTAGCGTAGAACAATCTAGATTTTTACGTAATTCTATCAAGGATTGAGATCAACCTTACGTGATTGACATTAAGTTCAATTTTGTATAGTACAATGCCTAATAATGTCTAGCGGAAACATAAAAAAGAGGAATTAATGCATTGAAATAAATAAAAGAAGACTTATTGGTGATACGAATCGCTACCATGGGACATGTTTTAGGTGCGGCTATCGTTTTACACTCCAATATAGACCAATAAAGCATGCTTCTCGATTAATTTCGGTTTTTCGAGCTTTAACACTCGCACAAGCGATCGCGGCAGACGGGTTAGGTTGCGCGGAGCCCCGCTCAACCACGCCACACGCGCCACTTGCCGCTGATACTGTTTTATTCGCAGGTTGTCTCCGCGGGCCGAGAGAGCGGGACGGGCGAGCGTTTATATGTCGCGTGCGAACAACGTGCGAAAGGCGAGATACCTGTAAAAACCTGAATAACGTGCCCCCCGCATTCAATTTCATGCTGAAACTATCACAATACAAATAAAACCGGATCCCTTGTTTTTCATAATTTCATTTGCCATAAAAGACACTGGTAAGTGTAATTTTTCCTATTATACCACAATTTTATTTGCCATAAAGACATTTTTTCATTGTAAGCCTTCCAGGTAATTTTTACATGCCATCGTATAGAGCCCAATAGGTTAGGTTAGGTTTGTTTTATTACAATTCTGAATAGATCACGGTCTCAGAAAAAAAAACTTTATAGCAAATGAATATTATAGCACATGATCGTTAAGGCTAAAATGTATAATCGTATGTCATATGAAATTCGGTCAAACGATAGAGAACCAAATAAAACTTGTGAAGGATCGTCAAAAGATAAAACGAGGAGTAGCGTAGCTCAATAAAATATACACCTACCTATATGCTACTACAATAATGTACATTTTACTAGCTTTTTAAGGGTATTAAGTGAACCATGGACGGATCAGTTACACAGATGCTTACCTAGGAACTCGTCTCAAAAACGATGTTGTAAAACTTAAAGAAAAACAAACGAATATATAATTGAAACCAAGTAATCAATACCACACAATACTTTTAATTGAACAACGCATATTCATTCAAGTACAAATGAAACAAAGAATTACATATATTTTTTTGGTATACAAGCAGTCCTCTCGCTCGGTAGCGATAATGTCTTTCAGACAACCTTAATATTAAAAGATACATCCAGGAAAGAGGTAAGCATTGGCAGGTAAATACCTAGCTAACAAAATAAAAATTTGATAAAACACAATTAGTACAGTCGCCATCAAATATATCTTGTACACTTCAGGGTGCTCAAAAATATCTGTACATGCACTAATGCCTTGACAATAGGGTCGTGATCAGATATTTATGAGCACCTTGTTTGCTCCGATATATCTGATGGCAACTGTACAAGTTAAACTATAATTTGACATAAGCAAAATACCCGATTTTAAAGAAATTAGGTATAGCCCCGGCGTGGCGGCTATAGCCGCTTGCACAGATGATTCACGAGTCAACGCGCAGTCAGCGGTTGGGAAGGAAACAAGCTGCTGCAACTTCACATAAAAATAAAGATTACATTTGTTTTTAAAACATATATAACTATAGCTGTCAACATAACTGTCCGCGTAGAAATAGTTTATGGCTATTCCCTCAGGAACGTCAAATTTTACGTGATAAGAAGTACTCCGAAGTTCCTCGGTCCTTACTCACACTATTTCCATATCAAATTTCATCTAAATCGGTTCAGGAGATCCAAAGATTACCCCGTACAATCTCTCAAACCTTACCTCTTTAAAATAATGTATACTTAGATTTTAAATTGATATTAAATATTATACAAGTAGGTTACAAGTAGTATGGTAGTAGTTATACCTAATGCCTTTTTTTTTTTTTTTTTTTTTTTTTTTTTTTACGATCCTCCTGTCAAGTTGGGTAAGAATTAGAGCAGCCTCGGGTTAAAGCACGCACGGCTCACCTATTTTGCTCAAATCGTACGCGCTCACGCGCTGTGCGCGAGCAGCGGGCGAGCGGCGCGCGGCGAAACGCCGAGAGTCGGTCTTTTGACCGTGCTCAAAGGCGCCTCAATGTGCGTGCCTTTGATAAAGATGCTGAGCCGTTCCACCACCGATGCGATTTCTTCGTCTTTTTGTTAATATTTCGGTGGATTATGATAAACACAGCCACATTTTGAACGACGCTCAATGTCGACTCGCGGCGAGCACTGTGCCTTACCCGCGTATGTTTATGTGCACAATTTGGCACGCGAGCAGCTCGCCGCTCGGGGCGACCATGCCTCAGGCGGAGCCGCTTAGATTCGTACCCAGCTTTATATTTTTACGTAACTAGACTGCCGCTGATGACGGTCGTGCTGGTGCCTCGACGGCGCTACGTGCCGCAAAACGGTTGGGCGCAGATTTTGGGCCAACACTAAACATGCGATTAAAAAGTTTCTTACAAATGTCACAAATTCCTTGATTTAAATCTTGTGTATAAGCTTCTTATGGGACTTCACGCGACTTTTTTTAAAGAACCTTTTTTTACAGATTTCACAGCTGTACGGCCTCTCTTCGGCATGGGTTCTCTGATGGGACTGTAAGTAATTCCTTCGGCTAAACCGCTTGTCACAAATCTTGCAGGAGAAATGTTTTTCTTCTGAATGCACTTGCTTGTGATTAGCTAAATTGCTGGTGCTACTGAAGCGTTTCTCGCAAACGTCACACTGGAATAGTTTCTCTCCGGTGTGGGTTGTCTGATGCGACTGTAGTTGACTCTTTTGAAGAAACCGTTTCTCACAGATTTCACAGGAAAATAGTTTATCTCCCGCGTGTATTTTTTGATGAGTTTTTAAGTGACTACTTTGATTGAATCGTTTCTCACAAACGTCACAACCGAATGGTTTCTCCCCTGTGTGGACTCGCTTGTGGACGAATAAAATGGTACTGGTATTGAACCCTTTCTTACATATATCACACCGATAAGGTTTCTCCCCTGTGTGGGTTAGCTGATGGGATTTTAACTGGCTATTTTGAACGAACCGTTTATCACAAATATCGCAACGGAAAGGTTTTTCTCCAGTATGAATTCGCATATGTACAGATAAAGGAAAGTTACCTGGAAACGATTTGTTACAAATTTCACAGTTGTAGCCATCTTCAGAGTGAGTTCGGATATGGCTCTTTAGATTGCACTCGTTGAGGTATCGTTTCTCGCAAATCGTACAGCGGTATGGTTTATTTTTAATCTCTGCTTTTTTCATTGTGATACTTAGACCCGCCTCTGCGTTTTGTACGCACTCGTGAATTGTGAGACTGCATTTATTCAAAAATGTTTTATGGCAAGTCATACAGGGGTGCAGCGTACCCTCGATGCGCAGGCGCTCGAGCCTGACGCTGCATGCCGCCAGCTCTTCCGTGGGAGCGTCCCATCGCCACTTCTCTTCCTTAACATTGCCCAAATCTGCCTCTGCAACAAAATTAATATTGAATATATGATTACAATTTGGAAAAATAGGCCTGCAGAATCACTTCCAATCATTAGATTTTATAACAACGTCTTAACTGTTTTGCTAATGTCACAACATTTTGAAACCTCAACACTTGTAGGCGCTATACCATAAAATGATAGGTGCTCAAATCAATTTAATAAAACGACTACCTACTGGATAAAAAATAAGAATAACATAATCTAATTAGTGGTTTGAAGGACCTCAGCGCCAATCTCTTTCAGGACAGCCATCTTTTTATGGTTCCATAATCAACAAGGAACCCTTAAGTTGTACACACAAGACGGAGGCGGCGAGGAGGCGCGTATTGCCGTATACACATTGCACGTGTTGCATTGTATGTGGACAAATTTATAGAGCCTGTCAATATAAAAAAATAAATGTCGATTATTTTTCGGGTACACAAGCAAAGCTAAGGTAAATTTCATTTGCATCAGTGATCGAGTGAGGTTCAATTCGAAATCTCTTAAATAGATTTGGTGGACCGTGTAGGAAATATTAAACAAGAAAGATGAAAATTTTCACCAGTTACGTGTCATCAATACTCCCCCCTCCCTACAGCCAACAAGTGAGACAATTAATAAAAATCTGAAAAATATCTAAAATGAACGCACATAATGAACTTAAAAAGAAAACCATCACAACTAAATATACTTCATTGATTCCTGAGATACAGGTGGCTTAACTATTTATACCTACTAAAATTCATCCAACACAGCACCACATAACTTTAAATAGAAAATTAGTTCATATACTTGTTCTTTAGAGATAGTTATTTGTGTTTGTTGCACCCTACACTAAGCATGGTCCCACACGCCTAACCAAACAGGCTAGTATCATTCACATAAGTCATATTTCAAAAAATTACTGACTGTTAGGTTTCTTGTGGCATTGCATCTGGCCTCAATCCTCTTGGGAAGCGCTGGTAGATTTTTGAAATGTAAAAAAGTTCCCATGCTTACTTACTGAATAAACATCTTTCTTCTTTTTTTTTTTTTCTTTGTAAAGGTTTTAATAAAATATATGCTCCCCATCGGCTGACATCAGCCAACGTGGCTAATGATGCGGTGGTCCTAGTTTACCAAATCGAATTACAATTATACCTATTTTCTTCCGTGTTGGCATCATTTTCACAATCTACACTAATATTATTAAGAGGAATCATTTGCATTATTGTAAGTTTGTAACAAATGATGTCTTTAAAGCAGGATACCATAGAAAAGATATATGGAAAAGTTATTGTTAGAGTGGGCTAGTCTTCCACAACTGGACGACTTTTTAGCGTGATTCTGAACAAACAGTAAGTTTCAAATTGAGATATCAGCTCACCAAGGCTTGTGCAAGTATCGTCTGGCAGGAGCTCCGTCGCTTCTAGCTCCAGCTCGAACTTCACCTCGTCCTTGACCTTGAGGTCGTACTCGGCTTCCTCCGCGCCCTCGGCCGCGTCCCACGAGGGCTCCTCCTTCACGAACACCGCCTCCGGTGACGCGCCGCCCGCCGCGCTCATTGTGCGCTACCAGCGCAGGCCGCTCACTATAACTAGTGCTCTATTAACCGAGAGTGCACGGCACGCACGAGCCCGGCCTTTAAATTCATGCCCGAACTCCGCACAACACAACACGGCTTAATGCTTAACGTTTCCCTCTGACTTGATGACTATAAACATAAATATCCGAGTCAAACACAGCTACATTTCGTATACGTAGGCACACTTCATTTAGTTCAGGTTTAGGGACTAAGTGGCCCATTGAATTGTAAAATTTATCGCTATACGAGGACTCGAAATATAATAATTAAGCCGGTATCCGGATTGTCCGGATTCACATCTGTCTGACATCACAGATTACAAAGGATATCTGCCAAACTGACGTCCGTCAATCAGCAATTTTTTTTTTTTTTTTTTTTTTTAATTTACTCTTTCTTTGTAGGCAAAGGGATTTAAGCCCACACAGCCAAGTTTTGAGTAACGTTTAATGTAGAGTCTGGCAAACGAAAGCTGTCCCAGAGAAAGAGCGGCAATTTCAAGAAGCCTGCAGCTTTTAACACTGACAGTACACTGAATAAACGGACACGGGACAACTCTGAGCAGCGTTTCACTCGAAAGTGAGCAAAAACAATAGAAAATTTAAAAACGAGTGGTCCACACCTTTCGATTTCATATCCGTCGTTAGAAAATTGTTTTGTCATGTGACAAACAAACACGAACCACAGATGTTTAATTTTCAGACAAACTTCAAATACCCACGTAGACAAAGCATCTTAGCGGAGTAAACGTTTCATTCAATAGTTTTAAATAGTAAAAGATTTGGTAAATAGTATTAAAAGCACTGAAAGTGCACATATTATGTAATAATATTATCGCCGTAGTAATAATTTCTAACTAGGTCTGTTTATTTATTTAAAACATGATTTAGTAAAAAAAAAAATACCGGTTATCGTCAACTTCATGCGTATCACGAAAAATGTAAACATAATAATATCAAGTCGATCACTAGCTCTCGAGTAAGGGCTTTCAAATATAAGGGATGAGTTTATGCGAAAATAATCATAACATAATGTTCGCGTGCTAAATTTTCTATCACATGACATTGATTTTGAGCACTCGAAAGGCAAAAATATAGCTCCCTTACGCGCCATACTACTCCAGTCAGCTCCATTTCCCGCCATTAACGCCACCTTGCTCCTTTTCTCGCCATTTTAGAATGGGAGACTGCGCAGGCTGCGGGGAACTCCAGCAGAAGGTCCTCCCCCAAACACCTTTCTGAAGTTTTCTTCAGTAAGGTTTGCCTCCGTCTCAATTTCGCACTGCAATCTCTCTAGGCTAAAAAAGAAAAGTGGTCAAATGAAATTAAGCACTATGACGTCAGATTTAAGATTAACGGTTATTTATATGATTAAAACGTTGCATGCCAACGTTAATGTTTTGGCAATTATCTGGTAAAAAGCAAACTAACTTTACACTTTAGCATCTTGTCACTTTCATTCACTAAGACAATTTCATTTATATACAGGGTTTTAGTCAGATCGTGTGCCAAAAGAATACGGCGAGTAGGTAGGGTCACTTGCAACATACTCTAGGCTAATTAGCACTCAAAAAAAAAAAAAAAAAAAAAAAAAAAAAAGAAATGGTTTCACTCTAAAATGGTGGTTTACATCACCTATTACTTCTTTGAAGTTAATTCCGATTTTGACAAATACATAAATAAAATGTCATTTAAAATCACACTTCCTTGATACTTAAATTTTGCAATCTTTCAAATCAATCAATCTTTATTTCTAATTCACGATTGTGCGTGTTGCCTGTTAGCGCTATCTATCGGCGTAGTAGGAAACTAATGTTTTCTATACAATATTTTGTGGCATTAGATTGATAACTAGCGACATCTAGCGGGCAGTTGTGTCAGTAAATTGTGTTACAAGTAAGTTATTCAAGTAATGATAAACAAAGAACGGAAATTAACCCGCGGAGCGCTCGGCTCTCGAAAGCCAAAATGTCCTGAGTGCCCCGTTATAATTTGTAAGCTATTGCTCGTTTATTGTTTTTAGCTTAGAACTAAATAAGTAAGTTTTATTAGGTGGAACTTAATCGTGTAATAACTGTGTATATGTATATATATTTGAGGATGCCACCAATTAAATAAATACGGACAAGTAGCGAAATAAACATTGCCATGAAACACAACAATGCGAACACCCTTGTTAAATTGAATGTAAGAACTTGTCACCATGTTAAGACCCGTTAAAGTTTCTCCTCCCTGCAACTAACCCTGTCTCTCCATTATCAATGGATTATAAGCACATCTCTTTCTCGGAGCAGAAAAAAAAAAAAAAAAAAAAAAAAAAAAAAAAAAAAAAAAAAAAACTTACTGAATAACAGAGCAACCTTACACACGAGTATAATAAAATTATTGAAAATATCAGCAATAGATGGCGCTACTTGTCGATTAACTCGCGCAATCGTTTGCATCCCCGAGATTTCTTATAGTTATTGTGCCGAACACTTTATACCTTCGGTAGGTTAGGTTAGGTTAGGTTAGGTTAGGTTAGGTTAGGTTAGGTTAGGTTAGGTTAGGTTAGGTTAGGTTAGGTTAGGTTAGGTTAGGTTAGGTTAGGTTAGGTTAGGTTAGGTTAGGTTAGGTTAGGTTAGGTTAGGTTAGGTTAGGTTAGGTTAGGTTAGGTTAGGTTAGGTTAGGTTAGGTTAGGTTAGGTTAGGTTAGGTTAGGTTAGGTTAGGTTAGGTTAGGTTAGGTTAGGTTAGGTTAGGTTAGGTTAGGTTTCGGGGACTGGAGGACGAGCTCGTCATCGCACCGGTGAGCGATGACGAGTTCGAGAGGGTGGTGGACCGTCTCCGGGGCTGCAAAAAGGCCCCGGGCCCGGATGGAGTGCCGGGTAGAGTCCTCCCCATAGCCCTGAAGCACCTCGGGGGCCGCCTCAGGCAGCTCATGGATGACTGCCTGAGAGAGGGTAAGTTCCCGAGGCCATGGAAGGAGGGGAGGCTCTGCCTCCTCCGCAAGGAGGGTAGACCGCCCGATTGTCCGTTCGCCTACCGCCCCGTAGTGCTGCTGGATGAGGCCGGGAAAATTTTTGAGCGTATCCTGGCCTCCAGAATCCTGCAGCACCTAGACACCGCCGGCCCGAACGTCTCGGACAGACAGTTCGGGTTTCGAGAGGGGCGGTCCACGCTCGACGCGCTGAAGTCCCTAAGGGACTTCTGTGAGGATGCGTCGGGCAGAGGGGAGGGTGTCGTCGCGGTGTCACTCGACATCGCCAACGCCTTTGGCACCCTCCCCTATGGGGTGATCAGGGAGGCACTAAGATACCACAAAGTGCCTCCCTACTTACGGCGGGTAGTGGAGCACTACCTTACCGAGAGGGTAGTGCTCTACGAGGGGAAGGGCGGACGTCGGGGGGTCCGGAAGATGGCCTGCGGTGTGCCCCAGGGTTCCGTCCTCGGTCCTCTTCTCTGGAACCTGGGGTACGACTGGGCCATCAGGGGGCTGTCGCTCCCGCGGGCGGCCACCATCTGCTATGCAGATGACACCATGGTGGCCGTGCGCGGGACCGAGTTGAGGGAGGCCATGAGGAGGGCGGAGGTGGCGGCCGAGCTGGCAATTCACCGCATTGAGCAGCTCGGCCTTAAGGTGGCCCTCTCGAAGACTGAGGCGATTGTCTTCGGAGGGCGAGGGTGGAGGCTGCCGGCGGGCGCAGCTCTCACCCTGGGGGGGGAAACGGTCCAGATCAGGCCCCACATCAAATACTTGGGGCTTGTACTGGACCGGAGGTGGAATTTCGGGGAGCATTTCACCCGTCTTGCTCCCCGGATTGTGGGCGCCGCCTCGGCGCTGGGAAGGCTTTTGCCTAATGTGGGTGGGCCAGGATCCCTATGCCGGCGTCTGTACGCCGGCGTGACAAGGAGTATGGCCCTATACGGGGCTCCAATCTGGGCTGACAAGCTGTCAGCCCGCAACAGGGCTCTGCTAAGAAGACCTCAGCGGGTGGTGGCCCTCAGGATAGTGAGGGCCTATATGACGGTGGCCCACGCCGCGGCCTGCCTCCTCGCCTGCACCCCGCCCTGGGAGTTGGACGCACAGGTGCAGGCGGAGACCTACCGAGTCAGGTCCAGGGCCCGGGCGAGAGGTGAACGCCCGGACCCGGAGGAGGTGGAGGAGACGCGCCGGATGACGGAGCGCCGACTGCGGGATAGATGGAAGGAGGACCTGGAGGACTCCCCCTATGGCACCCGAACCATAGGGGCGATCCTCCCGTCCCTGGATAAGTGGTTAGAGAGGGCAGTCGGCGCTACGTCGTACCGGCTTGTGCAGGTATTGGCCGGACATGGGTGCTTCGGTCATTACCTGCACAAAATTGGGAGGGAGCCTGGCCCGCAGTGCCATGAGTGCGGGGACCCAGACGACACGGCCCAGCACACCCTAGAGGTGTGCAGTCGCTGGAGTTCGGAGCGCGGAGCCATGGCACTGGCCATAGGGCGGTCGGACCTCTCCCTGCACAGCGTCATCTCTGCGATGCTGTGCAGCGACAGGTCCTGGAAGGCGGTGGCCTCCTTCTGCGAAAGTGTCATCTCGCAGAAGGAGGCGGCGGAGCGTGAGCGCGAGGAGTCTCCTCTCGCGCACCCGCTCCGGCGCAGACGGCAGGGGTTGAGGCGTAGGCGTTTTGCCGCCAGCCTCAATCCTTAGTGGCTGCGGGCGGGGGATGGGAGTCCCCTTCCCGCTGTAGAAGAAAGCCACTTGGCGGTCTGGGAGGGAGGCCACGCGTGCTCGGCCTCTCTCTCCTTTGGCGCGGGTAGCCCCAGTGGTCGGCCGGGGCTGCCGGTAGGCGTCGTGGGCAGTGCTTCGGCGGTACCACGGCGCCTTGCCCAACCGGCAGGAGGGTACGCCAGGGTGGTTTTTAGTGGGTAGCACTCCTCCCCCCTCTCCCTCTGAGAGGGGGGGCACATAGGGGTGAGTCCCACATACCCCCCCGCCACTCCCATGGTGGGGGAAATGCGCAACGCATTTTCCACCCTGACAAAAAAAAAAAAAAAAAAAAAAAAAAAAAAAAAAAAAAAAAAAAAAAAAAAAAAAAAAAAAAAAAAAAAAAAAAAAAAAAAAAAAAAAAAAAAAAAAAAAAAAAAAAAAAAAAAAAAAAAAAAAAAAAAAAAAAGGTTAGGTTAGGTTAGGTTAGGTTAGGTTAGGTTAGGTTAGGTTAGGTTAGGTTAGGTTAGGTTAGGTTAGGTTAGGTTAGGTTAGGTTAGGTTAGGTTAGGTTAGGTTAGGTTAGGTTAGGTTAGGTTAGGTTAGGTTAGGTTAGGTTAGGTTAGGTTAGGTTAGGTTAGGTTAGGTTAGGTTAGGTTAGGTTAGGTTAGGTTAGGTTAGGTTAGGTTAGGTTAGGTTAGGTTCCCCCCCGATTGTGCTGCCACCTTGCCGTGGTGGGGGGGCTTGCGTGTCTCTGTGATCCCCGTGGCTATACCGGACAGGGTTACCCATACCGGAAAGGCTCGGGGTGAGGGACCAGACTAAGAGCGGCACTATCCCTTCCCATTCCCACCTTCCCGACTTCCTATTCCTTCCCAGTTCCCATCCTTTCCCCCTTTTCCACCGAATCAGTGGCGGGATATCCACTTTTCAGGGCCAGCGCAGGCCCGGGGAACTAAATTCTCCCCAAAAGAGCGCCCCCTGTAAGCGGTAGGTGCGCGGCGCCTGCAGGGAGATTGAAGAAGGTAGACCGCAAACGGCCGGTGCTAGGCCTGAAAAGCACAAAATGCAGACTGATAAAAATTTATTACCCCAGGAGGGTACCGGTTCTTCCGGAGAATCCCTCCCCGCGTCTTCGGACGCGGGCTGCCCCTCGTATTCTGGGGGGGGCACCAGCTGCATCGTAGGTCGCCAAGCTAGCGACCTCCGTGAACACGACCCACGCAACCGTTTAACGGACACCGACGACACCGCACGATTTGAAGAAATGGCACGACTCAAGGAGAGGGAAAATTCCCAAGAAATGATCCTCGATTTGGATTCGGATGCCTCCCTACCGTCAGTGCACCTGACCGGTAGGGAAGCAGAAGGGCTGGACTCTGATGCCCGCAAGCGGACTGCTGAGTCTGACTCCAGCTCCGATCCGGAGATCGAAGATCTCCGATGGATCGAAGTGGACGACGCAGTTCCTCAGCCCTCGAAGAGGGCTTTGGAGGAGGAGGAGGAGGAAGGGGAGGCCACTAGGCCTTCCAAGATTAATACGGCCCGTAGGGGAAATCCCAAAGGGGCCTATTCGGGACTAGCTGCAGCCAGGGCCAGATCCAAGCTCTACCAAATAGAGCTTGAGGCGGAGGCCGAATCTGACCCTGCGGCCACCTATCGGCGGGATTTCCCCGAACTTAACACCAAAGGGGGGAAAAAGGGAGGAAAGAAAGGAGGAAGGACGCAAGAGGGAGTAGGACAGCGCTCTACCCCCCGCGCGCGCTCGCGTTCTCCCAACTTGGAGATTTTGGTGTGCAGGCAGGAGGCTGACCCCATAAACGCCACCCGCATGGCGACGAGGGACATCCTTGAGGCGGCCCGGTTATCTGGTAACCTCAAGGGTGATATATGGGGCCGCATGAATAGAGCCTGCCGCACTATTCTCGGGTCAATGGACGAGGTTGAAGCGACAAGATCTGAGAGCGAGGAGATCCGCATCCTGAAGGCGGACAACAAAAGGATGCGGGAGCAACTCGCTCTCAACTCGGCGGAACTGAAGGCGCTCCGCACCGCCTTCAGTAATAGGGAGACCCCAGCCGCTCCTTTGCCTCAGCCTCAGTTACAGTTCGGCACCGCTGAACTGACTGAGGCAATCGGGGAAATGAAGCGCGACCTCTTCCTCAGTCTGGGCAACATGATTAATGCCCGGATTGAGGAAGTTAACAGCAGACTCCCCGCGGTGCCCATACTCCGCCCCCCATTGGCACACGACCAGCGGGCTGTTAAGCCTGCTCCTCCCCAGCCGAAGGTTGCAAGACCTGCCCCGCCACCCCCGGCCCAGGCAAAAGCTTCTGAGCCGGAAGCCAGAGCCAGGCTGGGAGACGGGAGGCCGAAGGCAAAGATGGCCAAGAAGGCGAAGACCCCAGCTCCCGCCCCTGCCCACCAAGCCCCAAAGGCCAGGGCTGCCCCAGCCCTGAGCAGCAGCCAGCAGCATGGGGAAGGACCTGGCCCCTCGGGTCAAGCGCCACCTCCACCTAGACAGACGTCATGGTCGGAGGTGGTCCGAAGGAAGGGGAAGGGCAAGGCAAAGGCCTCCCCCCCTCCCCCACAAAAAAAGAAGCCCCCGGAAAAAAGGCGCCCAGACCCCGTGCGCTGACTGTCCCCAAGACGGCGGCTGTGGTGATTACCCTAAAGAAGGGCGCCACCACCACCCTGCAGGCAACCATGGCTAAGGCCATCAACGGCCTTAGCCTCAGTGAGGTTGGCTTGCAGCATGTGCGGGTCAGGACCTCGATGACGGGGTCCCGGGTCATCGAGGTCCCTGGGGAGGGTAATGCCAAGGTGGCGGACGACCTAGCAGCAAAGCTGCAGGGTTTGGTTGGGGACGTCGCCGATGTGAGCCGACCCGTCAAAATGGCCGGCGTCCAGATCGCCGGCCTGGACGAGTCGGCCACTAAGGAAACGGTGGCGCAGGCCGTCGCCTCCGCGGGGGGATGCCAGGCGGCACAGGTGAGGGTGGGGGCCATCCGCACTCTATACGATGGCACTGGGTCAGTTTTGATCCAGTGCCCCGTAGAAGCCGCGGTGGCTCTGCGGAAGGTTGGAAGGATCCTGGTGGGCTGGGCCTCCGCCAGGGTCACGACGCTGGAGCCGACACCAATGCGGTGTTTCCGCTGCTTCGGTGTCGGCCACGCGAGGGAGCTGTGCCCCTCCAAAATTGACCGGAGCAATTTCTGCTTTCGGTGTAGCAAGGAGGGGCACAGGATAGAGACTTGCTGGGAGAAGGCATGGTGTGCAGTATGCCACCATGCAAAGCTCCCGGCGAGCCATATAATGGGGGGGAAGAATTGTTTCCCCCCGGAGACCAAAGGGAGGGACACGAGGCCCCAGCGTGGCCGCCCACCGGCCGCCCCCAGTGAAAATGCCCCCGCTGCGACTACCGCCGACCGGGCCCAGGAGGAGACTTGCATGGAGCTCTAAATGCCAGCACACCATTTGGAGCTCCTGCAGGCTAACATCAACCACTCCGCCAGAGCACAAGACCTGCTCATGCAGACAATGGCGGAGTGGTCGATCGACGTTGCCGTGGTCTCGGAACCCTACTTCGTTCCTCCCCTACCCAACTGGGTAGGGTCGACGGATAATAGGGTTGCCGTGGCGGTGCCAGCGGTTGGCAACGGCCCTCCCTTGAACAGGACCGAGGATGGTCCGGGGTTCGTGGCGGCCAAGTGGGGGAGTGACACCACACTAATTGGTGTTTACTTCTCCCCCAATAGGCCGCTGGCCGCTTTCGAGGTATTCCTGGGGGTCCTGGGGGGGGTCATCAGCAGGGCGGCCCCGCGGCAAATTATAGTCCTGGGGGACCTCAACGCCAAAAGCGCGGCGTGGGGTTCCCCCATAACGGATGCACGCGGGGCGACGTTAAGGGATTGGGTGGCGGCGACAGGCCTGGTCATGCTAAACCGGGGCAATGCCAATACTTGCGTGCGGCGGCAGGGGGGTTCCGTCGTGGACGTCTCGTTTGCGACCCCTGTCATTGCCGCACGCCTACTGGACTGGCGCGTCCTGGAGGACGTGGAGACCCTCTCTGATCATCTGTACATCAGATTGAGGGTCTCTACCAGAGGGGACCAGCCACCACCCAACCCAGGGGGAGCGCGTAGGGGGGGGGAAGGGGAGTTCCCCAAATGGTCCCTGTCCCAGTTGGACAGGGCCAAGGCGGACGAGGCGGCGATGGTGGAGGCTTGGTGTGCTGCCCCACCCGCCACCCTCGGAGTTGAGGAGAGGGCGCGCCGGTTCCGCTCCACACTGCAGGCGGTTTGTGGAGCGTCCATGCCTCGGACGAGGCGCCTCTTCGCCCGAAGGAGTGTGTACTGGTGGTCCGCAGAAATTTCGGCTCTGCGGACCACCAGTAACTGTGCCCGCCGCGCCTATCAACATTGTAGGCGCAGGCGGCACACAGACGAGGAGGAGGAAAGGCTCCATGGGGCCCTGAAAGAAGCAAAGGGGGCCCTCCAGCTTGCCATCGCCAAGGCCAAAGATGAGGCGCATGCCTCATTCTTGGCCACGCTGGATAAGGATCCGTGGGGGCGGCCATACAGGGTGGTGCGCAACAAAATGCGCACCGCCCCCCCCATGGACTCCTTGGAGCCCCCCCTCTTGAGAAGGGTCATCGAGGGGTTGTTCCCGGCAGCCCCCTTGATAACTCCCCCGGTGATGACCGAGCCACCGGGGGACTTGGAGGACCCAACCGAACTCGTCATCGCGCCGGTAAGCGATGACGAGTTCGAGAGGGCGGTGGACCGGCTCCGGGGCTGCAAGAAAGCCCCGGGGCCCGACGGAGTACCAGGCCGGGTACTCCCCATCGCCCTTAAGCACCTCGGGAGCCGACTCAGGCAGATTATGGACGACTGCCTTAGGGAGGGGCGGTTCCCGAGAGTGTGGAAGGAGGGGAGGTTATGCCTCCTCCGTAAAGAGGGTCGACCCCCGGACAGTCCTTCTGCCTATCGCCCCATAGTGCTGCTGGATGAGGCCGGGAAAATGTTCGAGCGAATCCTGGCCTCCCGGATCCTGCAGCACCTGGAGACCGCCGGCCCGAACGTGTCTGACTGTCAGTTCGGGTTCAGGGAGGGGCGGTCCACGCTCGACGCGTTGAAGTCCCTCAGGGACTTCTGCGAGTTCGCGTCGAGCATAGGGGAGGGAGTCGTGGCGGTGTCTCTGGACATTGCCAACGCCTTTGGCACCCTCCCCTATGGGGTGATTAGGGAGGCACTACAATATCATCAGGTGCCTCCCTACCTGCGGCGGGTCGTAGAACACTACCTCACCGAGAGGGTAGTGCTCTATGAGCAGAGGGACGGTCGACGGGGGTCGACGGAGATGGCCTGTGGCGTACCCCAAGGTTCCGTGCTCGGTCCACTTTTATGGAACCTGGGGTACGATTGGGCCATCAGGGGGGCGTTCCTTCCACGGACGGCCATCATCTGCTATGCAGATGACACCATGGTGGCCGTGCGTGGGACCAACATGAGGGAGACGGTGTGCCGAGCGGAAGCGGCGGCCGAGCTGGCGATTTACCGGATCGGTCGGCTCGGCCTGAAGGTGGCCCTCCCGAAGACTGAGGCAATAGTCTTCGGGGGGCGGGGGTGGAGGCTGCCGGCGGGCGCGGCGCTCACCCTGAAGAGGGAGTCGGTCCCAATCAAGCCCCACATAAAATATTTGGGACTTGTTCTGGACCGACGCTGGAATTTCGGGGAGCATTTCACACAATTAGCTCCCCGAATCGTGGGCGCCGCGTCGGCGCTGGGACGGCTTCTGCCGAACGTGGGTGGGCCGGGCTCCTTGTGCCGCCGGCTTTACGCTGGTGTCACGAGGAGCATGGCTCTGTACGGGGCCCCCATCTGGGCGGACAAGCTGTCCGCCCGAAACAGGGCCCTGCTACAGAGGCCGCAGCGGGTGGTGGCCCTCCGAATAGTGAGGGCCTACATGACGGTGGCCCACGCCGCGGCCTGCCTCCTCGCCTGCACCCCGCCCTGGGAGTTGGACGCGGAGGTGCAGGCAGAGACCTATAAGGTTAGGTCCTGGGCCCGGGCGAGGGGTGAACGCCCGGACCCTGAGGAGGTGGAGGGGACGCGCCGGAGGACAGAGCGCCGACTGCGGGACAGGTGGAAAGCGTACCTGGAGGACGCTCCCTATGGAACCCGAACTATAGGGGCGATCCTCCCGTCGTTTGACACCTGGTTGGGGAGGGCAGCCGGCGCCTTGTCGTACCGGCTTGTGCAGGTACTGACCGGACATGGGTGCTTCGGTCACTACCTGCACAAAATTGGGAGGGAGCCTGGCCCGCAGTGCCATGAGTGCGGGGACCCAGACGACACAGCCCAGCACACCTTAGAGGTGTGCAGTCGCTGGAGTTCAGAGCGCGGTGCCATGGCACTGGCCATCGGGCGGTCGGACCTCTCCCTGCACAGCATTGTCTCTGCGATGTTGTGCGGCGACAGGTCCTGGAAGGCGGTAGCTTCCTTCTGCGAAAGTGTCATCTCGCAGAAGGAGGCCGCGGAGCGTGAGCGCGAGGAGTCCCCTCTTGCTCATCCGCTCCGGCGTAGACGGCGGGGGTTGAGGCGTAGGCGTTTTGCCGCCCGCCTCAACCCTTAGTGGCTGCGGGCGGGGGATGGGAGTCCCCTTCCCGCCGTAGGTGATAGCCACTTGGCGGTCTGGGAGGGAGGCCACGCGTGCTCGGCCTCCCTCTCCTCTGGCGCGGGTAGCCCCAGTGGTGTTTGGCTGGGGCTGCCGGAAGGCGTCGTGGGCAGTGCTTCGGCGGTACCACGGCGCCTTGCCTAACCGGCATGAGGGTACGCCAGGGTGGTTTTTAGTGGGTAGCACTCCTCCCCCCTCTCGCTCTGAGAGGGGGGGCGCATAGGGGTGAGTCCCACATACCCCCCCGCCACTCCCATGGCGGGGGAAATGCGTAACGCATTTTCCACCCTGCAAAAAAAAAAAAAAAAAAAAAAAAAAAAAAAAAAAAAAAAAAAAAAAAAAAAAAAAAAAAAAAAAAAAAAAAAAAAAAAAAAAAAAAAAGGTTAGGTTAGGTTAGGTTAGGTTAGGTTAGGTTAGGTTAGGTTAGGTTAGGTTAGGTTAGGTTAGGTTAGGTTAGGTTAGGTTAGGTTAGGTTAGGTTAGGTTAGGTTAGGTTAGGTTAGGTTGCGGTGGTCATCACGCTAAAACCAGAGGCATCACAGAAAGGGTTCACCTACAGGGACGTTATGGTGAAAGTAACGTCGTCCTTCAAGCTGAGCGAAGTTGGCATCGAACATATAAGCGCTCGGAATACTGTCACCGGGGCTAAATTGTTTGAAGTTCCAGGCGCTGATAGCGGACCGAAAGCGGATCAGCTGGCGGCAAAATTGCGCAGTGTCCTTAGCGGCATTGCGGATGTGGCCAGGCCACTGAAGACTGTTGCCTTGCGCGCATCAGGTCTGGATGAGTCCGTTGGACCTGATGACGTAGTTGCTGCGGTCTCAGCGACGACTGGATGCCAACCTGAAGTTGTAAAGGTTGGGAGCATCCGCGCAGGGCCATTCGGTAATGGCACTGCAGTCATTAAATGCCCGCCGGAAACTGCAAAAGTTCTGGCTATGGCTGGGAGGTTATTGGTGGGCTGGTCCTCAGCTCAGATCAAGGTACTTGATCGCTTACCCATGCGTTGTTTCAAATGCATGGGTCTAGGCCACGTTCGAGCTGCATGCCCATCGAATGATGACCGTGGTACGGTATGTTATCGATGTGGTGAAGAGGGCCACATGTCCACCAGCTGTAAGGCCAAACCACACTGTGTGGTTTGCGCCCAAGCGAAAAGACGGGCTGGACACATTATGGGCGGAAAACGATGTAGGCCTCCTCGAAAGAGGAATAAACCGGTGCCCTCGCAAGAAGCTGCACCACAGGAGGCCTGCAGAGACTCTCCTAGCGATATGGAGACCTGATTTCTTCCCCATAGCAAAAACGAGGAAAGGAGTAGGGGATTAACCTTCACTCATTGTGAGACGCGGGCTGAGATGGGCGTCTAGCCCGCATTGCACTTTCTCACGTGCTGACGGGGATGTCGATCACTTCTGACAACCCCTGCCTCTGGCGAGAGGAGCCTCGGTTGTTTCGGCTGAGGCAGCTTTGGCCGTCGTCTTGGTTGAATCTTATTGGGTCCCACAACGGCCAACACAAGCAAGTGAGGATCAGCAGAGGGGTTTTAGTGGGTAGGCTTCCTGCCCTTTTCCCGTTCTGGGAAGGGGGTGGGCGGAGAGTCCCACATAACCACCACGTTCGCCCAGATGTGGTGGTATGCGCAAAGCATTTCCCCTCTTAAAAAAAAAAAAAAAAAAAAAAAAAAAAAAAAAAAAAAAAAAAAAAAAAAAAAAGGTTAGGTTAGGTTAGGTTAGGTTAGGTTAGGTTAGGTTAGGTTAGGTTAGGTTAGGTTAGGTTAGGTTAGGTTAGGTTAGGTTAGGTTAGGTTAGGTTAGGTTAGGTTAGGTTAGGTTAGGTTAGGTTAGGTTAGGTTAGGTTAGGTTAGGTTAGGTTAGGTTAGGTTAGGTTAGGTTAGGTTAGGTTAGGTTAGGTTAGGTTAGGTTAGGTTAGGTTAGGTTAGGTTAGGTTAGGTTAGGTTAGGTTAGGTTAGGTTAGGTTAGGTTAGGTTAGGTTAGGTTGGGCCGCCTCAGGCAGCTCATGGACGACTGCCTGAGAGAGGGTAAGTTCCCGAGGCCATGGAAGGAGGGGAGGCTCTGCCTCCTCCGCAAGGAGGGTAGACCGCCCGATTGTCCGTCCGCCTACCGCCCCATAGTGCTGCTGGATGAGGCCGGGAAAATTTTTGAGCGTATCCTGGCCTCCAGAATCCTGCAGCACCTGGACACCGCCGGCCCGAACGTCTCGGACAGACAGTTCGGGTTTCGAGAGGGGCGGTCCACGCTCGACGCGCTGAAGTCCCTAAGGGACTTCTGTGAGGATGCGTCGGGCAGAGGGGAGGGTGTCGTCGCGGTGTCACTCGACATCGCCAACGCCTTTGGCACCCTCCCCTATGGGGTGATTAGGGAGGCACTAAGATACCACAAAGTGCCTCCCTACTTACGGCGGGTCGTGGAGCACTACCTTACCGAGAGGGTAGTGCTCTACGAGGGGAAGGACGGACGTCGGGGGGTCCGGGAGATGGCCTGCGGTGTGCCCCAGGGTTCCGTCCTCGGTCCTCTTCTCTGGAACCTGGGGTACGACTGGGCCATCAGGGGGCTGTCGCTCCCGCGGGCGGCCACCATCTGCTATGCAGATGACACCATGTTGGCCGTGCGCGGGACCGAGTTGAGGGAGGCCATGAGGAGGGCGGAGGTGGCGGCCGAGCTGGCAATTCACCGCATTGAGCAGCTCGGCCTTAAGGTGGCCCTCTCGAAGACTGAGGCGATTGTCTTCGGAGGGCGAGGGTGGAGGCTGCCGGCGGGCGCAGCTCTCACCCTGGGGGGGGAAACGGTCCAGATCAGGCCCCACATCAAATACTTGGGGCTTGTACTGGACCGGAGGTGGAATTTCGGGGAGCACTTCACCCGTCTTGCTCCCCGGATCGTGGGCGCCGCCTCGGCGCTGGGAAGGCTTTTGCCTAATGTGGGTGGGCCGGGATCCCTGTGCCGGCGTCTGTACGCTGGCGTGACAAGGAGTATGGCCCTTTACGGGGCTCCAATCTGGGCTGACAAGCTGTCAGCCCGCAACAGGGCTCTGCTAAGAAGACCTCAGCGGGTAGTGGCCCTCAGGATAGTGAGGGCCTATATGACGGTGGCCCACGCCGCGGCCTGCCTCCTCGCCTGCACCCCGCCCTGGGAGTTGGACGCACAGGTGCAGGCGGAGACCTACCGAGTCAGGTCCAGGGCCCGGGCGAGAGGTGAACGCCCGGACCCGGAGGAGGTGGAGGAGACGCGCCGGATGACGGAGCGCCGACTGCGGGATAGATGGAAGGAGGACCTGGAGGACTCCCCCTATGGTACCCGAACCATAGGGGCGATCCTCCCGTCCCTGGATAAGTGGTTAGAGAGGGCAGTCGGCGCTACATCGTACCGGCTTGTGCAGGTATTGACCGGACATGGGTGTTTCGGTCATTACCTGCACAAAATTGGGAGGGAGCCTGGCCCGCAGTGCCATGAGTGCGGGGACCCAGACGACACGGCCCAGCACACCCTAGAGGTGTGCAGTCGCTGGAGTTCGGAGCGCGGAGCCATGGCACTGGCCATAGGGCGGTTGGACCTCTCCCTGCACAGTGTCATCTCTGCGATGCTGTGCAGCGACAGGTCCTGGAAGGCGGTGGCCTCCTTCTGCGAAAGTGTCATCTCGCAGAAGGAGGTGGCGGAGCGTGAGCGCGAGGAGTCTCCTCTCGCGCATCCGCTCCGGCGCAGACGGTGGGGGTTGAGGCGTAGGCGTTTTGCCGCCAGCCTCAATCCTTAGTGGCTGCGGGCGGGGGATGGGAGTCCCCTTCCCGCTGTAGGAGAAAGCCACTTGGCGGTCTGGGAGGGAGGCCACGCGTGCTCGGCCTCTCTCTCCTTTGGCGCGGGTAGCCCCAGCGGTCGGCTGGGGCTGCTGGTAGGCGTCGTGGGCAGTGCTCCGGCGGTACCACGGCGCCTTGCCTAACCGGCAGGAGGGTACGCCAGGGTGGTTTTTAGTGGGTAACGCTCCTCCCCCCTCTCGCTCTGAGAGGGGGGGCGCATAGGGGTGAGTCCCACATACCCCCCCGCCACTCCCATGGTGGGGGGCATGCGTAACGCATTTTCCACCCTGTCAAAAAAAAAAAAAAAAAAAAAAAAAAAAAGGTTAGGTTAGGTTAGGTTAGGTTAGGTTAGGTTAGGTTAGGTTAGGTTAGGTTAGGTTAGGTTAGGTTAGGTTAGGTTAGGTTAGGTTAGGTTAGGTTAGGTTAGGTTAGGTTAGGTTAGGTTAGGTTAGGTTAGGTTAGGTTAGGTTAGGTTAGGTTAGGTTAGGTTAGGTTAGGTTAGGTTCCCCCCCGATTGTGCTGCCACCTTGCCGTGGTGGGGGGGCTTGCGTGTCTCTATGATCCCCGTGGCTATACCGGACAGGGCTACCCATACCGGAAAGGCTCGGGGTGAGGGGCCAGACTAAGAGCGGCACGTCCCTATCCCAATCCCACCTTCCCGATTTCCCATTCCTTCCCAGCTCCTATCCTTCCTCCCTTTTCCACCGAACCAGTGGCGGGATATCCACTTTCCAGGGCCAGCGCGGGCCCGGGGAACCAAATACTCCCCAAAAGAGCGCACATGAGGGGGGCGACGAGGGGGAGTTTGAAGGGACGGAGCTCGGGTAGGTGTCCCCGTATCCCGTTCCCGGAAAGCGACCCTGGTTCGCCCAGACGTGAGTCTCGGGTCTAGTGACCTCTGTTTACAGAGGACATTTTAGACCTGAGACAGGTGTAGTGTGGGTGTTTGAAGGATCGTGGACTTACCCCAGTCACTGCGACTGGGGGGAATAGCCTGCCGGAAAACACCCTACACTCCATGCAGGCTGTGAAGGGAAGGCGAACCCAGCTTTTGCTGATCGCCTGAACTTCATGGGGAGCCACGTGGGTGAAGGGCCCACATTGCACGGCTCCCCCAGCTTGGGGAGATCGCTGTGTGCGTACGCAGTCGTCTCCTCCTTTGGCGGTGTGCTCTTCGGAGCGGGCTGGGAGGCGCCCAGCGGGCAATGCTTTGGCGGTACCGCGGCGTCTCCGTTAACCAGCCAGGAGGGTTACGCCGGAGTGGTTTTAAACGGTAGTTCGCTTAGGTGAGAGTCCGTTATACCCCCCATTGCACGGTCATCCTTAGGCCATCGGGGGATGCGTAAATGCATTTCCACTTCGTCATCAAAAAAAAAAAAAAAAAAAAAAAAAAAAAAAAAAAAGGTTAGGTTAGGTTAGGTTAGGTTAGGTTAGGTTAGGTTAGGTTAGGTTAGGTTAGGTTAGGTTAGGTTAGGTTAGGTTAGGTTAGGTTAGGTTAGGTTAGGTTAGGTTAGGTTAGGTTAGGTTAGGTTAGGTTAGGTTAGGTTAGGTTAGGTTAGGTTAGGTTAGGTTAGGTTAGGTTAGGTTAGGTTAGGTTAGGTTAGGTTAGGTTAGGTTAGGTTAGGTTAGGTTAGGTTAGGTTAGGTTAGGTTAGGTTAGGTTAGGTTAGGTTAGGTTAGGTTAGGTTAGGTTAGGTTAGGTTAGGTTAGGTTAGGTTAGGTTAGGTTAGGTTAGGTTAGGTTAGGTTAGGTTAGGTTAGGTTAGGTTAGGTTAGGTTAGGTTAGGTTAGGTTAGGTTAGGTTAGGTTAGGTTAGGTTAGGTTAGGTTAGGTTAGGTTAGGTTAGGTTAGGTTAGGTTAGGTTAGGTTAGGTTAGGTTAGGTTAGGTTAGGTTAGGTTAGGTTAGGTTAGGTTAGGTTAGGTTAGGTTAGGTTAGGTTCAGTCGTCTCCTCCTTTGGCGGTGTGCTCTTCGGAGCGGGCTGGGAGGCGCCCAGCGGGCAATGCTTTGGCGGTACCGCGGCGTCTCCGTTAACCAGCCAGGAGGGTTACGCCGGAGTGGTTTTAAACGGTAGTTCGCTTAGGTGAGAGTCCGTTATACCCCCCATTGCACGGTCATCCTTAGGCCATCGGGGGGATGCGTAAATGCATTTCCACTTCGTCATCAAAAAAAAAAAAAAAAAAAAAAAGGTTAGGTTAGGTTAGGTTAGGTTAGGTTAGGTTAGGTTAGGTTAGGTTAGGTTAGGTTAGGTTAGGTTAGGTTAGGTTAGGTTAGGTTAGGTTAGGTTAGGTTAGGTTAGGTTAGGTTAGGTTAGGTTAGGTTAGGTTAGGTTAGGTTAGGTTAGGTTAGGTTAGGTTAGGTTAGGTTAGGTTAGGTTAGGTTAGGTTAGGTTAGGTTAGGTTAGGTTAGGTTAGGTTAGGTTAGGTTAGGTTAGGTTAGGTTAGGTTAGGTTAGGTTAGGTTAGGTTAGGTTAGGTTAGGTTAGGTTAGGTTAGGTTAGGTTAGGTTAGGTTAGGTTAGGTTAGGTTAGGTTAGGTTAGGTTAGGTTAGGTTAGGTTAGGTTAGGTTAGGTTAGGTTAGGTTAGGTTAGGTTAGGTTAGGTTAGGTTAGGTTAGGTTAGGTTAGGTTAGGTTAGGTTAGGTTAGGTTAGGTTAGGTTAGGTTAGGTTAGGTTAGGTTAGGTTAAGGGGTGCTGGCTCGGGAGATCTTTCTGAAATTTTGCACAGGGGGGTTTTAAGAGATGCTCTTTCATATGGACCCCACATGTTGGTATGAAATCGCCCTATTTTAGGTACCTCCCATACATTTTTTTTTTAAAAATTGGGTTTTTTAATTTTTAAAAAAAAAGTTTCGTCTTTTTTTGGCTGTATTCTAACCTACCCCAAAATTCATTCTTTTCCGCGTCGAACGGCATTTATTTAAAAATTCTAGGATCACAAATAAAGATTTTAGACCCGGGTTCGATTGTTTTCGACTTCAACGGGCGACCAAATCTGACGAAGAACTTATCCCCGATTTTTGTATTGAAACAGTCATAACTTTGGTTCTGTACCAATAATGTTAAATATTTTTAGTGTTAAATAGGGCGAATTAGTTGCTCTTTTAATTGTAGTTTTTTTTTTTTTTTTAAGTTGATTATTTCAAAAGTTATGAGGGCAAACATAGATTGCTCAGAGGTTCAAATCAGGCGCAAGTTTGCATTTTGTATGGGAAATGTAAAATCCGACTCGCACTTGACGATTTTTTTTTTTCTCTTTCTTTCTAGATTATTATCCGATTGCTTTAAAAATCAAAATCTAAGGCTAAACTTTAATTTTAAATATGACCTCATACTTAGAATTTCAAAATAATAGACGATAATTGCAATATGGACCAAAATCGAAAAATAGATTGCTCACATGTTCAGATCAGGCGCAAGTTTGCATTTTGTATGGGATATGTAAAATCCGACTCGCACTTAACGAATTTTTTTTTATCTAACTTTTTATTTACTGACCCGATTGCTTCAAAAATCGATATCTAAGGCCTTACTTGGATTTTAAATATGACCTAATACTTAGAACTTAGAATTTATTGACTTATATATGGCTTGATTTTTAGTTTACGTAATTTCAATTGTGTTTTTCACTTTTTTCCTAATGTACTTTTTCAAAATTTTCTTTTTGGTTAGGGTAATTAGCACCTAAAAAATAGCTTTTATGCATTTTTCAACTTTCTAACCCTATTAATTAATTAATTATAGTACATTTAAGTTTCATCATTATTTGCTTAAAGATTAGTCTCGTGCATATCTCAGCGCATTGAAATGTAAGCAGTCGAAATGTTAGTTTTAGTTACCTACAACGCAATCTACAAAAACAATATCTATACAACACCCTCTACGTAAATTAAGTAGTAACTGGATTTTCTAATAGGGTATAGTTAAATTTGTGGAAAACAAAGAAGAAAATAAAGCAAAACTTTAAAAAGATATCTAATTGCAAAATTCGACATCAACGCGTGCCGAC
>OX438790.1:10522088-10523785 GCA_949316455.1 Acleris holmiana | reverse complement strand
CGCTCGCGCGCCGTCAAGGAGCGCGAGCGCTGATGGCGGTTCGTTTCTCGCGCTACGCTACTACTTTGTTTTGTGGCGCGCGCTGCGTCCGTTTAAATATTATAATATAATATTCATATATATATGTGCACGGCGCGTCGCGTGTTCGCCAAGATTGATTGTCGTGCACAGCGCGCTCACACTGTGACACGAACTGGCTGCCGCGCTCACCGCTCGACGCGGGGGGGGCCGGCCGCCTGTTTATATGGTGTGCGCGCGTAGTATGCACGCGATATGCGTACGCGTGTGCGACATGACATTCTGAACGCGCTCCGTCGTGTCCCGTGCACGTAGGCGGACTCGACGTCCGAAGAGCGCATCGACGCCGTCGCCGCCGCATTGCGCGCCGTCGCCGTCGTCGTAGCGCTGACCGGATATCGTGTCTGCCTCCATTTTTTATCGTTGGCCTCAGATCAGGGAGGATCACCCGCCGAATTTAAGCATATTAGTAAGCGGAGGAAAAGAAACTAACCAGGATTTCCTTAGTAGCGGCGAGCGAACAGGAATATGCCCAGCACTGAATCCCGCGGTTGTTACTGATCGCGGGAGATGTGGTGTTCGGGAGGTTCCGCTTTCTCGTCGTCGCGACTCCTGTCCAAGTTCGTCTTGAACGGGGCCGTTTTCCCGTAGAGGGTGCCAGGCCCGTAGCGACGGAGGGCGGCGGCGAGAGGGACTCTCCTCAGAGTCGGGTTGCTTGAGAGTGCAGCCCTAAGTGGGTGGTAAACTCCATCTAAGGCTAAATATTACCGCGAGACCGATAGCGAACAAGTACCGTGAGGGAAAGTTGAAAAGAACTTTGAAGAGAGAGTTCAAGAGTACGTGAAACCGTTCAGGGGTAAACCTGCGAAACTCGAATGAACGAACGGGGAGATTCATCGTCATTCCGCGGCGTACGGGCGCGCGCCTCGATGTTACGCGTCGCCTCGCGGTGTTCGCGTGGCACGGGTCGCGTCCGTCGACGTTCGCGGACGGCGTGCACTTCTCCCTTAGTAATACATCGCGACCCGTTAGACGTCGGTCTAAGCGCCGTACGGGAGCCCGTCCGGTCCCCTCAAAGGGACCGGGCGGACCGGTCGCGGTTGCCGACCGGCTGTCTGACGGTATTACGACGAAGCGCGCACGCGTTCTCGCGCGTCCGGCCCGACGCAAATCGTTCGACGTTTTTATTCAGGTTCTGCCTCGGTGCGGACTTGGGTGCGTCGAGATTGCCGTCGCTGCCGTGTGTCTCGGACTGTGCGCGTCTCAGTCTGCGATGATTCAGTTTCGGGCACTCGCAGGACCCGTCTTGAAACACGGACCAAGGAGTCTAGCATGTGTGCGAGTCATTGAGATTACATTTAAACTGAAAGGCGCAACGAAAGTGAAGGCGTGCGCTCGTCGCGCGCTCAGGGAGGATGGAGCCGGGTTTCACTCGGCTCTCGCACTCCCGAGGCGTCTCGTTTCCAATCAGTGAATGCAGGCGCGCTCTGAGCACAGATGCTGGGACCCGAAAGATGGTGAACTATGCCTGGTCAGGTCGAAGTCAGGGGAAACCCTGATGGAGGACCGTAGCGATTCTGACGTGCAAATCGATCGTCGGAACTGGGTATAGGGGCGAAAGACTAATCGAACCATCTAGTAGCTGGTTCCGTCCGAAGTTTCCCTCAGGATAGCTGGCG
>OX438790.1:10344588-10517088 GCA_949316455.1 Acleris holmiana | reverse complement strand
AACCTAGGTATTTGCATTTTATTTCAAATTATATAGTCATTACAAAAAGTATTGCACGCGGTAACGGTGTATGTCAAAAAATACTCGCGGCGTATTGGCTCTCTTATACAACTGTTGCATAAACTACTAATATTTTTAAATTATAATAATTATCGCGCACCACCTATAGCCACCTGCAACGCGCACGCATAACGATGCAGTTATGTTTACGCTCAGAGAAAAGGAGACAGAGCTATATAACTGCCATAGCTCTGTCTCCTTTTCTCCTTTACGCTCACCGTAAAATGAACTGCACTGTTAGCTCCCCTTAAAAGGTTTTATTTTTTTTATTTGTGGTTTTACAAATACAGAGATTAGTTTTACAATTGTTTTAGAACTTTTACTAAATGAACAGCATTTTATCTTTTTTTTCGGAAGGGTGCTCACTCAATCCACACGCACACAATAATACTAAGTTTAAAGCTACTCCATTTGTACTCTGTTCGCGGTGACATTGGCACTTCGCTAGTAGAAGCTTCATAAGGTAAAAAACCGGCCAAATGCATGTCGGACCACGCACAGTGAAGGGTTCCGTAGCTGGGATGAACGTTCATGGTTGAAATTAATTTTTTTTAAATTAAAATCTCAAAAACTACACAGCGTGTCGTGTTTAAAACAATTTTGGTTGGAAGTATTTCGTATGTTCTACTACTGTAATTTTTATTAGAATGTTCTATTTAACAGTTCAAAAGCTACCCACAAAGTCACTTAAAAACCTCTATCATTTTGGAAGCTCTATCTAAAAATACCCCCAAACGCTGATGTAACTCAAAAAAAAAAAAATTCGTCCCCTTTTTACATGTATGGAGTGCCACCCCTAAATATATTTTTTTTCAATTTTACTACATCATTGTATAGCGGTTCATAGAATACATCTATCCTCCAAATTTCATTTATATAGTGCTAATAGGCTCTGAGTAAAATGGCTGTGACATACAGACGGACAGTCGGACATGACGAAATTATAAGGGGTCCGTTATTGCCATTCGGCTCCGGAACCCTAAAAACGAGCATCTAGTCAAAGCCACATAAGATGATAAATTGTTTCAAGCAAAATTAAGCATTGCGTTACCAATATGCCATTTAAATTAGAATGTTTTATTTTGACAATGATTTTATACAAGTATGAAGTTTGTATAGGTCGCCTTAGGACACTTTTCGAAGAGAATTCTGTATGGGACCAGGCGTCAATTGGTTAGTATGTCGATGCTTTTTCACCATCATTATTACTCGGGGCCCTAGCCAAAATGCAAACGCTCCTAACGTTTTTCTTTTCTATCGCTCAAAATGTATGGGATGACATTCTCGTGCGTTTCGATAAAGCACGTGGTCGACCCATACATTTTGAGCGATAGAAAATAAAAAGTTAGGAGCGTTTGCATCTTGGCTAGGGCCCCAGAATCATCAACGCCAATCTCTAAACCTGATACGATCGGTTTATGATAGCTGGGGGGTTATTAGCTATGCAGTTCATTTTACGGTGTGAGTAAAGGCCAGAGCAGTGGCAGTTATATAGCTGTCCTTTTCTCTGAGCGTAAACAAAACTGCATAGTTATGTCATAATAACCCCCCAGGGGGGTTATCATGAGCTAGCTTTGCAGTTCTGTTTACGCTCAGAGAAAAGGACAGAGCTATATAGCCGCCATAGCTCTGTCCTTTACGCTGACCGTAAAATGAACTGCAAAGCTAGCTCATGATAACTCCCCAGAAGTAAGAAACAAACAGTTTTGATTCGAACCTATTTAAGAGTGCGCCGAGGCAACGATACGTAATTACGAAGAAAATTCGTTCATTTGATCGCCTGCTGCTGTTTTTACTGAAGCTTTAGTTATGCAATTCCTATGTAAGATATTTAAGGAATCACTCTATCCATCATACACTTTAGAAACACGATTACTTGTACTTCCCTCAATAGAAAAAAAATATACCTCTAGATAACAAAATAAACACTTAGTACGGCGTAATTACTTCACGGAAGATCAACAGTTTTGGATTTACAACAAAACTACACGTCTTCTATAACGTCTACACTTGAAATTTTTAAAATGTGTTTTTATTTTACTAATATGAAGGAAATACCTAAATTCGCACGCGTTTCGTTCATTTAAGCCAGAGCCATCACGTTTCCCCCATGTCCGCATTAGTCCATTAGTCCTGCTTCGGCCGTCAGACGTGGAGGCTGTATCGCGTGTTGGTTGGTTGCGTTTATCGCGATTTTTGGTATTATTCACTTTATTTTAAACTAGCGACCCGCCAGCGGCTTCGCCCGCTGCAATTTTTTTAGACGTGCACGCCCCGCTCCTGTATTTCAGTGCCCCCTCCACCCCGCCCGCCGCGATGCCCGGCGCGCTTTTCAGACTGCATCGCAAACAACGGCCACGGCGCTATGGCGGTTTTGTTTACTGTTTGAATTTTTTAATTCTGTTGACGAACCATAACGTTAATGCTGGACCCTAAATCTATGCACAAATGCACCCTATACGCATATATAGCATACCAGTTGGCCGTACAAGGTATCACGACATTGGGAACCAATCAGAGAAGATATCACGTCATCTACAGCCGCTGGGATTGGTCGAAGCCTCCCGCTACAAAAATGCATGCCACCACCCTATTCATTCGCCAAACGCTACTTCACCGAAACACAATGTTATACTTACTAAATGTAATTTTATATTAATAAACCAGTATAATTTAAACTGTCTCCGATTTTGTATTGCTGATCCTGCCTCTCAAACATCGCCGAGCCTGTCCAGATCTGCGCAAGAACATAATTGGTCCTTCGAACCGGATTTTTACCAGCCCAGGATTGAGGATCTTGGACGAGAGTATCGCAATCGGCTATAGCCACCGGCAGCAGCACAGTGTTTTTGGTGAGGCGAACCAACCAAGTTACCGCGGCTTTAATAGTCTCAATTTTGATACCGGTGTTCACAAAATTTCAGTGTCGTGTCATCTTTGCGGTGCCTACTCACACAGCTGATCGCGAGTCGGCAACCGAGCCGACACAGCTGCAGGGAGTATCTAGTAATCCGGAGTTACTGTAAGTAAGCCTTTGTTTCTTACACATCACCAAAATGATTACTACAGCAAAACCACTAGATCTGCTTGCGGACTTTAATAGAAAAAGAGGGTCTGTAAGGGGTAGATTAACAAAGTTTAAAAATTATGTAGATGCGCTTGAGGGCGAGGTCTTATCGGTGCATCAGCGCGCCGAACTAAAGCTACGCATACAATCAGTCGTGAGCCTATACGACGAATTTAATAAAATTCAACTTAAAATTGAGGAGATTCTTCCCGATTCCGAATTAGAAAATCAGCTTCAAGCTCGAGATGACTTTGAAACCTCGTATTATACGGCAATGGCTCAGGCGCAGGTTATGTGCCAGGATGATGAGGCCGCTGACCTAAGTTCGTCCTATCATAGTACAGTACCACTGCAATCCGTTAAGCTACCAACTATTTCCTTACCTACCTTTGACGGCACATATGAGCACTGGCTGGAATTTCGTGATACATATCTATCATTAGTTCATAATTCTAAACAAATCACCGATATACAAAAATTCCATTATCTTAAATCGTCATTAAAAGGCAGCGCAGAATTAGTTGTTCATTCGCTTGAGTTTTCGTCAAATAATTATGTAATTGCATGGGAGTTGTTACTTACCCGATATAACAACAATAGGTTACTTGTTCATAATCACATCAAGGCTTTGTTTTCCATGCAATCACTACCCCGCGAATCGTCAGCATTGATAAGAAAACTCGTAGATACGGTGTTGAAAAACTTACGCGCACTCAAACTGCTAGGGGAGCCTGTCTGTAGGCGTGCGTGGGATACATTGATAATTTACATGGTAGTTTCCAAGCTCGATATATCCACTGAACGCGAATGGGAACAGCGTAAAGGGTCCCTATCCCTAATAACCAAATCAACAAATTCTAACCTTAAACTTGACGATTTGTTGTCATTTCTTAGAGACAGGGCCGACGTTCTTGAAACGTTAAATGTAACTCACAGTAGGATTACGCACGAAACTAAAAAATACACTAATAACAGTAGCCCGCATACCACTGCAATAGTTATTTATGTGGCTGGTGCATAATGAGAATAAGAAGAATAAGAATAAGAATACTTTATTTGCAATAAACATTACCAGTAAGGTGTTAACATAAGTAGTTTTCGATTGGTAGGTTTACATGTTTAACCATATTTGGTATGCAAAAATGACAGATTTGTCTCTTAACGTAGGTAATACAAATTATTCATAGGTAGGTACCATTCATATTTCATCCATATCACGGTTATAACAATAAAATTATTATAAGTAGTATATATCATATAAAGAATTCATTTAAACTATACACATTTTTATTAGTAAGCCACTGGTGTAGTTGCTTTTTAAATTTAATAGTATTCACTGTCTTCATCTCATTTGGTAATTTATTATATATTTTTATACACATATTCAGGCAGCTTTTTTTATACTTTTGTAGTCTAGAATGCTCTGGGAGTAATCTATCTGGATTTCGACAGGAGCGCGGATGGCTATCACATGCTTTTTTAAATATTAGTTTGTGTTTGTGAACGAACACGCACACTTCGTATATGTAGAGAGCTGGAAGTGGCAATAAACCAAGCTTTTTGAATAGAGGTCGACATGTTTCGTCTGGTCGCATTCCGTGAATTGCTCTTATGCACTTTTTTTGTGCAATAAACGCCCGACAGAAATGGGTGTTATTGCCCCATATTAATAAACCGTAGCGCAAAATTGATTCAACATAGGCATGATAGCAGACAATCGCGGTTTTAATATCAGTGACTCTACTAAGTTGTTTAAGGGCAAACACATATTTATTTATTCTATTAGTAATGTTATCCAACTGCAACTTCCAGTTAAGGTTCTCGTCTATAATTATTCCTAGAAATTTGGTATGAGAGGCATTAAAGCACGAGTGTGGTTTTATGAAACGAGCCGAAGGCGAGTTTCATAATAAGATCACACGAGTGTTTTAATGCCTAATTATGCGTACAGTCGCATACATAACTTTATCTACATACATATCGTAAATTTTCTACAATATGTACAATCCGGCAAACATTTTCAAGTAACTTTATTTTCTGGTCTACGCACTATTCGAGAGTTCGAAACAAATGAGTGCGGTGCGGTGCAGGTGGGGGACGGGCGCGCGGGTGCTGCAGGTTTGCTGGATTGTTCTAAGAAGATGTTCGAAATTTGAACGTGATTAAAGTTTCGGCTACCTGCACTTTAATTTAAACATTATGATGCAACCACAGATACATGTTTAATAATGTATGTCATTTGCTTATCGTTTCTGAACATATTATAGGGAAGTTATACCATGGATGTAGATAAAGGTACATTGCAATATCGTTACCGAAAGACCGCAGCAAAGGGTATCGAATCAAAAACAATTTTAGTTGTGTCCACTGTGTGCCGCTAAGCATCCGTTGTATTCATGTCAATCGTTTTTAAATATGTGCAAGATAGGTTAAATTTAGTTCGCGAGAAAACCCTATGCGAGAATTGTTTACGCATTGGACACAAAGCAGAGGTATGTCGTTTTGGCCCATGTAGAAAGTGTGATAAAAAACATAACTCGATTATTCATCGCGACGATCCTAGTGATAACGATAACGGCTCCCGTTTTGGCACGTCGATGCCAAGCAAATCCGCACCTTATGAGCCCCACGCGAGTACTGCCGCTACAAGCAGCTACTCAATAACAACTCACGCGCACGTTGACATGATCCCGGTAAACGATGCGCACATAGACGTTCCATTCGCGCCGTCGTCAGCTGTGCAGCCGGTTCTCCTCTCCACGGCGCTCGTTGAAACACCCGACCGTTTAGGGATCTATCATAAAGTACGTGCTATACTCGATAGTGGAAGCGAGCGCTGCATAATAACTCAAAATTTATGCGAAAAATTAAATACGCCATTATTACAGTCCACTCAGAGAATAAAGGGCGTCGGAGGTTCGATATCACAAAGCACGCAGTTTTGTGATATTGAAATTAAATCCTTAATGAACACTTATCAAACGCGCACAAAGTGTTTAGTTTTACCGCATATAACCTCCTCGCTACCTTCCGTTACTATGCGAAGCGAACAATTCTGTATACCAGACGGAATTCTTTTAGCGGATCCCGAATTTTATGAAAGTCAGCCGATAGACTTGCTGTTAGGAGCAGATATATTTTGGGACCTGCTTAAAGACGGCTTAATACGTTTAATTAATGGTCCAGTCCTACAAAATACGCGTCTAGGTTGGATCATATCTGGACCTATAAAATTTAATAATATAAAGGTCCCCAAAGGTACATTGTGTAATTTTTTGCAAACTATAGACATGCAGGTTTCTATAGACGAACAGTTACGTAAGTTTTGGGAGCTGGAAGATCTACCTAGCAGTGTTAGAGCGAGCGAGGCAATGCGTGGCGAGGAGGAGCGTATTTGTGAAGATTTGTATTTGCAAACAACAAAGCGACTTAATGATGGCCGATTCTGTGTACGCATCCCTTTTAAACACTCGCCGAACAGTTTAGGAGATACGCGCAAACAAGCTGAACAACGTTTTTTCGCTTTAGAAAGACGTTTACAACGTTATCCGAATTATAAAAGAATGTATAGTGATTTTATCAAAGAATACTGTAATTTAGGTCACATGGAGCGCGTTAGTGAGTACGGAACCCCGCACTACTTTCTGCCGCATCACGGCGTGTTCCGCGAGAACGCCGCGACGACTCGCCTCCGCGTTGTGTTTGACGCCAGTATGAAGTCCACCTCGGGACAATCACTTAACGATCTACAAATTATAGGACCGCCTATCCAGGGTGATTTGCTATCCATATTATTGCGCTTCCGGGAAAATAGGTACGTCGCTTGCGCGGATGTTGAGAAAATGTACCGACAAGTTCTAGTTGACGAGCAACAACGAGATTTACAGTTAATTATCTGGCGCGATAATCCCTCAGACCCCTTGCAAGTTTACAAACTTAACACCGTGACGTACGGTACAGCT
This sequence comes from Acleris holmiana, assembly GCA_949316455.1. Taxonomy (NCBI): domain Eukaryota; kingdom Metazoa; phylum Arthropoda; class Insecta; order Lepidoptera; family Tortricidae; genus Acleris; species Acleris holmiana. Next base: position 10,509,999 of record OX438790.1, on the reverse strand, counting down.
TCCGCGCCGTATCTGAACTGTAGGTGTCTCAAGCAGTTAGCGCAAGAGTGTAGTGACCCCGAAATAGCTAAAATAATAAGGGATGACTTTTATGTCGACGATCTTATTTGTGGTAACCCTAGCAAAGAGCGACTGCGGCAAATTTGTTACGAGACCACCAATGTTTTACAGGCAGGTTGCTTTCCATTGCGAAAATGGGTATTTAACTTTGATTTTGTCGAATTTGAAATGCCAGCCGACATGTCAAAGGAATTGGCATTAGGAGATAACGCGCAAAATAAAACGTTAGGTCTAGGGTGGCATAATTGCTCTGATGAGTTATATTACTGCACTAAATTTGAGTCGGACTCAAAACCAGTAACAAAGCGCAATATATTGTCAGGTTCTTCTCAAATTTTCGACCCGCTTGGCTTACTAAGCCCAACCATTATAATCGCAAAAACACTGCTACAAAGGTTGTGGCTTCTTAAAATAGACTGGGACGTACCAGTTCCAGATGACGTTGCAAATATCTGGAATCGGTTCGTATTTAACTTACAAGACTTAGATGCCATTCATATACCGCGTTTTGTCTTGAGTGACAACCCTAAGCAGTTGGAGTTGCACATTTTTTCCGACAGCTCTCAGATTGCATATGGATCGTGCGCCTACGTTCGGTCCATTGATAACGATAATAATGTATCTGTCAAGCTGTTGTGTTCAAAGGGTAAGGTCGCGCCTATAAAACCGGTTAGTATCCCGAGACTAGAACTGTGTGGAGCGGTCGTCGGGGCTAGATTGTACAAAAAGATTGTTAACTCATTACGTGTTTGCTTTAATAGGGTTGTATTTTGGACCGATTCGACAATTGTGCTAGGTTGGCTGCGCATGTCGCCTAATTTACTTAAAACATTTGTCCAAAATAGAACTGCGGAGATACACGAATTGACTAATGATAAACCCTGGCGACACGTGAGAAGCGAACATAACCCGGCGGATTTAATTACGCGTGGTCGAAAATTAAATGACCTTAGGACTTCCACACTTTGGTGGGAAGGGCCACAATTTCTCCACGATAGGTGGTTTTCCGAATCTAGTTCTGAATCAGATATAAGTAACCCATTAGATTTGCCTGAACTAAAATCAAATGACGTGTGTAATATGGTGACTTATCAAGATACAGAGTTTTGGTTCCCATTCGATCGTTTTTCGCAGTTCAACCGTATTAAGCGTGCTACGGCTTATTTACTACGGTTCATTAATAACGCGCACAACAAGATTAACAAACGCACGGGTTTATTGAGTGCAGATGAACTAAACGAGTCGGAGCGACTGCTCGCTGCGCTGTCTCAGCGTGAGTCATACCGCGACGTACACGATTGTTTATCAAAGGGACAATCTTTAAAAAATAAACACGCATTTTAACAAAATTAAATCTATTTATCGACAAAAATAACCTTATACGAGTTGGGGGGCGCATCGGTAACTCCAGTCTGTTTAGTTATGATAAAAAATATCCCATTTTAATTTCAAGCAAGCATTATTTAAGTCTGTTGTTATTTCGTCATGAGCATAAACGTTTGCTGCATGCGCCGCCGCAACTACGAGGGCTGCCTTTTAAGTTGTGTCGTTTGAAATAAGTATAGACAATCTAATAGATTATTACCATTTATTGTTTTTCAAAGAATTCGCCGCGATATTTAATACACTTTTGCATGCGTTCAAACCAGTTTTTAAAACATTTATTCCACTCCGAAGTGGGGGTAGTCAAAATGGCCGATTTGTATGCGTCAACAGCTTCTTCGGGTGAGCTGAAACGTTGACCACGAAGACTTTGCTTAATTTTGGGGAACGTAAAAAAATCGTTAGGGCTTAAGTCAGGACTGTAAGGCGGGTGATCTAAAATTTCCACGTTTTGGGTGTTCAAAAACATCTTTGTCTGGCGGGCGGTGTGCGAACTTGCATTGTCATGGTGCAGTATCATACGACGTTCCGAGTTGTTTTTTCGAAATTCGGTGATGACTTGTGGCAAACAAACAGTGGTATACCAGTCGGCGGTAACCGTCTTGCGATCTTCTAGTACAATAGTGGCGACGTGACCACCCTTTGCCACAAACGAGGCAACCATTTTTTTTGAAGTGCTCCGAGAGCGTATGACTTTGGTCGGTTTTGGCTCGTCCTGGAAGACCCAGACAGTTGACTGCTGTTTTGAATCTGGATCGTAAGCATATATCCAAGACTCGTCACCACTAACCACATCATAAACATGTTTTGACTCTCCTCGGCTGAATCGCTTCAGAGTTTTGCGACACCAACTTACACGGGCTGTTTTTTGGTCGTCGCTAAGCAAATGTGGTATCCAACGAGAGATCAACTTTTTTACAACAAGTTCTTCGTGCAGGATTTTTTGGACAGTGGTCCCTGAAATGCCCACGGATGCCTCTATTTCACGGTATGTCACATGACGATCTTCGAGTATTAGCTGCCGCACGGCTTCGATATTCTCTTGCGTCATGGCGGTTTTTGGACGACCTTCACGAAGCTTATCACTGAGGCTAGAGTGCCCACGTAAAAATTCTAAGTACCAGCGTTCTACAGTCCTAAGACACGGTGCTGCATCACCAAACACAGATGTGATCTCCTCAAAGCACTGAAGTCGCGATAATCCCCTTTTAAAGTTGTAGAAAATTACCGCACGCAAATTTTCCTTAGACATTTCCATTTTTACAACCGACTTGTCACCTTTGAATAGACGCTGTAATAAAACTATTCGACCAATTTGAAAACATTCTTTTGTTTTCGAGTTCTAAATTCAAAAGGATGAAAATGCCATATGTTTTTTTTTAAATAATCGCGGGAGGTTGGCAAACGACACAACTTAAAAGGCAGCCCTCGTATTACTGTTTTCAATAAGGGAAACCTGGTGGCCCGTAGGGGCTCGGAACCTGGCACGACAGACTGTCCACGGCTGCATTACGTGCAAAAGGTTACAAGCTTCGAGTTCTGCTCCTATCATGGGTAACTTGCCTAAAGAACGTTTAGAGCCAGGCTACCCGTTCTTATACAGTGGCGTTGATTACGCCGGGCCAGTGTTTATATTAAATCGCAAAGGCAGGGGCGCGAAAACCGTCAAGTCGTACATATGTAAATATACATAACAATACCGGATACAATAGTTACAGCATCCGGCGCCTTATTTAGGGATTACAAATTCAGAAGTTGTAGTTACCCTGTAGAAATGCTCGGACCATACTTTAGAGGATTGGGGAAAAGAAAACCTAAAGATGATGACAAAAGTGAGACGCTGAGTGACTCCAATGGTGAAAATTCGAATTTCTTCACACAACCTGAAAGAGAATGTTTGAAGAGGCGCCGAATCACAAATTTAGATGCAGAGATTATACCCAAATTTGACCCTGAAAAATGCACCAGCGTCAAAAGCTGGCTGCATAAAATAGACCAACTCGGAGACTTGAACGATTGGGACGAACGTGATCGGATTTTCGTGATGCAAGTTCGTTTGCGGGGTGCAGCACGAGAATGGTATGACGACCTCGAGGATTACGCCGCATCCTGGATTATATGGAAAGGCAAATTATTGAAGGCATTCCCGCGATTCACAGACTTTGTTGACCGTTTGGAAGAAATGCTTGCCCGGAAGAAGAAAGAAACCGAAACAATGACGAAGTACTACCATGAAAAGATGTCATTAATAAAAAAGTGTGATATACGGGAAAATGAAAACGTTTCGTCGTGTTTAATACGTGGATTACCGATGGAATTACAAGCAAACGCAACTGCATTTAGTTGTGAATCACCGGAAGATTTATACTACGGATTTCTGTCGTCACTAGAAAATTTCAAGAAAATCGAAGCGAAGGTTGCAGAAGGGTCAATCAACTTTTCTTTGTAACTCGTTGCCATGGTGACGTCTCCTGGGTCACTCTTTAAAACCACGATTTTAAAGTATTATTAGTTAATCAATTAATAACTAGATAATTTAAAAAGAAAATACCACTTTAACAAAATATTTAATTATTAAGTTAAATATTAACAATAATTTAACCACAAAAGTAATCGCTTTTAGTTGATGTTATCGCACGAAGGTGTCCAGAAAGAAAAAAAGGGGCCCGTTCCTCTCTGCAACCGCTTAAATAGCCGCCATCACTCCATTCCCCCACTGCTGCTGCCGCTAGGGATGTACCATGTCGCTAGTGATGTCTTACACGGCCTTTCCTGACTCCCTGACGTCCTCGTCAGGCTCTGTGTAGGTGTCAGACTCATATGGCGCTGGCGACTCGAATGCTGGTCCCGATTCCAGCTGTCCCTGTAAGGATATGTCTGGTCCCGATGATGAGATGGATGACTCTCTGATGTTTTCGTCAGGTTCTGTGTAAGTATCAGATTCATACTGCGTTGGCTGATCGAGCGTCGGTGCTATCGATGCAGATTGATCAAGCCGTTCACTTGCCTCGGAAGCAGGCTGATCGACCGTGGGAAGACTTGACCTTGGAGTGTCATCGTCGACATCGCTCTCTGTAATTGAGACAAAAACAGAAAAAATAGAATTTTGCTCATATTAACAAAAACATCAATATGTCTAAATATCTATGTAAAAAAAAACTTTCATTTTCTTGCGGGATTTGAACCCGCAATACACTTAAGGTGTTTAATTTTATTCGGGAAAGCCGCGCCACGAGAAAAAGTAAAACGGTTAACTATTACTTAATTGTCGAAACGCAAACTTTGGTACTATTACGATCAATTAGTATACAAACATAATAATGAAATAAAAAATACATATCAAGGGACAATCTTACACAAATTGGAATGACAGATGCCCCAAAAGAAAATCCCAAAAAGGATCCCAAATTAATTAATGTAAATTAAAAATAAGAAAATTTTAAAATGACGCAAGCACTGAACACACCAATACAGTGACTGATCGGTATAGGCACAGAGTTCGCGTGCCGACCAGATTCCAACACCGTGGGCAACTTTATTATTATAGTCCCACCACAATGACTGATCGGTATAGGCACAAAGTTCGCATGCCGACCAGATTCCAACACCGTGAGCAACTACATTGTAGTCACAACGATGACTGATCGGTATAGGCACAAAGTTCGCGTGCCGACCAGGTTCCAACGCAGGTGGCAAAGGCTACGGGCATAGGCCCAAAGTTTGCATACCACGTAGGCTTCAAGCTCACCTTCAAAAAAAACGGAGCACGTCTCGGGCGTCCATTCACCCCTCCAAGGCACCATATACTCTGCGGCAGCATAGGTTGTCTTCCCATAGGCGCCAGCAAGTAGCCTCAGCTGGTAGCGGCCATTGCGCATGACCCTGATGACACGGTAGGGGCCTCGCATGCCGTGATCCAGCTTCCCCTTGGACTGGGCATACTTGATAACGAAGACCAGGTCGTCTTTCTGAAACACACTAGGTGAACGTCGGTTTTTGTTAACATAGGCGTCCTGCGCCGCCTGATTCTTAGATAAACGTTCGGCCGTCCTTTGCCGGACTAGCTCCCTTCTTGCTTCCCGATTGTTCGGGGAAGATTCAATGGCCACGTCTTGTATTAAAGTTCTTATAACCGGTGTAGAATTTTCATGGCCTACTAATAAGTTTAAAGCCGACGTTTGGGTGGATTTTTGCTTAGTAATGTTGAGAATTAGTTGAAGTTGCCATAATTCATCTGCCCAATCGTTTTTTTTATAATTTGTTTCGATTCTTAGCATATTAAGGACAGTACGGACGTAACGTTCCACCTGCCCATTGGCGTGATGCATTTCAGGAGTTATGTGATGGAGCTGTACTCCTAAAACTTGCATCCATGACGTAAACCCAACAGATTCAAACATCCGTCCTCTATCGGACACGATTAATCGAGGCGTGCCAAACAAGGAAATAACGTTTTTAATGACACGCTTTAGTTCCATAAGATCTTGACGGGAAATGGGCATGAGCAGGCAGAATTTTGTAAAGGCATCAACCACCAACATGATGTGTCTAAAACCCTGGGACTCGGGTAGCGGCCCCAATACATCAGCGTGCAGGGTATCAAAAGGAACGTCTGGCTTAGGCCAGGAAGTAATAGGTTGTTGAGGCGCACGCGGGACCCTTTTGTGTGCGATACAAGTTAGACAGTGTGCGATATATTTTTTTACAAAAGACCTAAATTTGGGAAACCAAAAATGTCTTAAAATCAAGTCTATCGTTTTATCGGCATTAATGTGACTATGTTCATCATGAAAGATGCGGAGTAAGCTTAAACGATGCCCTTTTGGCACATAACAAAGAAGACGTGGTTCTTCACCTATTTGGCTAAATCGATAGTAAAGAACATCATTTCGCATAACATATCGAACTTGATCCAGCTCCCCTCGCTCTAGGGACCGAATTAAGTTTTGAGCGTCAGCGTCTGCAGATTGAGCAATTTGGGCCCAGTTTCGTGGCTTATCAATATTATTTACAGGATTGCAAGGGTTACGACTCAGAAAATCAGCGTGTGGCAACATAGCACCTTTTCTGTACACAAGGGTAAAATTGAAATCTTGTAAATAAATCCACCATCTTGCTACACGGGGGAGAAGGTCCCTTTTGTTCTGAGTCGCTTTCAGAGCATTACAATCAGTTACTACTGTAAAATTTATTCCTACCAAATAGTGTCTAAAATGCCGTAGTGCCTTTACAACCGCCAGAGTCTCGAGCTCGTAGGAATGATATTTAGCCTCCGCGCCTTTCGTAACTTGACTATAATAAGCCACAACACGTTTATTACCGTCTTTGTGGATCTGGAGTATGATGGAGCCATAACCCAGGCTACTTGCATCTGTGTGGACCTCAGTGACCAAATCTGGATCAAAGATTGCCAAAACGGGTTCACTGGTCAGACTGGCAATAATGTCCTGTCGCACTCGTTCATGCTCAGATCCCCAAAGAAATGGTACATTTTTACGAATTAAACGAGCTATAATCGCAGTTTTAAGAGAGTAATTGGCAATATACTTTCGAAAATACCCCGCTAAACCTAAGAATTGGCGAACTTGCCTTACATTTTGTGGAACAGGAGAATTTACAAGTGCCTGAACTTTACTTGGGGAAGGTCGCACTTCGCCATTAGATATTACCCTACCCAAATACTCAATCTTCATGCACAAGAAAGAACATTTACGCAAGTTAATAGAAAAACCAGATATTGTTAGAGTCTCTAAAACTTGCTTTAAAATTATTAATCCTTCATCAATTGTATTCGCCATAATTAAGCAATCATCAATAAAAACTAAAACTGTACCAGCATTTATAAAATCGCGGAGGGTAGTGCTTATAATGCGTTGGTATACAATAGGGGCATTAGCTAAACCATACGGCATCTTCAGGTACTCAAAATGTCCCTCTGGCGTAACAAAACCCGTAAAAGAAATAGACTCATCATCTATTTTGATTTGGTGGAAACCCGTCGCCATATCGAGAGTCGTAAAATATTTACACTTGCCCAATCTATCAATATGGTCATCTATCAGGGGTAATGGATATCTATCCTTGACAGTAATTCTATTAAGAGCACGGAAATCAACACACATACGATCAGAGCCGTCTTTTTTTTTTACTAATAGAATAGGACTCGAATATGGTGACTCTGATTCGCGAATAATACCTTTAAACAAAAGATCGTTAATAATATCCCGCACTTTTAATTTTTCATTATGTGACATTCTATAGGGACGGTAATTTACAGGAATGTCACTGTTGAGTCGGATATGCATACTGCCAGTAGTAACAGTAGATGTCGCAGTGCCAGAAATCATGAATTTCGAGTATTCATTCAAGATAGCCTCGAGTTTTATTAAATCATCTCCGATTAGTGAAGTTTGAATTTCTGGTTGCATATCCAAATCCACACTTGACACTTTTGACGGTGCACTTATAAGACGCTGAGCGTGTTTGGTACGTATGAAAATCACGCCATCCCTATTAAGTACATCCGTACCGATAACAATTGGTGCATTCATGCATTCGTCAGGCACGACTAATAAATCTACTTCTAATGAAATACCCTCCAATTCAATCGTCAAAGTGACAAATGATGTTATTTTAGTAACGGACGTACCTACCCCCTTAATTTGACAATTAATCGGTTTTAGTGTACATGAAATATGTTTAACGACAGACGAGGAGATAAGAGAAACATCTATAGCGCCGCTATCTATAAGAATATCTACAGGAATACCCTGAATAATCCCGACCACGATATCTTCACGATTTTGCTCGCGAGCAGAGCAGAAATTAACATTGTTTTTGTTGCGTTGATCAGATCGTAACTTTGCATAACATGAACTTATATCGTGACCTGGCTTTTTACAATAAGCACAAATGTTAGAATTAAAACTTTGTTTTTTATGAAGTTTAACTTGCCCTGGATCAGAAACAGGTTTGGACTGTTTAGAACATGCAGATTGTTTATGACCAATTTCACCACACAAAAAACACTTATAAGGACCAACCCCCCGTTTAGGCTTTTGGTTACTATGAAGCTTAGTAGCCGCACCTTGAGCTTGACGACCAGTGCGAACATCCGTCGTTATAGATTTCATTGGTTTCGTAAAAGTAGACAGATAATTAACCAAATCACTAGATTCTAAGTTAGCGTTAGTCGCGGATGCTTTTACTTGCGGGTCAGTGATGCCCCGGATAACAATAGCGGTAATAAGTTCATCGCTAAGTCCTTTAACAATTCGCAAACGCAATAGTGTCCTACGTGCATACTCAGCGTACGTTTGATACTTATCAGAGTTCGTGGACATGGCTTCAAATAATACCCCTGCAATATCTATCTTTTTACTGCACAATGATTTGAAATCTTTTTTAAAATTTGACCATGAACGATCATTGGAGACCCATTCTTGTAACCACGATTTCGCATCACCTTTCAAGCAATGACCTACACGAGAAAGGGTCTCGCGATCGTTCCATCCATTAGCAATCATAGCCCTGTCAACTTCACTAAACCACCCATCAACATCGTTAACACTAGGGTCAAAGTTAGAAACATAATAGTTGTAAGCACTCACCGACCTCAGAGACTGCAAAGCCTCGACAATTTGCTCGGTACCTTGGCCCGCAGTTGGCTCGGTGGAAACCGGAGCACAGGGCCGCTTTTCCAGTGCGGCCAGACGAGTCATAAGGGAATCCCATGACTCACGGTGACTGCGAGGTACAGGCGAGGGAGTGTGCACGCTCCTCGCGCACCCTCGCTCGCAACCACGACGGTCGCCGTGAGCGCGGCTAGCGTGGGTTGTCCCGCGAGGAACGCAGCAAGCACGGGGCGTTTCACTCCGGCTGCGGCTGCGATTGGAGCGTGGCCTACGCCACGGGGAGCGCATGCGCGTGTGGCTGCGTGAGCGGCGGCCACAAGACCGACGGTCCCGCGATCTTCTACTTCGTGGACTTCGCGAGCGGCGACTACGAGATCGGGGACGACTCGGTCGGACCATCGTCTACCTGAAACTTATAAATCAAAGTTACGGTGCGCGAACGCAACCCGAACCACAAAAAAAAACAAAATGGAGGTTAAGAACACGTGTGCGTTATTTAGAGATTTTTCAAGTTATGTTTTTTTTTTTTATAATTTAAATTTATGTATGAGAATGAGTCTTTGATCCAACTTCTGATATTAGTTAATCAATTAATAACTAGATAATTTAAAAAGAAAATACCACTTTAACAAAATATTTAATTATTAAGTTAAATATTAACAATAATTTAACCACAAAAGTAATCGCTTTTAGTTGATGTTATCGCACGAAGGTGTCCAGAAAGAAAAAAAGGGGCCCGTTCCTCTCTGCAACCGCTTAAATAGCCGCCATCACTCCATTCCCCCACTGCTGCTGCCGCTAGGGATGTACCATGTCGCTAGTGATGTCTTACAGTATATAAATCCAGCAAACATCGGCATTTGTGGCAATTACAAGCCCATTCTTTTATGGGTTTTCTTCCAAGCGTATTAGTAGTGTATATTACCATTTTTCTAAAGAACTCTATCACTGTTGTCTCCTGGCTTACGGGACAGAATAACAACAACGAAAAGTTGATCCACCCAGAAAACAGGTCGGGTTGGCGTCGCGGAACTGCTGCGGCGAGTCTACCGAAGATCTGTTACAACTGCCGCAAGACCGGCCATGAAGCCCGGGATTGTCGCGCCGTGCGTTGCCAAATTTGTCAACGTCAAGGCCACGCCGCCTCCGCCTGCTGGTACGCCGCGGGGCCGTCGACGCGACCGCCGCCACCGCCACAGCCGCTGCCTTTACACTCAGCACAGGTACAACCAGTATTTTTTACTACAATTGAAATTATTACCGATTTATATAAGAAACTAGTGATGATAGATGATTTTTCAGCGAATGCCTATATTGATACTGGCAGTAAAGTAAATGTCATAACCTTGAAAATGGTTCAAAATTTGCAATCGAATGTTACGCCGTCTAATGTTATTATGAAAGGATTTGGTGGCATTCATTCACCGTCACTAGGTAGAGTACAATTTAAACTTATAATCGATGATTTGCATATCAACAGTTGTGCTGAAATAACAAATTATAACTTTAACGAAATAGACTTAATAGTTGGGCAACCGGTTATAAATCATCCAAAAGTCAGCCTAATTACGACGTCAAACAGTGTTACCTTGTACGATGTAAATCAAAATGTTAATTTTCTTTCTGATATACAATTAAGTGTCGATGATATTGTCACAAAAGTGCCGCTATACTTGAAAGACGACCTTACGCTTCAACCCGGTGCAAGCCGTGACGTACCTATTTATTTCCAACAAGCTTTACAACCGCAAAGTATTGTAATAACACACCCGGTAATGTTTTGTTTAGGAACAAGTGCATACTTTATACCTCAAGCTCTTTTACAAAATCATAAGTGTCATAGTCATAACCTTCAATTACGCATATTTAATCTTGGTGAATCGTACCTACAGTGGTCAGCTGATCGGCTTATCACTCGCGGCGAATTTTATGTACAAAGTGATGTGATGACCGTTTCGGACACAGCTGACCCTTCAACACAAAGCTATAAACAAATAGATAGTTTCATAGTTGATTCAGGTGAGATTGGCAAATATTATAGTACTCAGTTATTAGGAATTTTAAACAAATATGCTTATTGTTTTGCCAAAAGCACAAATGATCTCGGTTGCAGTGATTTAATCGAAATGCATATCGAAACTACAAGTGAAATACCCGTTTATCGCAAGCCGTACAGATTATCCTATAAAGAAAACGAAATAGTTCAGCAAAAGGTCGATGAACTCGTTTCGGCTGGCATAGTCAGAGAGTCGACGTCCGATTTTGCGAGTCCCGTGATTTTAGTAAAAAAGAAGGGTGGGGATTATCGACTATGCATTGATTATCGGGAATTAAATGCACGTACAGTAAAAGATCGATACCCTTTACCGCATATAGACGACCAAATTAATAGATTAGCAGGAAAAGTTTACTTTACAACCTTAGACATGGCACAAGGCTATTATCAGGTAAAAATGGCTGAAAGTTCTGTTAATAAAACTGCTTTTGTAATTCCAACGGGCCATTACGAATTTTTGAAAATGCCGTTTGGTTTAGCCAACGGCCCAGCGATATTTTCGCGTTTAATCCGCCGTGCCCTAAGTCCATTAAATAATAGGCTTGCTATTTATTTAGATGACGTCACCATACCATCCGTAACGGTTCAAGAAGGAATAGATCTATTAGAACAGGGGGGTTATCATGAGCTAGCTTTGCAGTTCATTTTACGGTCAGCGTAAAGGACAGAGATATGGCGGTTATATAGCTCTGTCCTTTTCCCTGAGCGTAAACAGAACTGCAAAGATAGCTCATGATAACCCCCCAGGTCTTACAATTATTGTCGCGTGCTAATCTTAAACTTAATATCGGAAAATGCTCATTTTTAAAGACAAGTGTTAATTATTTAGGTCACGAGATAACGGAGGGGACAGTTCGCCCTGGCAGGACAAAGATTGACAGTGTAATTAATTTTAAACAACCTGGCAATGTCCACGAAATCCGTCAGTTTATAGGCCTAGCGTCATATTTTCGTAGGTATGTTAAAGGTTTTGCCGAGATTGCACAACCACTTACATACTTGACCAAACAGGACGTGGAATGGGTATGGAGCAAACAACAACAACTAGCGTTTGAGCATTTGAAGACTATTCTGACAGAAAGACCAGTACTAGCTATATACGACCCACATGCCAAAAGTGAATTGCACACAGATGCCAGTAAAAAGGGGTTAGGTGGAATATTGTTACAATACCAACGCGATGGACTACTGAAATCCATAGCTTATTTCAGTCGCGTTACCAGTCGAGAGGAACAGTTTTACCATAGTTACGAACTGGAAACTTTAGCTGTTGTGGAGTCGTTAAAGCGATTTCGTATATACCTGACTGGAATTCCGGTTAAAGTAGTCACAGACTGCGCAGCGTTGAGGACTACACTATGTAAGAAGGACCTGATTCCTCGCATCGCTCGTTGGTGGCTTACAATACAGGACTTTGACCTTGAAATTGAGTATCGGCCCGGCCAGCGTATGCAGCACGTCGATGCCCTCAGTAGAAATCCTGTTAATACGGCGACGGTGCTTCACATAGACGAGTCAGATTGGTGTATGACATTGCAATTTCAAGACGAGAATGTTCAAAACATTATTAAGCAACTTAAAGAAGGTACTAAAAACCCGGACATAGTAAATAATTATGAAATAAAACATAACTGTCTGTACCGAAAAACTATCTATGGACACCGATTTGTGATACCTAAACATGCAAAATGGGGACTACTACAGAAATACCATGACCAAATTGGGCATGTTGGTTTTGATAAATGTGAGAAAACCATCAAAACTCAGTTTTGGTTTTCTGGGATGACCAGGTTCATACGCAAATACATAAATTCTTGTCTAACTTGCGCGTATGCAAAAGGGAATCACGGAAAGACTGAAGGTGAATTGCATCCGATTCAAAAGGTTGCTGTGCCTATGCACACTCTGCATGCCGATCATTTGGGGCCATTTCTTAAAACGCGAAACGGGAAATGTTATATTTTGGTTGTAATCGATTCTTTTACCAAGTTTGTGTTTGCCAGGGCAGTAAAAAGTACAAGTTCCATTGAAACTATAAAAAAATTGAAGGGCATAATTTCCGTATTCGGCAACCCGTTAAGAATAATTACTGATCGAGGAGTTGCATTCACTAGCAGATACTTCAAAGCATTCGCTGCTGAAGCACAGTTTAAGCATATTTTAAATGCCGTGGCTAGTCCTCGGTCAAATGGACAAGTAGAAAGAGTGAATCGGACCATAATTAATGGGTTGAACACGACAGCTGAAAGTGAATGCACTTGGGATGAAAAACTTGGAGATGTTATTTGGGGCATTAATAATACTCCGCATTCGATAACAGGTGTATCGCCGTTTAACTTAATGTTCACTCATAACAACTCTCTTTTACCTGCCTATCCTACCATGCCCAGTACTGATAGTGACCCTAGAGTTCAATTAGATGATCGAAGGAAAGCGGCTAAATTAAAAATAGACAAATACATGACCGTTATGAAAACACAATACGACAAAAAACACAAAAAATGTAGGAAATATGTAGTTGGTGAAATGGTTTTGTGGAAAGGAGGCGTTTCTCGTGAACATGCAACAGGTGTTACCAAAAAGTTAGGTAGTCTATATACAGGGCCATATAGGGTTTCCAAAGCCGAACAATCCATAGATCGATATACTATTAGCAGCATACAAGGTGTTAAGGGATACAAAAAGTTTAGTACCGTAGTGGCAGGAGATTCGCTTCGCCCCTACAAACCAAGTACGTCTGACAGTTCGGATACAGATCATGAAGTTGACCGGGACGACCTTATTGATTTATTGGAGGGTTAGCGTATTTTAGGTTGCAAATCACACATTTTATAATACTGTTTTTGCTTAACGTCTATTGTTTACTGTTTTATTGGTGTACTGCTCATGATTTTTTTTTTTTATTTCTATTGTGCTGTTGTAGTCTGGATGTGTTTTCATTGTAATCAAATATTTTAAAGTATTTGTTTAGTACATAGGAAGTTATATTAAATTGTCTTCTTTTTCTTTGTACATACCTATTTGGAAATTAAGTATTTAGATACCTACCTAATTAAATAATTGTCGTTAACTTAAAGCATTATAATTTTCTGTCAATGATATAATTAAAATGTTTTTTTTTTTAAATCAATAATATATATTATATCAATACATATCTAGTATGTTATGCTATGTGCCAACATCTAGATCTTAGTGGAAAACTGGAAATACTACTATAACTAATACAAAAAGTAAATATGTATATAAATATCTAGTATACCATGCTGTGTGCCATGCCAACTACTAGATCTTAGTGGAAAACTGGAAATACTACTATAACTAATACAAAAAGTAAATATGTATATAAATATCTAGTATACCATGCTGAGTGCCATGCCAACTACTAGATCTTAGTGGAAAACTGGAAATACTACTATAACTAATACAAAAAGTAAACATGTATATAAATATCTAGTATACCATGCTGTGTGCCATGCCAACTACTAGATCTTGGTGACGATACTTAATTAAAATTCTGTGTGCAACAACAATATAAATAATATCTAGTATGTTATGCTGTGTGCCTCTACAGCTAGATCTGTGTGAAACAACATTAAAACTGTGTGAAAATATTTTATTATAAGCAGTAAAACTAAAGTATTTGACTTACACATACTACTAAAACCAAAATTGAAATGTCTGCCGTTGCAGGCGGTCGGCTCTTGGACTATAATATTACATACGCCATATTTGTAACGTTACGTTTTGAGTGTATTTGAAAGAACAACTATTTTAAAAAGTGGGTATGTCTACTGCGTAAATATTTTGTTTTGTTTTCAGAACTATGGCGAGAAGAATATCAACCGCGGGACGCGGCACCTTCAGGACGGCCGAGTGTTACAGCATCCGGCGCCTCGCCATTAAGAATCCCTACTTCCGTCACTTTGCTTTACCTTTTTTTTTAAATATAATAATTGCGCCTTGTCCCTGAGAGTTCTTAATCACTTAACTTTTAAATATTACAATTACAATTATTAATTTGTCAATCTATTTTAAAAACTACTAAAGTATCTAATTGTTAATTATTGTGAGTATTGAAATGTATAAATTATTTAAACAAGTGGCGCCACTGCGCCACTTTATGGAACGAGACAAAAAGGGCGGACGCCGGGGATGACGGGTCAGAAAAGGCGGGACGTAGCAACTTGCACGTTTGTTTGTAATATAAATTATATAAGTCATTACTGAAAGAGGAGTTTCTTATTTCCTTCATTCATCAAGTATTTAGGGATTACAATATTTGTATGCTTTGTAACGCGTGCTGTTCATTTAGAACTGGTCGGCGACCTTACGTCTGATGCATACCTTCTAGCTTTAAAGCGATTTATATCTCGAAGAGGTAAACCCGCGGAAGTATTTAGCGATAATGGCAAAAATTTCGTTGGTTTAAAAAACGAGTTTGCCAAATTTATTTCAAGTATATCAGGGGAAATAAAAGAATACGCATTAACTCAAGACATTAAATTTCGAATGGGTCCACCATACGCAAGTCATTTTGGTGGTTTGTGGGAAGCAGGGGTTAAAAGCTGTAAACACCATTTGCGACGTGTGGTAGGCAACGCACATCTGACGTTTGAGGAGTTCAGCACGGTGTTGACTCAGATCGAGGCTGTGCTCAACTCCAGACCGTTGACACCGATGTCAACGGACCCTAATGATTTATTGCCTTTAAGCCCGGCACATTTCTTGGTTGGTCGTCCATTGACTTCACCTGTGTGCGCTGACCTGAACTACGTTCCTGAGCATCGGTTGACGCGTTACCAACGACTAGAACAGATCCGCCAGCACTTCTGGACTCGCTGGTCGAAGGAATTCGTATCCGAGCTGCAGACGAGATCCAAATGGAAGTTTCAAACAGACGACCTTAAAGAAGACACGCTTGTCGGCATTAAAGAAGACCATTTGCCTCCACTTCGATGGTGCCTAGGAAGGATTATAAAGACTTATCCAGGCAGGGATGGCGTCTCCAGAGTAGCTGACATTAGGACAGCTACAGGAACAGTGCGCCGCGCATTTTCAAAAATTTGTCCACTGTTTCGAGCAGACCAGTAGCTGTATCATTCATTCATCATTTCACCATGTTATTGAAAACACGAAGTTTCCAAGGCCGGGAGTATGTTGACGAACCATAACGTTAATGCTGGACCCTAAATCTATGCACAAATGCACCCTATACGCATATATAGCATACCAGTTGGCCGTACAAGTATCACGACATTGGGAACCAATCAGAGAAGATATCACGTCATCTACAGCCGCTGGGATTGGTCGAAGCCTCCCGCTACAAAAATGCATGCCACCACCCTATTCATTCGCCAAACGCTACTTCACCGAAACACAATGTTATACTTACTAAATGTAATTTTATATTAATAAACCAGTATAATTTAAACTGTCTCCGATTTTGTATTGCTGATCCTGCCTCTCAAACATCGCCGAGCCTGTCCAGATCTGCGCAAGAACAAATTCGTAATATCTTTTGAATGGAAAGTCCAATTTAAATAATTTAAAAACTATTTTATAGGTAGTTAAATGGTCTTGACCATAAAATAATTTATTTGGATAAGGATTAATATAAACACATAAATAGCATGGTTTGAATTTGGTTAGCATTTTCATTAATGTTTAAAATGAAAAAAGTTGTTGTAGTGACATAACTACAATAGTTGGACAATGCTACCGCGGAGTTTTTTGTAGACATTATGATGTTCTTCAATATTGTTGTACATTATTTTGTTCTATCGCTAATAGTTTCGGCAGCGCATTCGACGAAAGACATTTTAAGACTCATTTTTCTACACCTTCGGTTACATTGTTCAAATTTTACCAAGGATCCCTATTTTTTTTCAAAATGAAATGTAGCCTATGTCAAATTGGAAGAATGTAGCATTCTATTGGTGAAAGAATTTTTTAAATCGGCCCAGTACTTTTTGAGCCTATTCATTACAAACATACAAACATACAAAAATAGGTACAAATCTTTCCTCTTTATAATATTAGTGTAGAAGTGTAGATGGGGAACAAAGACAACCAAAAAAGGCAGAGAAGGGGTTGGCAAAAGCACAATGCTAAACGCTTGCGTGAAGAAATAAAGTAAGTAAAAATCGTAAACCTACTGATAGTGGAGTCGTTCTAAGAAACCTGATTTGACAGTTGTCAAAATGCCACGCTAAGGGAGGAGAAAATAAATCGGTAGCAACATAGACTGATTTTCGAGATGTATCGATTTGTATTACTAAGACTTTGTAATCGTTTAGTTTCAGTCTTGATGTTTTGGGCCAAAATTGGTTTATTTACACAAGTAATTGTATACAACACGCGAAGTTCTTTCAATTAGTAGGTATATAAAAAATACACTTCTATGGTGAATAGCTAAAAAAACACATTTACAGGCAAAACAGGCTTCTTAGAACGACGGAGGTTTTTTGTACTATAATTAATTATACAGTGTGTTACCGGCATGAGGGCTTTAAATGTAGGTATCGATTCTACTCCTCAAATGCTACATCTTTTGTTCTACGACTTAGAAAATAACTTAATTTACAGTAAGTTATAGGTGATCAAACTTTCAAACTTTACTAGTAAAATCAGTGAATTAATTTATTTTGTATGATAAGTAAAAAATAAAAATTACCTCATTTTTTAAAGTCGTAGAACAAAAGGAGTTCCATTTGAGGAGTAGAATCGATACCTACATTTAAAGCCCTCATGCCGGTAACACACTGTATAATATCGTTACTTCTTCGGATGGTTTCAATATTTCTAGAGCAAGACATCTCCAGAAATCTGAAGACAAAGAGAATACTCCTGTTGCTTCGTAAGTATACTCAGTACCTAACAACTTTATTTTAACAAATGAGTAAAATTGCAAAATTATCCATATTTTTTTGTTTATAGGGTTAATGTTCCAGTTGTTGGCACTTCGCTACAAAACGAAGAGTTACCTAATGAACCGGTGAGGTATGCGTAAAAATAGTAAGAGGTATATAATAAATTTAGTATGAATTTCCATATCTTTATATTTTTTCTAATTACAGGGTAAATGAATTGGTTGACATCGATTATAAAATTTACCACACAATGGAATTGTAAGTCCCAAATACGAATTATTTGTATAGAATGAGGATTACAAAATTTCATCCAAAAACCAATTCTGTTAATAAATAAATTAAAACGTTCTGTTTCATTACAGGATGCCAATGGACCAAATTTCTCGTCTTTCAGTGGATGGAGAAATAGACAATGACATTACTTACTCACAGACAAAATAATGCCGTGAAGTAAAATCCGATATTGATTATTGTAGTTTGTGTCCTAATATTTTTTTCTAAAGATACCTGCGTACATTATTCATTACATTATATACTTACATACATTAAGTAGGAACTTTTAAATATGTGATTGATACAGCGGCTTTAAGTTTTTAGTTTTTTAAAACATCAATTTAATTTTATACTTTATAGTGATCAGAATCAGACATTGAAGTTTTTGCGGAAATAATCATGGATAAACATTCGTACATACGGGTCAAACTAAGACCCTTTTTCTAAAGACGGTTAAAATACCAAAACCTTCTCCTATGTAAAACAAATACTTTTCTGAAAACCGCATTAAAATCGGTTCAGCCAAACGCGAGATAATCGCGGACAAACATACATACATACATACAGGTCAAACTGAGAACTTACTTTTCTTTGAAGTCGGTTAAAAATAATAACTTGAAGAAAGGGTCGATGACTGGGATTTTTGCCCTACTTAGCCGTTCTATTACTTTACATTAGGTATTGGGTCTTACTCTCTCCAGGTTAAGAATCTGGGTGTCATCATGGACCGCACTTTGTCATGGGCACCTCAAGTTAGTGAGACTAGCAGGAAGATGTTTGCAGCTGTAGGTTCTCTCAGACGGCTTCAGAACTTTCTGCCTCTTGCCACGAAAATTGCGCTTGCTCAAAGTTTACTGCTTCCTATTCTAGATTATGCTGACGTGTGCTATTTGGATCTCACTGAGGAGCAACTAGATAAGCTTGAGCGTATTCAGAATTTGTGCATACGGTTCATATTTGGGTTACGCAAGTATGACCACGTCTCCGTTTTTCGCAATCAGCTCAAGTGGCTCACAATCCGTGCTCGTCGTAACTTTCACATTTTAAATCTCCTCTTCAGCATTCTTTTCAACCCTGCAACCCCGCGCTACCTAAAAGAGCGGTTCAATTATTTTAAATCTATTAGAGCGTCCCAAAACCTTCTCCTGTCAGTTCCTTTTTCTTCCTCTAAATTTTACACAAATTCTTTTACCATCAAGGCGATAAGGTTATGGAATGCTTTGCCTGTGGAGGTACGACGTGCTAAGTCTGTTGCCATTTTTAAAAGCAAGCTAAAGGATCATTTTCTGTCACTTCCGTAGTTTTTCTATTATCTCCCTTACTTTTTTTCTTTGTTATATCTCATGCTTCGTCTGTTGTCATTGTTTGGCTGTTTTTGGAGGATGTATGTATGTATATATTATATAGATGTATAATTATATGTATTTAGTATGTATTTATTCAATTATTTATTTTATGTATTTATATTTAGTATATTTATAAATAGTTCTAATTTCAAAATTGAAATAATTTAATTGTTTCGTGTAGTTATTTAGTTTGAGTTCTAAACGAATTAGTTTACACCCCCTGCCATGAATATGTGTCCTCAGTTATTTCTCTTACAAGGTTGTCTGGAAGAGATCGCTATTTAGCGGTAAGACCGCCTGTTGTATACCTATGATTTAAATGTACTGTTCCATGTTCTGTTTTTATTTTTTATTTTTGGTGTTCAATAAAGAGTATTTGTATTGTATTGTATTGTATTGAGTTCACTTTATTTTGTGCTTAGAATATTGTCAATAAAGGTAATTAGGTTTAATTTAATTTCAATATACAGTCACATTAAATCACGGGGTTGTTGAGCCACCATAGAACTCTGTCCTAATGACAGCGTCAAGTCACGCAAAAGAAAATATTTACGTCAAAATTTACCGTCAACTTTCTATGAAAGGGTTCTCCCGGTAACCTTCGGAGAGGGAAGATGGCCGATTGGAAGATGTACGGCTTTTACTTATGATTTTTTCTCTTTAGCCGAACAATTGCCCAATAAATATTATAAATAACTTAACACTAGCTAAATACACCTTAGTTGTACAAACGACATTAATTAAAAATTATCCATCTATCTGTGAGAGGGTTCTAGAGTGGCTCAACAATCTCGTGATGTGACTGTACCTAATACAAGTAATTCAATCCTACCTTACCTACCGACAGTAAACAACAAATTTAAAAAGAATTGTAGGCTGAAAAAAGTTTTTAACTTCTTATAGTGAATATTTTAATAAAAGTATTCGGAATCGATTATGTTTTTTTATTTTGTAAACATTGGTATTAATAAAAGTATTCGGAATCGATTATGTTTTTTTATTTTGTAAACATTGGTAGCGACCTCCGCGCCTAGTGGATCGGCGCACGGCTCGTCAGGCGCGGCGCGCGGCCGGCGCGTGGCTCCAGCTCGCTCCTTGCTGGTGTGCTATACGCACACATACACAGAGTGCATAAAATACCTAAAGTTAATGAGCGCAAAAAGCTCGGTGCCCCCTTAAATGTCTAAAAAAGACCGGATCATAGTAGTTTTGTATTTCGTTCTGCTAAGATTGCGATCATTTGACATAATTATGTAGTTAAACCAAATCCATTATTTAAAAATTCAATTAATAGTTGATTTTTATCGTCTGCTTATGTTGTTGTTAAGTTTATGTTGAAATCTCCACTCAAAATCATTGGCCACCAAAGCTTTTTCCAAATTTTTCTTGAAGCAATGCAGATGCGTCATGAGAATAAATTAATCAATTTTTGTTTAAGATTTAAATGAAATTAAAATTTATGATAGCTGAAGTAAGAAACGAACAGTTTTGATTTTTAACATAAACACACACGAACATTCGAGCAAGCGCCCTGCGCCGTCTAAACAAAACAGCAGGCGCAGGCATACTCGCCGCGCCGTAGAAAGAGAGGGGGATATTTCCTCTCCTACGGCGCGCCGGCTGTCTACTCTCCATCCGAATGAACGAATTCTCGGTCAGGTCACGTGTCCTGACGCGAGTTTAACATTTTTTACCCATTACAAAAAAGTGTACAACGCCGCTAAAGAAGTTCTAAGTATCTAAACATGCTCTTGTAATAGTATTTGCTCAGGGCATTTATCGTCGGTGTAACTGCAATACCGCGTAACCAATTCAAAAAATTGCAAAGTGTACCTTACTGACTAACTTGTTAAGGTGTATTTTGCCACTTATTCCATTTGTTAGTAGTGGGAAACTAATTCTACGCATACGAAGTCGCGGGCGTCCTCTAGTTGACAATCTCAGTTGTGTTCGCAACTCGATCTTTCTGTGAAAGGGCGGCATGCTAAAAAATAAAATCAGAAAGATAATAAAATATCGTTTATTAAACAAACTGCACATATTTAATTGATGTGAACCTTATATCAAAACAATAATTTAGTATATAACTACACATCTCAAAAAATATAAAGTCCTAAATGTTGTACCTAGTTTTTAAGGCCATATTTTAAACTGATGTTTGCCGAGATGCCCATCTGAAGATACGTCTCGTAAACACAAGACAAATCATCTCTGACGAATTTCGACACTTGCATCTTAGCCAAAATCAGTTTATCATTTACAACCTTGTTTTTGGTTTTGTAACATTTAAATACCTCTTTCTTATTCTTATATCAAGTTACTCCAAAATCGATTAATGCTTATGTAATTATAGGAAACCACATATAACGCTAGTGTTTATTAAGTAAAGGCATGAAAATGTTACTAACGTAATAGCTACTACTAGTGATGTTTCCTGGGGCCTGACTAGTCAGACTTCAAAGCAGAGTGACATGCACGCCAGGACCCTCAACTGTGCACTTCACACAGTCCAGTGATAATTAGATTAAGCCTGTCTCAATTCACATTCAAGCTCGTAACACAAGGCTAGTGGTTCGGGTTTTGAGTGGGTCGAGGTGCCAGGCCCCAACTGACTGCCCAGTCCAAATCAGATCAAATTATCATTTGATTATCAAAAAAGAATATACTCGTATTTTTATACAATTTAAACCACCTCTACCATTAAAAAGGGCATAATTGAGTAATTTAACAGTTTTTTACAAGCTTTTATTTGACTACTGGTCAAAATACGTTATCTTGAATGTCACCTTTGAGCTGACATATTCTGATAATATTCTGATCGTTTTTAAACTCACACTTTTTAAACTTTCGCGTTTACAACACATCCATCTGAATCGAGAAGACGGATTAGTTGTGTCGGTCCCTTAACAAATTACCAAATTCCCACCCACAAAGACGATAACACCGCTGGCACTTTCCTTCCGTGACCTATGCTAATGCAATCCAAAATAAAATCGGATTAATAACGAGCTACATCTATACCGACCTCTCGCTAAGGTATCGCGTTAAGGCCTGATTTTACCTATCACGTTATGAGACGCACCCTCTCGCCGCACACCTAATATAAATCCTTATTTTCTAACAGCAGACATGTAGTGTCTAAACTTGTTCGGGTTACTCTCGAAATTCCCTTTTCGCCAAAGGACCATTTCAGCTAGATGACATAATAGTAAAATACGCAGTAAGCAAAGAGTCAATTCAGCTCAATGACATGAAAGTAGAATACTCAGTCAGCAAAGTGTCAATTTAGCAGGACGTCACAGTATTGAAATGAACAAGTAGCCAAACGTTTGGAAATATAAATAGTCCGTGTGATTAAAATACCTAATTAACCGAAAGCAAAATTAGTTGATAATAATAATTGATTGTGTGCAAAGGTTTTAAATTATCAAGTGTCATATCAACACTTGCCATTTAAAGATCCAGACGTTTTGCGAACGGGCTATTTGGCGTTCATGTTCATTTAGTAATTAAGACATTTTGAGATACAAAAGTTTCGCTACCGGCCCATTCAGCTTTTATGTCTATTAAGTAATAAAGACATTTCTAATTTAATTGTAACATTCTAAGATCCAGACGTTTTGCTAAAGATACATTTAGCGTTCATGTCTATATTGCAACAAAGACATTACACAATCCTGACGTTTGAGCTATATTGTCATTTGACGAAAAGGGAATTTTGAGAGTAACCCACTTGTTTTAATAGAAGTTGACCAACAGATCCTTTTATTGTTTAAACTAGTCTGAGAAGTGAAATCGGAAGTGAAAGGTCGGCACTCCGGTGCCAAAGCACAACTGAACATTTCGGTACGGGTCTCGCGATGTTATGTAAATACTAGGGTTAACGCTACGGCGAACGAAACGCTTAATGGATCTCTTACAGGAGTCTGGTGGTCACAAGAGCTAACACCAAACAATTCAGGCAGGTTTAAGGTTGTGCGGTGGTGAGCGCTCTCTGCTTTATCCTGTCAAGAGTGGATTGCGTCAACTCTGGGCTTCTAGCTGAAGACTTCTCCCGAAGATCACTTAGACAATCACCAAAAGAGCTACGGAAGTTCTGGAAAATTCAAGAAGTAAACCTGAGTATGACCTGGGTATACCTGATGGTCCCTTGCTAGACAAATTAGGGACAGGCAACAGGGCGCGATCTACCCGTAGAACCAGGATTACCGCGACACATCTACACGATGAACTCCAGTCAACGATCGTGAAGTACAAGGCTTTAAAAGAGCGGAACTTGCACATATTCATCAAATAGCAGACCGCTCAAGTTTATACCTTTCATAAAAGGTATAAACTTGAGCGGCGACCGTTAGAGGCGACCTCCCACTTATGCTACACCTCTCATGTCTCCTTACAATGCCAGACTAGAGTCAAGCTCAACAGGGTCTTCTTACCCCGCTGATTCTCCAAAGCCCGTTCCCTTGGCTGTGGTTTCGCTAGATAGTAGATAGGGACAGTGGGAATCTCGTTAATCCATTCATGCGCCTCACTAATTAGATGACGAGGCATTTGGCTATTATAGAAAGCACACACGTAACCACCGTCCTTAGTGACGCGAATATAATCATCATGGAACGAGGGACAACGCCCCCTAGCGCTTTTAATGCCCCCCGGCGTGTACTAATTTGCCAATAAAAATTAGTGTCCACATTCCTTATCTACTATAAGCGTAACTTCATATAGGGGGCCTAAGTGGACTCGGACTAGGGCTTGGCTGTACCCCACCACTGGATACCAACTGACCGGGGCGCTCAACTCGGCACCTCCCCTGAGTCAGTGGTCATCCGGTTGAATCTGCCCCAATTCAAATGCGACCCACGCAACACGAGACCTGGAATACACCCAAGGGTCTTCTTTGGGATGCAAAGGAGATTATGGATCTGACAATAAGAACCATAACTCCATGGGTGTGTGTCGTGGGTCGCATCTAAATTGGAGCAGATTTAATCGTTTAACCACTGTCTCAGAGTAAGTGCCGAGTTGAGCGCCCTGGTCAGTTGGAATCCGGTGAGAGGTAGACCTCTGGCTAGAGCCAAGCCTTTGTTTTTTGTCCACTTAGGCCCCCAAATGTGGTTAAGCTTATAGTTGTTAGTGAAAGTGGGCGACTTTATTTTTAATTGGCAAATTAGTACACGCCGGGGGGCGTTGAAAGCGCTGGGGGCGTTGTCCCTCGTTCCATAATGATTATTTTTCTACTCGCGTAGTACATTGAAAGGGCTGGGGGCGTTGTCCCTCGTTCCATAATGATTATTTTTCTACTCGCGTAGTACAATGTGCTGCTAACGATACCGCTATCGGTAATCCAATGAGGTGCCTTGTGTGATCGGAACGTTGACATTTCATTGTGAAACGTTTCACAAAGTTCTTTTTCGCATTGCAAATGGCGTGAATTATTTGTTAAAAAAAAAGTTCACCGTATATTATCAACAGCTGCTATTCTATTTTATTTACTCAATTATTGTTAAATCGACTTTATAGATTAATTATAATATGTATACACAAACAATTATTAAATAATTAATACTTACATAACGGACAATAAGTGAGTTCAAGAGTTATTATAAAAAAATAGTATTTTAACATTTTTTAATTTGGCTGAATGACCTAAAGTTCCCGGGTCTTTTCTAAGGTGTACTGTTGTAAAAAAACAAACGTTTCAAAATAGCTGGGATTTGTTTTGTTTTGCTTTTGCACGAAGTTCTTGAAAGTTAAAAGAAAGAAGAGAGTTAATCACTTTTTATGTGTGAGAATGTGTGACTTTGGCGAATTAAGTGATGCGGAAATGTTGACGCCGCACTATGGTCCAAAAGCATGACCTAGCTGGACATATTTCTATTATACTCTTAATGAGTTCCAAGGGACTTGTTTATTTATGATTTGCCTAAATTAAGCAAATTATTATTATATGGCCTTTTTTCTCTCTATTATTAACGTGAAAATTAAATCTCCAGTGTATCTTGACCTTTGTGTAAGAAGAACTACTAAGGCAGAAGAGGTCAGTTATAATTGGTTTTATTTTCAAAGAAAAAAGCATATTAATTTATTACAATTGTCACTGTCACCTAAAAAAGTAAGGATTAGCACAGATAAAAATACATGTTTTATTAATACAAAGTTTAATTATGAATGTTATAAATACACAGAACAACCCAATTTATCTACTCTTCTTCGTCAGAGTCATCGAAACTGGGTAAACTGACATTTCCCAAACTATCTTCACCGCGTATTTCTCTCACCAGTTCAAGTATTTTAGAATAAGCCATCGTACGTTTTTGCTCTGGAACACGGTCCAGCTCAAAAACTAATAATTTTGCGAACTCTACGTTTCTTGGATCTTCGGGTTGGTTTTCAGAGCAAAAATGAACATTTTTTAAAAGACTGGACTGACCTCGTACATCGGAATAATTCTTTCTATTTCTTTTATATATTGTACAGTCAAGAATATCTTCGTGTCGCACTTGCACTTCCTTATTTAAATTCACCGTTGATGATGAGCATTTAGGTTTTGTTTTTTCACATATTGATAACTTCCTCTTTTTATCACGAAAAAAGCTTTTCACTAAAATACTCGGTGAAGATGGAGGAGATCTGTCGTCAGCAGACATTGAAGTAGTGAAGTAGATGGCTGTAGGTAATATATAACGGCAAATCTTAAATCTTCACCATTCAGCCAGTCAATACCCGCCGACGTTGTCTCAAAACGGTTTGTCGTTCTTCCGCAAGCCAGCCACTTTTTATCCAGATGTTGACAAATTCGGGAAATGTTAATTTTGATATTTCGTATGGACTCCTCCGTAACTTCATTGGAATGTAATTTCGTCGAAATTAATTCAAACAAACGAAGTTTTTTTTCGTTTTTTGGGTATTTAACCCAATTATGATAAAAAACTCTCCTCGGTATAGTAATTACGTTTTCTGAAAGAAAAACTTAGCTTTAGCTTAACTATAAATATGACGCGGTTCCGCAGCCGTCCGCAGTCTCAAATTTACATAAGCCAATACTATATGAATGAGACTATGACATAAAAAAAATACAGCTATGGGACATGAAATTACAGGTAGTTTCTGGTCTAATAAAGTTGAAATATGCACTAAAAATGTCATATAGATTGTGTTCATCAGTATTTTTCTCAGCAAAAGCGACTTTGTTTACAATTGTAATATTTACAAAACATAGTACTTACCATTAACTTCACGATCCATGATTAAAAAAATTAGGAACTTATCTTAAAACTAGTTAGAAATACATACAACTGAATACGGAAAGTGACTCACTTTAATAATCACGACAACGCTCGTAATGGCACTTCAATGATAATATTGCATTATTGGAGGGTACTTACATAAAGTTATCAACGGAATTGTGACCTCGGGAGTATATGCTATCGTTTTAACTAGTACTTTTGTAGAAATGCGGTGATCGTTTTTGTCCAGCTAGATCGGACTTTTGGGCCATAGTGCGCCGCCAGAAATAAAACAGGCGGCAATGGAAGTGAGCAGTAATTTGCTACCTTTAAAATCGAAAAAGGTCCTATATATTGGTATATTGTACATGTTTTATTTTACGATTCCGCCCATTATACCTGGGCAGAAAATTTTGTGCTACTTGTAGGTACATATCCCTTTGAACTCATAGAAAAAGTAATGTATGCAACTATTCATAATCAGCCATTGAGACACTCATGCGTATCTATTATGACATTCGGCTTCGCCTCATGTCATAAACTCGCACTCATGTCTCAATGGCCCTTATTATGATTCAGTTGCATAAACTACTATTTCGCGTCGCTAAAGACGATAGTTACGTGTGTGCTTTGAACAATAGCCAAATGCCTCGTCATCTAATTAGTGACGCGCATGAATGGATTAACGAGATTCCCACTGTCCCTATCTACTATCTAGCGAAACCACAGCACAGTGCACGCGTCTCGTGCGTTGTGTGCGGTGCGCGCCTGTACGACCGCCGTTCAACGGTCAGCTCAGAACTGGCACGGACAAGGGGAATCCGACTGTCTAATTAAAACAAAGCATCGCGATGGCCCTCGCGGGTGTTGACGCAATGTGATTTCTGCCCAGTGCTCTGAATGTCAACGAGAAGAAATTCAAGCAAGCGCGGGTAAACGGCGGGAGTAACTATGACTCTCTTAAGGGGAGAAATCCTGATGATGGTGTTGGTCTTGTTACTCACTGGCAGTGTCTTGTGGTTCTTCTAACCGTTGGTGTGCGCCGGCTAGCACTTCGGTTACCTGTGTGGTTGTGTTGGGCTTGAGACAGGAACTGTCAGTTAAGGGGTGTAGAGCAGATTCGAGACACGGCTCGATTGCGCACCTGACTCCTACCCTTGGCCTGCTCGTTGGCACCGCTGCGATTGCTGACAAGGGGGGGGGGATACTCCTAAACATGTTGTGGACCCTGTTATTCAGCCGATGTGGGTTCATTCTCGCTGGAGTATCTTTGAACATTTTGCGAGATAGCACATTTTCCATCATGGTCGTCTCTCACAGTAGTATTTGCTTCGAAGTACTGCTCGGAGGGACGGACGTGGTCAGGCTTGTCCCAAGTTTCTCCTTCGGGGGTGTGCGGCGCCTAATTTGGCGTAAACTTTGGTATGGTTATGGGGGGAGGTTCCCCATAGCAGTCCCGATGGGGGTACCTTCGGGTACCCCAAGTATAGCAGTTCGCTTTGGCTGGGGCTTTTACGATGAACTGCGTACGAGCGGGGCTACAAGGGTTAGCGTCCCTGTAGCCCTTGGTACAATGCGCTCCGAGACGTTTTAAAGGAAATATAAACGACCCCGGTCTCCCACTGGAGCCGGGTGGTCGCATTGGCCAGCCCCGGGGCTTTCAAGCCGGCACCGAATCTGTGGATCAGGCGGTTGACGGTTTTGTTTGCCCAATTTGTGCGCGACCATTTACGACAGCAAGGGGTTTGGGCGTGCATAAAGCACGAGCTCATCCCCAAGAGGCCAATGACGACGCCGCCCCAAGACAGTTGAGGCGCAGGTGGCGTGACGAGGAGGTGGCTTTGATGGCTAGGACGGAAGCCCGCCTGGACTTAGGTCAAGGTGGTTGTGTTAACCTAGAGCTCCTTAATGCTTTGCCGGATTTCGGTCGAACTCTGGAAGGCATTAAGGGGGAGAGGCGTCAGGAAGCTTACAAGGCTTTGGTACGTCAGTACCGGGCGGAGTTTGTTACTGAGTCTCGTTTCGAAGTTAGCACAGCAGATGTCAGCCACTCTGTCCCACTAGGATCGTCTCCTGGTGCTGATGACGCTGCTGCTATGACCAGCGAGGGACTGTCGCGTGTGGCGGACCTGGTTGCCGATCTCGTTCAGAGAGGAGCAGCGAGGGTCGCCAGGCGTGATCAACTTTTCGCGAGAGCGGCTGGGCGTCGTCAGATGAATTACCCCATCTGTGGAATGAATAGCGTTGGGAAGTCGAAACGGAGCCAGCGGCGAATTGAGTATGCCCGAGTTCAGGAGCTCTATAAGAAGAGCCGTAGTCATGTTGCTGCGGAGATAATTGATGGCGCGTGTAGGAGTGGAAGGCATCGACTTGGGGAGATGGAGGCTTATTGGCGTCCTATCCTCGAGAAGGTGTCTGATGCTCCGGGTCCTACACCGGAAGCTCTGCGCAACTTGCGTCGCGCAGGGTGGTACGGAGGTGCACGTGATTTTTCTCGGCTGTGGGCGCCTTTTACTTCGGATGAGGTAAAGTCGTTAAGCAATGATTTACGATCGGCGCCAGGACCGGATGGTGTAACTGGTCAAGATTGGCGTCAGGTTCCTGTCTCTGATAAGGTTGAAATTTTTAATGCGTGGATGGCTAATGGTGGTATCCCGCACGAACTACGGCAGTGCCGAACAATCTTTGTGCCGAAGACGGAGAGCCCTGCAGGTCCGGGGGAGTATAGACCGATTTCGATCGCGTCCGTGCCCCTCCGGCATATGCATGCTCTTCTGGCTAGAAGGTTGTTGGCTTGCTGCCCCCCCGATATGCGTCAGCGCGGGTTCATCTGTGCCGATGGCACGTTGGAGAATACTGCGGTATTGGACGCGGTGTTGGGGGATAGCAGGAAGATGCTGAAGGAGTGTCATGTTGCGGTGCTAGACTTCGCCAAGGCATTTGATACGGTGGTCGCATGCGGCATTGTTGTCATTGCTGGAAGCGAGGGGCCTGCCAGCACCCTTTTGCGCTTATATAGCTGGGCTCTATGACTCGGCCAGTACTGTACTGGCTGTGGATAGTAAGACCAGTCTTCCTGTGAAAGTGGGTCGTGGGGTCCGTCAGGGAGATCCGTTGTCCCCGATTTTGTTTAACATGGTTATGGACGTTATCCTTGCATCTTTACCCGGAGAAGTAGGCTATAGGTTGGAGGGGGAACGTGTTTCCGCTCTTGCTTATGCTGATGACCTCGTCCTCTTCGGAGGTTCAAAAGTGGGATTGCAGGAGTCTATTGATTGTGTTGACAGGTCGGCTAAGATGATGGGTCTCTCCCTAGGCCATTCAAAGTGTTCTGTTCTCTCAATGGTGCCTGATGGCCACCGCAAGAAATTCCACTACCTGACCGAGAAGTCTTTTCGGATCGGAGGTAGGCTTATTAAGCAAGTTTCTTGTATGGAGCGTTGGCGTTACCTAGGAGTAGACTTCCAGGCGTCTGGGTGCGTGATGTTAGAGCATTCTGTGCAGCTGGCCTTAGTTAATATCACTAAGGCTCCCCTTAAGCCGCAACAACGGCTGGAGCTTGTAAGGGGGCACCTGTTACCGAGGTTCGGGCACGGGTTTGTGCTCGGGATAATCTCGGATGATAGGCTAAGAATGCTCGACGTCCAGATCCGGAAATTCATTCGAGCATGGTTGAGGCTACCGAAGGACGTACCGACGGCGTATTTCCACGCGGCTGTGAAGGACGGTGGTTTGGGTGTCCCCTCGATGCGGAGTTGGGTGCCAGAACTCATTTCTATGAGGTATGGTCGCTTGGCTTCGTCTGAGTGGGCCATTGCCAAGGCAGTTGCCGGCACCACTCGAGTTCGCAATAAGCTGCGTTGGGCGACTCGTCAAGTCCAACGGTTCTCTGCAGAGAACCCAAGTTCCCACAGGAGGTCTGTGGCGCAATATTGGCGTAATAAGTTGCATACATCGTGTGATGGCTTCGAGCTACGTGAGTCATCGCGTACCCCTGCGTCTACTAAGTGGATGAGGGAGGGGTGTATGCAGTATTCTGGTCGGGACTTCGTGCAGTTCGTGCACTGTCATATTAATGCGTTGCCGTCGAGGGTGAGGAACTCTCGCGGCCGCAGGGTGGGTCGTGAGCATGAGTTGAAGTGCCGTGCTGGGTGCATGGTCCGTGAAACGACTGCTCACACCATCCAACAGTGTCACAGAACACACGGCGGCCGGATTAAACGCCACGATTGTGTGGTCGGTTTTGTTGCGAAAGCAATGGAGGATCAGGGTTGGATAGTGGAGAAGGAGCCTCGGCTAGTGACCACAGTGGTCTTGAGGAAGCCAGACATTGTCGCAGTGAGGGACGGTGTTGGAGTGATTGTGGATGCACAGGTTGTCTCGGGTCGCGGAGAGTTGGATGATGCGCATCGTGCTAAGCGGTCGAAGTACGGCAGCCACGTTGAGCTTGTTCAGCTAGTAGCGAGTAGACTAGGACTTCCTGGAAGTGAGTGTGTTCGGGCCACATCTTGCACTTTGAACTGGCGTGGTGTATGGAGTTATGGTTCTTTTGCACAGATCCATAGTCTTCTTGGCATCCCGAAGAAGACCCTCGGGTTTATTCCAGGTCTTGTGTTGCGTGGGTCGCATTTGAATTGGGGCAGATTCAACCGGATGACCACTGTCTCAGGGGAGGTGCCGAGTTGAGCGCCCCGGTCAGTTGGTATCCAGTGGTGGGGTAAAGCCAAGCCCTAGTCTGAGACCATTTAGGCCCCCTACATGTAGTTTCGCTTGTAGTATTTAAGGAAAGTGGTCACAAATTGTTTTTATTGGCAAATTAGTACACGCCGGGGGGCATTGAAAGCGCTAGGGGGCGTTGTCCCTCGTTCCATAATGATTATATTCGCGTCACTAAGGACGGTGGTTACGTGTGTGCTTTATATAATAGCCAAATGCCTCGTCATCTAATTAGTGACGCGCATGAATGGATTAACGAGATTCCCACTGTCCCTATCTACTACTACGCCAACAATTCGCCTGGAGGGAGCCTCGATAGCTGGGGCGGAGGAGGTTAGGTTGCTGGGTGTAACCTGGGACCAGGCGGGCTCTTTCGCGCCTCATGCGCGAGACATTGGGGAACGGGCCGCCAATTGCTTCGGCAAAATGGCGCGTCTCGACTACCCGCTGGGGGCTCCGCTACCGGGCCCTCAAACTGCTATACACAGGTACGTACATAACAACCGTAACCTACGCTGCGGCCGTTTGGTGCCACCGCTGTCCTAACTTCGTGGTACGTCGTGCTCTCCTACGCTCACAGAGGTCGGCCCTGACGCTATTGACGAAGGCCTACAGGTCGTGCAGCTCAGCGGCGCTACCAGTGCTGGCTGGAGTCCTGCCTGCCGACCTGGAGGTCTCTCGTGCGGGCCGCTACGAGCGAGAGCGCCACGAATTGGAGTCGAGGGAGCGCAGGGGACTCAGGAGGGCGATCGCCCGTGACGTTGTCGCCCTGTGGCAGCTTAGGTGGGACGCCAGCGAGGATGGTAGGGAGCTCTTCTGCTTCTTCCCGGAGGTGGCGACCAGACTGAAAGCAGCCTACATTGAGCCGGACTATGTTGTCTCACAACTTTTGTCCGGCCATGGCTGCTTCAGGAAGCGCTTGCACAATTTGTGCCTGTGTGTGTCGCCGGTGTGCCCCTGTGGGGAAGCAGAGGAGACCAGGGACCACGTTCTCTGGGACTGCGCTATTTATGCGGGTGGGCGACGGGTTCTGCTCGACGGGCTGTCCAGGGCCACTATCGGGCCGATATACTTCGATACTCTTGTGGAGTGCTCGCACAATTTCGGCTGTCTCAGGGTGTTCGCGGGATTCTGGCACGGGCATAGAGCAGCCATAAGGGAGGAGAAGCCGAAGTAGTGAGTTTTGCCCCGGCTGAGAAGTCAACGTTTTTTGTGGTGTTTTAGCCCCATTTGGGGGTGGCTATGTAGTTACGGTCCGCCCAAAATGGGAGAGGGGCCGGGACAGATAAGATTTTGTAGAGAGTCAAGAAATTGCGCGTGGGAAAGAGCCCTGAGCAAGTACTGCGCGCAACTCTCGCGATTCGGTCCGTATGCCGCAAGGCAGGCAGGACCATGGGAGGTGGAGGGAATGTCCCTATCTACTATCTAGCGAAACCACAGCACAGTGCACGCGTCTCGTGCGTTGTGTGCGGTGCGCGCCTGTACGACCGCCGTTCAACGGTCAGCTCAGAACTGGCACGGACAAGGGGAATCCGACTGTCTAATTAAAACAAAGCATTGCGATGGCCCTCGTGGGTGTTGACGCAATGTGATTTCTGCCCAGTGCTCTGAATGTCAACGTGAAGAAATTCAAGCAAGCGCGGGTAAACGGCGGGAGTAACTATGACTCTCACAGTAGTATTTGCTTCGAAGTACTGCTCGGAGGGACGGACGTGGTCAGGCTTGTCCCAAGTTTCTCCTTCGGGGGTGTGCGGCGCCTAATTTGGCGTAAACTTTGGTATGGTTATGGGGGGAGGTTCCCCATAGCAGTCCCGATGGGGGTATCTTCGGGTACCCCAAGTATAGCAGTTCGCTTTGGCTGGGGCTTTTACGATGAACTGCGTACGAGCGGGGCTACAAGGGTTAGCGTCCCTGTAGCCCTTGGTACAATGCGCTCCGAGACGTTTAAATAGAAATATAAACGACCCCGGTCTCCCACTGGAGCCGGGTGGTCGCATTGGCCAGCCCCGGGGCTTTCAAGCCGGCACCGAATCTGTGGATCAGGCGGTTGACGGTTTTGTTTGCCCAATTTGTGAGCGACCATTTACGACAGCAAGGGGTTTGGGCGTGCATAAAGCACGAGCTCATCCCCAAGAGGCCAATAACGACGCCGCCCCAAGACAGTTGAGGCGCAGGTGGCGTGACGAGGAGGTGGCTTTGATGGCTAGGACGGAAGCCCGCCTGGACTTAGGTCACGGTGGTTGTGTTAACCTAGAGCTCCTTAATGCTTTGCCAGATTTCGGTCGAACTCTGGAAGGCATTAAGGGGAAGAGGCGTCAGGAAGCTTACAAGGCCTTGGTACGTCAGTACCGGGCTGAGTTTGTTACTGAGTCTCGTTTCGAAGTTAGCACAGCAGATGTCAGCCACTCTGTCCCACTAGGATCGTCTCCTGGTGCTGATGACGCTGCTGCTATGACCAGCGAGGGACTGTCGCGTGTGGCGGACCTGGTTGCCGATCTCGTTCAGAGAGGAGCAGCAAGGGTCGCCAGGCGTGATCAACTTTTCGCGAGAGCGGCTGGGCGGCGTCAGATGAATAACCCACTCTGTGGAATGAATAGCGTTGGGAAGTCGAAACGGAGCCAGCGGCGAATTGAGTATGCCCGAGTACAGGAGCTAGAACGGCAGCCACGTTGAGCTTGTTCAGCTAGTAGCGAGTAGACTAGGACTTCCTGGAAGTGAGTGTGTTCGGGCCACATCTTGCACTTTGAACTGGCGTGGTGTATGGAGTTATGGTTCTTTTGCACAGATCCATAGTCTTCTTGGCATCCCGAAAAAGACCCTTGGGTACATTCCAGGTCTCGTGTTGCGTGGGTCGCACTTGAATTGGGGCAGATTCAACCGGTTGATCACTGTCTCAGGGGAGGTGCCGAGTTGAGCGCCCCGGTCAGTTGGTATCCGGTGGTGGGGCATAGCCAAGCCTCATTTCGAGTCCACATAGGCCCCTTGTATGTAGTTTCGCTTGTAGTTTTTAGTTGAATGTGGACACTACTTATTTTTTGAATTGGCAAATTAGTACACGCCGGGGGCATTTCTCGAGCGTCATCTAACTGTAGTGACGCGCTTGAAAGGATTAGCGAGGTTCTCATGTCAGTCTTGACACTTGCGTTGAAGCAATGTGATTTCTGGCCAGTGCTCTGAATGTCAACGTGATGAAGTTCAAGCAAGCGCCGGTAAACGGCGGGAGTAACTATGTCTCTCTTCGGGGAGAAATCCTGACGATAGATGTTGTCACCGTCAGTGTCTTGTGGTTCTACTAATTGTAGTTGTGCGCCAGCTATCTCTACGATTATCAGTGTGGATGAGGAATTTGATACGAGAACTTTAAGAGGACGTTAAGGGGTGTTCAGCCGAATCGTTCGCGCACCAAATTCCCACCCGTAGCCTGCCCGTTCGCACCGCTGCGATCGCTAACAGGAGGGCGGACATGGTCAGGCTTGTCCCAAGTTTCTCCTTCGGGGGTGTGCGGAGTCTTTCACGGCGTAAACTTTGGTATGGCTACAGGGGGAGGTTCCCTGTAGCAGTCCCGATGGGGGTGTCTTCGGATGCCTCAAGTATAGCAGTTCGCTTTGGCTGGGACTTCACGATGAACTGTGTACGGACGGGGTTATGAGGGTTAGCGTCCCTATAACCCCGAGTTCAATGCGCTCCGACAAGTTTAAATGTAAATATAAACGACCCCGGTCTCCAACTGGAGCCGGGTGGTCGCATTGGCCAGCCCCAGGGCTTTCAAGCCGGCACCGAATCTATAGATCAGGCGGTTGAAGGTTTTGTTTGCCCAATTTGTTCGCGATCTTTTGCAACATCAAGGGGTTTGGGCGTGCATAAAGCACGTGCTCATCCCCAAGAGGCCCATGACAACGCCGCTCCAAGACAGTTGAGGCGTAGGTGGCGGGACGAGGAGGTGGCATTAATGGCTAGGACTGAAGCCCGCCTACACTTAGGTCAAGGTGGATGTGTCAACCAAGAGCTTCTAGACTTTTTGGAGGACAGTGTGTTGGCACCTCCTCTTTCGATCCACCCAGGCCCCCTTACGTAGTAACGCTTAGCTGTACACTGACGGAGTGTCTCAATATTTTATTTTACTGGCTGATTTGTCACAACGAGGATCACTGAAATCGCTAGGGGCTTTGATCTTCAAATTCAAATTCAAATTCAAATGGTTTATTGCATGTCACATTACAAATATTAAAGATGGGTTTACAGAGAGGTATTCATGTGACGCCCTGCAAGGGCATAGCAACTAAGACAGTAGGGCTTTTTCTAAATAGGTACATGCATTGCGATTATGCTAAACTTGAGTATTACACACAAAATTAACAATTACAGAGATTTCAATTATAATAATAAACATAATAAGTAGTAAGTATTATTCATTGCTAAATTTACTATTGAAAAAGTCACTTATACTATAGAAACATTTATTACTTAAGAATAATTTTAATTGTCTAATAAATAATGTCAATTTAGTTATGTTTTTGATTGAGTTTGGTATGTGGTTATATATTTTTATTACCATTTGATGGGGACTGGACGCAATAATTTTTAATTTAGTAAAGGGTAATTTCAGTTTATTTAAATTTCGATCATTTCTTTTTATAATTGTATTTGTATGAGTCTGGTATAAATTTATATGCTTTCTAACAAATTTACATGATTCTAAGATATAGACGGATGTGAGGGTGAGTATTTTGTACTTGATAAAGTGAGGTTTACAGGAGTCCATTTGGTTAATATTAGCCAGTATCCTAATGCACTTTTTTTGCAAGATAAATATTGTATCAACCTCACAACAATTTCCCCACAATATGATTCCATATAATATTCTGGAGTAAGCGTATGCATAGTACGCCGAAAGTGCAGTTTGGAAGTCAGTCACGCGTTTAAGATGCTTGAGAGCATATATGAAAGAAGATAACTGCTTGGATAGTTTTTGTATATGTAATTTCCAGGTTAAATGGGTGTCTAGGTGTACGCCTAATAGAGTCGCGGAGTTAGCTGATTCTATGTTTATGTTATTGTGGCTATATGAAATAGGTAGTGCTGGTTTTTGGTAGGGTTTAAATTGGATTATTTTTGTTTTAAGATTTAGCTTTAGATTATGTGAGTCCAACCAGTGAATAATTTTGTTAAGATTTAAATTTAATTTACTTTCAGCTTCATTAGCGGTTTTACAAGAAAAAAGGACAGAAATATCATCCGCGAACAGCACGCAATGGTCATTTAGTATATTTGGAAGGTCATTAATATAGATCAAAAAAAGAATACATCCTAATACGCTACCCTGAGGGATAGAGCCAGTGAGCACGACTCTATCAGATCGGATGTCTTGGATTTTACCCGCCTCGAAATTTATATTTTTAATTTCAACGTATTGTGCGCGGTTACTGAGGTATGATTTGAACCAATCATGTGTTTGACCTCTTGTTCCCGAGTTATACAATTTGTCTAGTAGGGTTTTGTAACAGACTCTGTCGTACGCCTTGCTCATATCGAGCAAGAGGCCTACAGCGTATTTTTTATTGTTAATATCATTAGTGATGTGATGTATATATTTATAGATGGCTAATGTTGTTGATCGGTTTTTCCTGAACCCGTTTTGGTTATCATGTAATATGCTAAATTTTTCATAAAAGGAATAGAGACGTGTAATCATTACAGACTCAAATATTTTAGCCGAAGTGGGTAATAGTGCTATTGGCCGGTAATTGTTTACGTCTGAAGGTTCTCCCTTTTTAAGAACAGGTTTCACTAACGCAATTTTAAGTGCATCTGGAAATATACCTTCTGAAAAGGATTGGTTTATTAAGTTAGTGTAGGGGACGGTTAGAATTTTAGCACATGTTTTTAATAAAATAGGAGGGATTTCGTCAATGCCAAAAGATGTTTTGTTTTTAAGATTTTTTATTATCTTATGTATCTCATCGGGTCCTACTGGGCTTAGAAAAAATGTTTTATTAACTTGATTAGTTGGGAGTATCTTGTTTATTTGATTTGAGTTTAAATTTGAATTTCCTATAGAAGAAAAGAAAATATTAAACAAGTTAGCTACTTGTTTTGGGTCATTTATTTATTTATTTATTTTATTTATTTATTTGATAGGCACGGTAACAAAATGTAAATTAGGCTATTTTTACAGTAAGGTAGTTCTTAACTTATTGCATAAAATTTACATTTCCTTTACTACCATGCACAACACTCGCTTGGCATTAATATAAATTGCTGAGAGCATGCAAGAACTTAATCTAATTTAAATGACAATTCAGTTATAACCTTTGTGTATGAATTAAAACTGTAATTAAAAATATCAACATGTTTGCATAATTTGTTAAAAGATGAGCACATACGTATTAGAGGGCTATGTTGGGATACATTATTAGAGATCAATGGAATAAAGAACTGAGTGGGTTGGCGACGCGGCTTATTATACACCCGGATTCCAATAACTCCTAGCAGATCTGAGTCAATGTTATTGTTGATAACTTTGTATAAATATATTAGTTCATCAATGCACCTTCCAGCATGGAGGCTGCGCATTTTGAAGAAGGCCAGTCTCTCCTCATATGTAGGTAGCTTTTTCCTAAAATTGAATTTGTAAGTAAGATGTCGAAGAAACCGCCTTTGCACAGCTTCAATTCGGTCTATGTGTGTTTTGTAAAACGGTGACCACACAGAGGAACAATACCCAAGAATGCTTCTAATCAATGCATAATACAAAGCCAGTGATGTACTGTAACTTTTAAATGGTTTAATTGATCTGTAAATGAATCCTGTTAGTTTGTATGCTTTTCCGACAATATAATCATAATGTGCAGTAAATGACAACTTCGAATCATACCAGACACCTAAGTCCCTCATGACCGAAACTCGCTGTAAAGTAGAGTTGTCAATGGTATAATTATATGTTATAGGTGTTTTGTTTTTTGTAAATGTAATAACATTGCATTTTTTTGTGTCAAGTGTCATATTATTATTAATGCACCACTCATTGAGAGCGAGTAAGTCATTTTGCAAGGTGTGGCAATCTGCAATGCTGCT
Organism: Acleris holmiana; assembly: GCA_949316455.1. Classification (NCBI taxonomy): domain Eukaryota; kingdom Metazoa; phylum Arthropoda; class Insecta; order Lepidoptera; family Tortricidae; genus Acleris; species Acleris holmiana. The sequence continues at coordinate 10,471,362 of OX438790.1, read as the reverse complement.
AATATTGTTAAAAATCTTTAAATCATCGGCATATGCCAGACAGTTACAGCTAAAAATATTCAGAAGGTCATTAATAAACATGATAAATAACAGGGGACCCAAGTTAGATCCCTGAGGAACGCCAGAGGAAGCAAGGAATGGGATGGAGTAATAACCGCAAACAGTCACAAGTTGAGAACGATTATCGAGGTAAGATTTTAGCCAACGTAGTAGGCAACCATGTATACCCATGTGGTCTAGTTTGGTATAGAGAATGGAGTGGTCAACGCGATCGAATGCCTTGGCAAAATCAGTGTATATAGAATCTACTTGTATTCTTTTATTAAAAGCGTAGCACAAGTGTTCGGTGTACGATATAAGATTACTGTCTGTTGAACGGCGCTTCATAAAGCCATGTTGCTTAGCACTTGCGATGTACTTAAAATGATTAAAGATGTGCTTGTATACTATACTTTCTAAGAGTTTAGCTAGGCAACAGAGGATACTGATGGGTCTATAATTCCTCACATCTTTTTTATCCCCCGATTTGTGAATTGGAACAATCCGCGCTACTTTCCATTGATCGGGAAATATACCTTCAGCAAGAGATTTGTTGAATAATATGTACAATGGTTCGACCAATGACTCTGAGCAGCGATGGAGAAATAAGGGTAAGATATCGTCACAACCGGCCCCTTTGTTGACATCTATCCGAGCTAGTTGAGACTTGATCTCAAGCTTAGTTATGACAATTGTCGATAGATTGTAGCTAGCTCGAGGAAACTGAGGAGTATATAAAGGCGTTGCGGAGGAAGAATAGACCGATGAAAAATAGTTAGCAAAAAGGTTGGCTATGTCAACACCGTTGGTTGCGGACAGATCATTCAGGTGCATTTTACTTGGGATGCCATTGTTATCGTTTTTAGCCCTGATATACTGCCAAAAAGATTTGATGTTGGTTTTCACGCCATCCTCAATATTTTTTATGTATGCTGAGAAACAATCATCAAGTGCGGTTTTAACTCTAGTTCGCAATAAGCAAAATGTGTCGAAGTCTCTCGGGTTACCAAACTTTTTGTATCTTCTGTGGTACCTGTCTTTTTCTTTAAACATATTAATTAGTGTCCTGCTGGACCAGGAAGGATATTGAATACTTTTAGGCTTGACCTTTGGCGTATATTTATCAATGGCTTCCCAGATTAGGCTATAGAGTGTTCTAACAAAATCGTTGCAGTTTAAACTTTTGTATTCATCCCAATTAATTGATTTCAGAAATGATTGACATTCTACATAATTGGTTTTCCTAAATTGATAACGCGGCACAGTATTAACATTCAGTGTTGGAGACTTGTCACTTAATAATTGGATCTCTATAGGGGGATGATAATTATCAATACGACTGATAGCCAAAGTTCTAGATACTTGACATGCCATGTCAGGTTGGGCCAGGACAAGATCTAACATTTTATTCATGTGATTAAAAATATTGTTTTTTTGATTAAAATACATTCTAGCAATAAATTCCTTTAAAAGAGAGGTTCTAATATTAATATTGTTACCAACTGGAGTTGAACTTGAGTGTGTTGCGATTATTAGGTCTGGCGTGTTAAAGTCTCCAATTATAATTGTTTGGTCTTTCTCAGCGCGTACAATTAATGATTCGAAGTTATCATATACATTCGAAAACTGCTCATTACTTAAATAGTTAGGTAGGTATACCAGGCATAAATTTAAATATTGCTTTCTTAGTTTTATTCTTATCCAGAGATCTTCTATGATAGGCGACTGCCACTCATAAACAAGATCGGAGACTAGGGATTTTTTGACAGCGATCAAAACACCGCCTCCGTCCGATTTACCAAACATTTTGAAGAAGTTTATTAAGCGATCTCTTCTGTAAACAACATATCTTGTATCAAGAAATTCTGACGATGGTATAGAACTGTCCAGCCATGTTTCACAAAGGCAAATGACATCGTAATTTACGCTTAAAACAGACTTATAAATTTCTAGTACTTTACTTCTCATCCCGCGTACATTCTGATAATAGATGGTAATACTGTTTTGAGTAGCCATTTTTAAAGAGTTAATTAGTCAATTGATGTTTTACTAGTACCTAAGCACGCTAGACATTATACTAAAGAGTCCAGCATTTGTTGGTTTTTGACATGAATGTAACGCGAAGTCTCGTTTTTCCGCAAATATATTTGCCCATGTGAGACCCACACATATTTATATGAGAGTTCAGTAGCTTTCTTCCGCGACGCCCAATGAAGTAATTTATTGGCCGGGGAGAGATGCTCAGATACGTAGACAGGAGCCGAGTCGCCGCCGATTTATTATCTGATTATCTGCAGTTTTGACTCCAATATTATTATTATTTTTTAATGTGTTTTTTTTCGTTTCTTTATTAATTATTTGCCACATAGATTTAACTTTGTTGTGAGAATTTTCATATGTTCTTTTATTACATAGTCTTTTTGACTGATAAATTGCTTTTTTTAGTACTTTGGAGTATTGTTTGTAATGATTGCGTAAAATTTTATTATTTGTCTGGCATACAAGAGACTTTAAGAGTCTTTTGTTTCGGCAAGATGTTTTGAGTCCTGGAGTTAGATGATTTATTTTCGGATTTGAATTGATTTTTATATTTTTCTTTGGAATGTTATTATTCAGAATTTCTATCAGAGTTTTGTTAAATTTATTGTAATTTTCATTTACAGTTTGATTAGAAGAAATTATGTGATGCCAATTTACTTTCTCGAGTTCGTCTTTAAACTTTGCCATATTAATTTTATTAAATATTCTCTTGCAAATTGAAAAGTTTTGCATGGGAGGGGTTGAAGTAGGCATGGAGAGCAAAATGCCTCTATGGTCAGAGAAGCCAAATTCATGGACATTTAATGCTGAATTATCAATTTTAAAATTTGTAAACACTAGATCAATGCAAGAAGAGGTCGTTGGGGTGATTCGTGTAGGTTTTTTTACTCTTTGGTGGAGGTTATGCGATGATAATAAGTTGGATAATCTGGTCTTCTCACTATTGTCAGAAAGAAAGTCTACATTAATGTCTCCTCCTAATACAATGTTTTTATTTTTATCTTTTAAGGAAATGAGTTGTAAGAGTTTAGTTAGGCGTGAAAAAAATACGTCAATCTCTCTTCTACTATTTGGCCAGTAAATATTTATGATTAATAAGTTTAATTTAGGTAGTTCTATAGCACTAACTTCCAAGATCATTTCTAAAGACAGCGATGTAATATCCAAACGTTCAAAATATTGTATTGTATCTCTAATTAATATAAGTACGCCCCCTCCATCATGGTGAACACGACAAAATGACGAACCCGCATTGTATTTTGGAATCTTTAATAAATCTAGTTTTTCTTTATTTAACCATGACTCAGAAATACAAAATATATCTAGATTCGCTTTGTCTTCTGTAAGAGCTTGAAGCAGATGGATTTTGTTCCAAATGCTTTGCATGTTTTGAAAGATTATATTCAAATTCAAATTAGTCACGAAAAGTGGTATTAGTTGGGGTGTCTTCTTCAATCGGGTGGTTGGCACGTTCATTTGCAGCTTGGCTGTCCGGAATAAACGGTTTCGATATTGCTGGACTAGTAGTAAGGGGTAGGGGGTGTGTAATGGTTGTTGTGTCTTTTCTTTCTTGCTGATGCTGTGATGTTTTGACATTTAGTTTCTTATTTTCCGTTACACTTGGTATTGAGTAGGTAATTTCCTTTCCATTTACAATAAGTCTGTCGTTTTTAATTATTGCGTGGTGGCCACTTCGTCTCGCAGTCTGTAGAGCACTACGCAAATATCTTTTATGTTTTATTTCTTCAGGGTTCAAATAGTTTGTTATGCTAAGGCCAACTTCTTTCAAAACTTGTGAATTTTCAATTAAGTATTTAATTCGTCTACTAATTAGCTCAATTTTTATTGGCCTTTCCCTATCTTTTCTCCCAATGAGTGTTATTTCCTCAATGTAACCAGATATATTAAAATTTAAAAAATCGTAAAAAATATTTGTTATTCTATTTGTTAGTTCTTGTTCAGTTTCCCAGTAGTTGTATGATAATCCGTGAAGAACAACAACTTTATCCTCAATGTCTGGCTTTTGTTTGCAATTGGCATTCATTTTCAGAATTTGGATCTCAGACTTGAGCTTTTCATTTTCAGCTTGGAGTTTGCAGCAATTCTGATTAAGGTGGTCTATCTTTGACTGTATATTTCTTATGTCTTCCTTCATTTCAGTTTGTTCGGCACAGATGCTCTCTTGATTAGAATTTAAATTGTTTTTTATTTCAGATTTGGCATGTTTCAATTGATCTTGAATAGATGTCTGCATAACTGTAAGTATAAACTTGTTATTTTCTTCTAAAATCTGTTTAAATTTTTGTAGTGATATTTGTTCTTTTTTTCCCGCTGCGGAGGCGGAGGAGGTTATTTGTGATACGATTGTTTTTTCGGGGGATTTACATATTGTATGGCCTTGGAGTGAGTAAATTGAATCATCGTCACTGAGTATGGTATTGTCAGTGAAAGGGCTTGGTTTTCTTAAAGTAACATTTGAATCTAGTGCAATATCCTTTGAAGTACTAGGCTTAATCCGGTCGTGAGTATCTGCAAGCTGGTTGGACTGCATGTGCGATCTGATAGGTGTGTTGTTGTTATCCGATTTTGGCTCGTTTGATCGGCAAAGAGGACATTTCCAAGACTTTTTCGTTTCTATAGACATAATATTATAAAATCTCTTTTCAGAGACATTTCCGCATTCCAAATCGTAGTTATCGTGGCAAAAGGAACATATTAAATATCCTCCATCAAGAGTTTCCCTATTACACCCAGCGCATAAACGTGCCATCTTGTGGCGAGTAGCGGAAACTGAACTAGTTTAGTTTAGTTCTGTAAAAATAGATGGCGCTGTAAGACTGGTCGGTATAGCAGATTGTATTCAATCTTACTAACGGTATTCTTTTTAGGTTATTTGTGTTTTGAGAATCGACATACCTTAATTAAAGGTTGTATGTTCCTGTTTGGTGAGTAAAACGATGTTCTTCACTCGAATTTATAAGGATTTGCACTTTTATTGCATGTTGTTCGGCATAATTCACTTGTTTATATTCGTTTCATATATCACTGTTTTTGCTTCACATTCACTTCCAAAAAGGTAGATAACGTTTTTATAGGTGTATCTCGAGGTTGTTATTGTTTATACACACTTTTTTTTGTTAATCGTTATACTTTATATAGGAACTGTAATATTTTTTACGGAGCTGTTGTTTACATGGCAACTAGCGCCCTCTGTCAAGTTTTCATCTTAGTTCCGTAATGATTAGTTTCGCGTCTCCGAGGACGATGCTTTGTGTAACAGTGAATATTAGTTAAATGCCTCGCAACTAGATCCCCACTGTCCCTATCTAGTCGAAGCATGGTCTGTGTTAGCGCGTGCGGTTTCCTTACGATAAGTGCCCAGCCACTATGGATTTATGGTGACAAGTGAGAGAAGTAAAAGGAAAATCCGTATCATCAAAATGGACGGTGTTTCCATCCATCGAGCGGATCCATGTAAGTCTGTGGAACCCTCGCCAAACGAAAAACAAACGATGCACGCCGAAAACCTTGAAGAACTGAATCGAAGGGTGTACCAGCTGGGGTAACGACTTTTTCTACTGATTATAATTACTAAGTGGTTTAAGCGGTTTGAATAAACCGTAACACGTCAAATCTTTTTTAGGTTACTTAAGGGATTATAAAGCAGGTCAAAACAAATATTCAGAATATTATTGTATTGGCTTATACATCTGTTAAATTAGAGAATGAAGCAGTGACGATAAATTGTCTACTAACGTTGCAAATAAAAGCTTGAAAATGAAAATTATAGCTCAAGACGAGTATACACTCAACTTGCATACGCTTAACACTTTAGAAACACCATTATAACAGAAAATAGTAAGTAAGTTCTTTAAACAATAACTGGTAAAACAATAAGATCAATGCACTATGCGCCTTGTATATATCCGAGTTTAATAGCTATCAATACATCAAATGAGTCAAATAATACAATTGTGGATTGGATCAGTTTCCCGTAGACATAAAAAGGCATAGAGTAAACATTCCTATTATTAGCACCATCAACTTAATTCCAAGCTAATAGAGGTGATATTTCAACACATTAGATGTCAACAATTGGTGTAATGGATGCCAATAATCGGATGTTTTCCCGTAACATATGACGTAGACAGTAATGTACGTCGAACAATTCTCTGCAAGTATACACAGAGCTCGTAACGAGCTGATCTTTACTGACTTGACGGGCTTGATGCAGATGAAGGCCGAACACGAAGAGATTCCTGTGCGCGTACAGCAAGCTCCTGTGAAGCGCTCGCGAATCTCGTCGCGCTGGTACGATAACCTGAAATATAGTGTTTCGTCAATATAAAGGTGGGTACGAAGTAGAGCAGCCTCGGGTTGAGGCACGCACGGCTCACCTATTTTGCTTAAATGTATGAATTTGCGCTCTTCCCCTGCTCGCGCACATGCGCTGTGCGCGAGCAGCGGAAGAGCGGCGCGCGGCGAGCCGCCGAGAGTCAGTCTTTTGACCGTGCTCGAAGGCGCCTCGGTGTGCCTGCCTCGCGTAAATTGGACGTGTATCCGAGCGTGCCGCGGGCAGAACGACAAGTTCTAACTAGTCTGTGGGCGAGGCCGCGAGGCGCGTACAAATATGATAAACTTGCTGAGCGGTTCCACCACCGAGGCGATTTCTTGTTCTTTTTGTTAATAATTCGGTGAATTATGACAAACGCAGCCGCGGCTGTCGTGCAACAATTTGGCTCACGAGCATAAAATATTGCTCTGTCCCTACCACAAAGGTAGCCTGTGCCTGTGTGCCTGTGTAATCCAAGGTATAAACTGTTTTCATTCCAAATTTCACCTAAATCCGTCCAGTAGTTTTTGCGTGAAAGAGTAACAAACATTCATCCATACTTACAAACTTTCGCGTTTATAATATTAGTAGGATAATTGTTTGTTACGATTAAGTGAGTGTGTTAATAAAGTCTAGCTCTCAATAATCCACGTACGTAACAATACTATCCTATGATAATATTAAGGTGGGTATCTATGGGGTATGGGTATCAATCTATTTATTTAAAACATGATAGATTTTTAATATTGATATAGTCACTATAAGATGTTGTTAGGTTAGTAAATTACGTAATAACTTAAGACAGAAGGACCCTTAACCCATTCAGCGCCAATCACAACACGTATGCGTCAGAGCGCTATGAATGTTTTTCGCTACATACGGAGTTTAAGCTGCTATGGACTACGGCATAGCGCTACGAGTATAGCATGGCGGTGAATGGGTTAAGTAGGGACTGAATAAATTAACCGACTTGGTAATACATGTATCTCACAACTTTTTACGGTAGAAGAACTGAGTTGCGAGACTTGGTTTTTTTACAAGTTATGTTTTTGATGGGATCTCATTTCTTTTTGTAGATAGTTCTATTTTTTTCTGGTCTAGTACCTTCTACTTCTTAAAGTTAAATTAAAATACCTTAAACTTATCCAAATAACGTAAATACCTTAAACTTATCCAAATAACGTTCAAATCGTAAGGAAATAATTTCAGTAAACCAATGAGTAAGCCTTAAAGTCATCAAACTAGTATAGCAATCGAAATGATGGACGTAAATCGCAAATTTATAGGTAAGAATTTCAGGCACATCCGAACAGCAAGAGGACGCTCGTGCGTATGAGCGCGGCAGTCGCTCGCTCGGGGCATTGACCTCTGCGCGTGCCGCGCTCGCTTGTACGCGAGCGCGGTTATTTACATTACAACCTTTTGAGCATATAAATACGCACGTACGTAGCCGCGCCGTGTTCTTTATTGTAATATATATTTATATATTAAACGAGCAATTCTTGTATATATATATATATATATATACATAATCTGAATCTCGGAAACGGCTCCAATTTAGTATGCAGGTACTATAAATCTATATACCTATATTGCATATGAAAGATGTCTAAGTAAATGGTCTTATCTTATCTATCTTGAAACGGGAAACTGCTAGAGGTCATATAATACGCAACTTTGTAGCCTCACGTAAGTACATCACTGTCAAATACACACACTCGCGCACGCGCGCGAATACTCACGCACACGTACACACACACGCGATCACACTCGCACACACACACGCGCACGCACGCACGCACACGCACACACACACTCTCTATAAGCCGTCTTGTAAAAAGGTTTTCTTTTCATCATAAACGATTATCTGCAAATGTAACTGTGTAATCCTATACATTTTTATGGGGTTACAAAGTTAATTATGCTGTTGGTGTATCTAGGAAACTGGAACGAAATTGCAAAATATTTAAGTTTTCTCTTGATTTCTACACTAAGCACTAAATGTATTCTAAATTTGAAGCTTCTATGTCTGCTAGAAGTGCCTTAGAGTTTTGGTGATCGGTCAGTGAGTGAGTGACAAAATTAAGAAACTTTGACTAGTTATAATTCTTAAACTACTGGTTCAAATTTGATGAAATTTGAAATATACCGTGTTTATACAATGCCTATCTCGTTACTAAAAATGCAGGCTTCTAGATCTATTCACAACGAAGTTATAGGGGGGTCGAAAATGGCCTGAACTGCTTCGAGAAAAGGATGGTACGGCCGTGCCGCTTTTTTGCTCGACTTGGCGGGGGCACTGCCGTGCCCCCAGATCATAAAGAGAACTAGTTAAGACAAATCCAACGAGCCCAAACTCGATGGGTTTACTAAAGGGCAGTCCAGGGTTACGTCTCCTATCTTCGAGCCCAACAGCAGACCAGCTCAGTGGTTCCAGAAGACATTAGTGTTTCAAATGTGCTTGCAAGCAAACTGAGCGTGTAACATTCCTATCACACCTAACAAACGACCTGATGACCACGAAGACCTGAACCGATTTCCACCAAACATAGCTAAGAACACTCTCAACTGATATACCTTTCAAACAAAAAAAACCGCATTAAAATCGGATCATCCGTTTGGGAGCTACGATGCCACAGACAGACACATACACATTTACACACACACACACACAGACACGTCAAACTTATAACACCCCTCGTTTTTTGCGTCGGGGGTTAAAAAAGCCGACTTCAGTTAGACAAACCTATTAGGTAGGTGCCTATAATTTTTAAAGAAATTATCGTTTGCGTTTTTGAAGGCGGTTTTTGTTTTAAAAAAAACATTTTTTCTTTAAAGCTGCGAACATGAAATTTGGCATTAAGGCTTATAAATATAATGTGCCATATTATCAACCTCTTTTTAGGATTCCGTAACCAAAGCATAAAAACTGGGCAAGAGCATGTCGGACCATGCTCAGTGTAGGGTGGTTCCGAAGTACTACAAACAAAAAACCGGGCAATAGCATGTCATCACCACGTTGCGTGTAGGGGAGGTACACTAAAAAAATATTGTTTACTTTTTATTGCACCACTTTGTTGGCGTGACTAATATGCATATTCTTGCCATATTGCAGCTTTCTAGTACTAATAGTCTTTTAGTGGACGGACATGGCGAAACTATACGGGTTCCTAGTTTGACTACGGAACCCTAAAAATCAACAAGTAATGACTAATTTTCTATTTAAGTCAATTGGTGCCGTCTTAGATGATTTTAGTAGGTAGAAATAAAAATGGAAATAGTTCACAGTATGTCACATTACAGGTTACAGGTGGAGGCATATAAATAATCAGGTATACATTATGACGCCTGCAAGGGCATAGTAACGTAAGAGGCCTAAACTAGATATTTTTCCTACTCCTGTACTTTTATCTGTCATTTATATAGTCACGAACACTAATATAAGAATATAGATAATATGTCCGCAGAACATTCCGTAGAAAAGTCTATCTAGTCTATTCCCCTTAACAGCACTTGTGCTTTTTTGAGCCAAAACGACATGCCTAGCTGCCAAAGCTTACACCTTGATTAATTTGACCAATCAAAATACTTCAACAAATTAATCCACCAATCCCAATACATATCGACGGTGGAAATTTCAAATGTCTTAAGAGTGCGCCGAGGCAACGATACGTAATTACGAAAAAAATGCGTTCGTTTGATCGCCTGCTGCATTGTTTTTACTGAAGCTTTAGTTATGCAATTCATATGCAAGATATTTAAGGAATCACTCCATCTATCCTATACTTTAGAAACACGATTACTTGTACTTCCCTCGATAGAAAAAACATCCAAAGATACCTCTACATAACAAAATAAACACTTAGTACGGCGTAATTACTTTACGGAAGATCAACAGTTTTGGATTTACAACAAAACTACACGTCTTCTATATATTCTACACTTTACATTTTTAAAATGTGTTTTTATTTTACTAATATGAAGGAAATACCTAAATTCGCACGCGTTTCGTCCATTTTAGCCAGAGCCGTCACGTTTCCCCCATGTCCGCATTAGTCATGCTTTGGCCGTCGGAGGTGGAGGCTGTGTCGCAAGTTAGATGGTTGCGTTTATCGCGATTTTTGTGATTATTCACTTTATTTTAAATGGGGAACAAACACAACCAAGAAAGGAAGAGAAGGGGTTGGCAAAAGCACAATGCTAAATGCTTGCGTGAAGAAATGAAGTAAGTTAAAATCGTAAACCTACTGATAGTGGAGTAGTTCTAAGAAACCTGATTTGACAGTTGTCAAAATGCCACGCTAAGGGAGGAGAAAATAAATCGATAGCAAAATAGACTGATGTTCGAGATGTATCGATTTGTATTACGAAGGCCCGTATCGATAAACTCGACTTGAGTTTGATGCCCGTCACAAGATGCGTCACAAGACTGAGCTTTAATTAATAAACATATTTCAAGTCGTGAAACGTAATCCATGTATCAGACGAGGCGGCTAGTTGTATGGGGATCTAATCCTGATCCTGAATATGGTCTTTTGGTGACTTGAGGTAATCTCAACACCCGAAAAAATGGCGGCCGCACTGCAAAATAGTCGAACATATGGTTCCTTTTTATCAGATTAATCGGTTTAAGAATAATAAAGTGTCATTTATAAAATGTAAGAGGCAAAATTTTACATCTAAAACGTATTTCAATAATAATTATAATACATCGAAGTTTTGACTTTGCCGCTATATACAACTAACTGCCTTCAAAAATTGTGTGCTATGTGTGGTGTTAATGTGAAACTATTATAGATGCTAGATAATTTATATTAGGTATAAAGATATCGGAAACAGCCCGACCAAGCCGGCGACACAATAGTTCCCTATAATGTTTGTGTTTAACAATAATGCGCAATCCGGAGGCGCGAAAATTTACCTCCCATCCACGGGCTCATTTCACGTAAGTACAATTTACATTTATTTTATAGTACAGTGCACTCGAATACTAAGCCAATGCATATCTTGTAATGTAAGAAATATTGATACTAAAATTCTACCAATATTTTATCATATCAGTATGTATGTAGGTACCTAGCCAGACCTACCCATCCAACTTGCATCCAATCCTATTTCAACAATCTTAACCCGATTTAAATCGCATCCACAATGTGTCTATTTTTATTTGCTGCCGTATAGAAAACCAACAAAGCTCATTTAATACTTTGTTAACGATAGATTAATATAAACTTTATACTATAAGGTCTTGTACATTTCGTGAAACGGGTTGCTAAAGTAGAGAGGAGGGGGGCGTTTCGTGTTTTTGTTTTGTTGACAAATTGATTGACAATGACATGTCGGACTAAAGACAAGGCAGGCATAGTTTAATTAATAAGGTATTGTAATAAAAACTGACTGATTTCTTTAAAAACGTATACACACAATCAACTAGTACTTAGGTAATAACAATTTCGGGTCGTGACATAAACGCGGAGCAAAAAGGAGCACTATAGGTAGACCTATGTGAAAAATAATCGTGAACCACCCGACGTATCTTGTTTCTAGCATTTGTGATTAGATAGTATGTTTAACTTTAATTCGTTTTGTAGGTTGTCGCCAGTCCAATAATGGGAAACTTGGATAACATGGCGAAGTTCGCCGGAAATAATCAAGGATGCAATAAAGAGATTTGGATATTTTGAGAAGTCAGTGTTCGCGAATCTCAGTAGCGGCCCTAAGCAGTTGAAGACTATTGCAAATCGCTTGCCAGTTGCTAATCAAACTTGAAGTATACTTATGTCTTTGTAAACTTATTATAGGTTAGAAATTTGTTTACATTGTGTCATCATGTCTTGTCTTGTTCTACATAAAAGAGGTACTTACGTGTAAGTAAAGTTGTTGATTAGTTCTATGGTACAAAACATTAATATGAATAATTAATATAATAATATTAGACATGTCATTTTTATTACCTAGTCTTTTCAAAGCGCTAGTGCCTTAAGTTTTAGAACTTAAGTCCAATACCTATGTTCAAATAATGAATTTTCAAGTGACCAAACATTATTGGTCTACTATCATAGCTCTACATGATAATTATAAAGAGTAGAAAAGAGGGTAAATTCAGCTTAAAACTTGAGAATATTAAAATAATGTTTGAAACATTGCCCGTAGAAAGTTAAAATATTTTGTTCAGGTTAACATGATCTTGATATTATTAATTGAATGAACTAGCCTCAACCTAGTCTGATGTGTTGAGAAACTAAGTGCAAAATTTTCATTGTAAATTTACTTAACACTACCGATGAACCAAAACAAAACAAAAAATATTTTGTACTTATTGCAGCTATGAAACAAGAGAATGCAGCGATTCAGATACAAATAAAATCAGGTAGTGAGTTGATTTTAAAACCTGTAAATGTGTTAAATTTTGTGTTTTATTTATAAATTAAACTTGCTACATGCATGATAATAGTAGTTTTATTTATTGGTGAAGACATTTTGGGTCCCATTATGCTTGAAATTTTATACAAATTATAGGTACTCTGACATTATTTAACTTAGCGTAATGAAAGTATTTGGATCCTACATAGGTATGTACGAAAGGTAACCAAAACAGGCTCCCTAAACCTAAACTCTGTGTCTTTTCTAGCAGCCTCAAAGTGATTATGGAAAACAGAAAGGCTGCTTTGTATGTGGCAGAGAAATAAAACAATGTTATTTGATTCTCACATATATATTTACTTTTTAAACCCCAAATCAACAAGGATCCAGGGTAATGGTATTGGTTGATGGTGTTTTGGTGTTTATATTGTAATTATGATTTTTAATGTTTTTAGTTGATACACTAAAGCCCTTTCAGATCAGTGTTCTCTGATTTTAAATATCAGTGTGACCATGGTGTACTTAAATTTATTCGTTTTAACAACAAACTTTCTGATTTTGAATATTTGTAAACTTAAATTTATAAACATTAATCTCTCTATCCTCATCAGCCTAGAATCAAGTTTGATGTTATAAATTTTGGTTTAGAGTTATTTAAAAATTGTCAGCACTGATCTGAACTGATCCGCCTGTGACATGATAACTTCCACTTAGGCCGAGTTGTTTGATCGATAGTTAACTGAACTATTGATTAAATTTCGAAAATTTGACACATTTCCTTGAGATTTTACCATTAGTTATGATTTAACAATTAGTTCCAAGTAAAAAGAGACTTGCACTTGTATTACAAGTTACAAGCTTTTATGAAACGGGCCCCAGGCGCTAACTTTCAACTTGAGAGGAGCAAGTCCAGTGTCACACTGACAAGTGGCCTAATGGGATATGTGTATGTATGTAAACATTTTATTGTACAAGGAAAAGAGATAATAATTACATAATAGAGAAAAATAAAGCATAGATTATTATTGTTAATTGTAGGTAAAGCCTGACAAGATTCTATTTGGCCCTATTTCCATATAAATTTGTATTGAAATAGGGCCAAATAGAATCTTGTCAGGCTTTACAATGACAAAAATATGTTTTTTTTTACTGAACAGTTAGCTCAAGTTCCTGCGACTTGTTTGTCACTTGGTAACCCTCCACCTAGTATAAAAACAAAGAAAAACCAATTAATAAGGGAAAACTGAGAAAATACAACTTGTGCTAACCACTGTTATAAAATATGCAAAAATAAAACATTCAGGTAAACTGCAGTTGAATTTTAATTGAGAAAATAATAATTATTTAATAAAGTTATCAATAATTTAACACATTAAACACCAGTTTTCCAGGGGACGGCAGATCATAAATCTGAAAATAACTGTGGTAATAACCAGTTATGATGCGGGTAAAGTTCGTTAAACAAATAAGTCAGAAACACTCGCACAACACAGTTTATTGTTATACACACACACGATTATATTTACAAGAAGGAGAAAGTATAATTTGGCAAAGCTTGTCCGAAAGCACAAGACGAAAGCGACTACAACTAAGTCTATCCACGTTAGACGTTTCAATTAGCAAGCGAAGATAGCAAGTAGCGAGAGTCGTGACGTCACGCGAATGCATACAACGGCCGTGCGTCTAACTCCGGAGCATGTAGCAGACTGATGCGCTCGCGCGTCGCCTTCGGTCGGTCACGTAGGCCGCGCGTGGATACGAGAACAAAGGGACAATTTAGGGTCCCGCGCTCGCTACTGCAAAACCGCCGTTAAATTACATTAATATTAATTAAAATATTACAATGTTTAATTTTATGATTAAAATAATAAAAACCAAAAATGAATTAATTGTTTGTACAATTTAAATTAATAATAGTTATTACACGCGTAATACAAATTACGCTACATCACCCCCTTCCAGAGACCGTCAAGGGCGATAATAGTCGGGAAATCGAACAATGCGTCCCGATCGCGTCTTTTTGACGATCTTATCATCGGCATCGGTTGTTGGTAGTACCTGATGTTCTGTAGATGGTGCTTGTGTATGACTGTAACTACTTGTGTCAGGTGATGTATGGTGTGTGGCCGTATATTATCAACAGCTGCTATTCTATTTTATTTACTCAATTATTGTTAAATCGACTTATAATATGTATACACAAACAATTATTAAATAATTAATTCTTACATAACGGACAATAAGTGAATTTAAGAGTTATTATAAAAAGTAGTATTTTAACATTTTTTAATTTGGCTGAATGACCTAAAGTTCCCGGGTCTTTTCTAAGGTGTACTGTAGTAAAAAAAACAAACGTTTCAAAATAGCAGGAATTTGTTTTGTTTTGCTTTTGCACGAAGTTCTTGAAAGTTAAAAGAAAGAAGAGAGTTAATCACTTTTATGTGTGAGAATGTGTGACTTTGGCGAATTAAGTGATGCGGAAATGTTGACGCCGCCAGAAATAAAACAGGCGGCAATGGAAGTGAGCAGTAATTTGCTACCTACAGTAATCGAATAAGGTCCTATATATTGGTATATTGTACATGTTTTATTTTACGATTCCGCCCATTATACCTGGGCAGAAAATTTTGTGCTACTTGTAGGTACATATCCCTTTGAGCTCATAGAAAAAGTAATGTATGCAACTATTTATAATCAGCCATTGAGACACTCATGCGTATCTATTATGACATTCGGCTTCGCCTCATGTCATAAACTCGCACTCGTGTTTCAATGGCCCTTATTATGATACAGTTGCATAAACTACTAAAAGTTAATGAGCGCAAAAAGCTCGGTGCCCCCTTAAGAGACATTTTGTCGTAAGTACACTAAATATACCATTGAAGTCAGTTTTTTTTTTCTATCTACTTGTTGTATTGAAATTTCGATATGACTTCTAATAAAAAAGTTATGAGTTGGTCAAAGTTTGTCGTAACTTCTTAATATTTAAAACACTATGTTGTATCGGTCAAATATTTTTGTATAACGTCTTGTTTCATTAAGCGCAATATCGTATATCTCAATATTTTTAAAATTCCTATGTACAACATAGGCACTAAAAAGAATACATTTTGTCAGATAAATACTGTGTTTTCGGAGGTGTAACACACATTTTCTTCTTATTTTTTTGTTGTAAGGGACACTATTTCCTAAACCACTGAATTTATGGATGTCCAATTAAAAAAATAGGGTAGACGAAGTTATTTAAAAAGTATGCTTCCAAGAATCATCTTAATGGGATGAGTAGTTTCCAAGTTATGAATTTAAAAAAAGTGGAATTTTGTTTTCTGGCTCCCCTGAAAAGTAAGCGTTTGTCCCTTACGACATTTGAAATTTCCACCGTCGATTGACTGTCAATCGGAAAGTTAGGTTCTTTTTGGTATGTAAACTCTTTTACTAATTTAACTCTTTATAAAAAAACTATGGTATCAACCAACCAGAATGCAGCTATATTAAAATCGACCACTCAGGTAAAAGAATTCATTTCGGTTGTCGCCGCGATTGAAAGCAGACGTGTTACACTTTTTACAATTTAATTTCTAATATTTCTCATAATTATTTTGTGATTGGCTGTGGAGTGTTTTTTTGATTCCTTGTCGCTCTTGTGAACATCTTATGACCATGTCCCGCCCAGGGGGCGTGGCTAGACAAGGATAGCTGTAGTTTTGACTTGACACGTGTTAGTGAGACCCCCCCGGACTTCCGAAGCACCGCTGTTGACGGACTTGCGTGGAGCCGAGTATCAGCGTCAAACGGTGGGATTTGAACGTGCGGCCTAAGTAGCGGACGCCGTCATAAATTATTCTGCTCCCAGGCCGCTGAGCCATCGGGACCGTGGCCGCATGTTGCGAATTTTACCATTACTATCTGTACAAGTGCTACGAGTTGCTACGGATTGTCGTAGCGTTTGGTCACCTCGCTACGCCGGCTACTCTGACGTCAGTCTCTACGGATCGGACCTGGGATCGGCTATACGGCGTGTTAGCCGCCTGTGTGATATCTTAACCTGCGCTGTTATTTGAAGCGGATTCTGAAAATGACAAAAAACTGCGCTGCGTGCCGCAAGGCGATAACAACAATGCAACATATGGAGTGCTCCAAATGCACAGAGTCGTACCACGCATTATGTGTAAACATTCAAGGCAAACTACAAGAGAAAATTAATCATGACTGGATATGTCCGGGCTGTCAGTGTAAGTTGGCCAAAAAAGGGAACCTGGATTCGCCCGCGCGGCCGTCTTTTCCTTTGGACAATGCGTGTGACAAAGTGACCCTCCGCCCGCAAAATCGTAAGGCGATGTCAGTGTCACCAACCGGGTTAGCACCGGGAAGTACTGATACAGATGCGATTGCGTCGCTCACAACTGAAATCAGGTTACTACGCCAGGACATGAGCGAGATGAAGGGACACCTGAAGAATGTCTCTGACTGCGTTACAAAATGCTGTGCAAGCCTAGATGAGCTTGAATCCAGGCTGGTTTTGACAGAGTCCAAAATAAGACATCTGGAAGAGCAGGAACTTGAGACGTGTTTTCTAAAACAAAGAGTGAGCCTACTTGAGGGCGAAACCCTTCATGGGCGAGTCCGACTCGCACTTGGTCGCTCTTTTTTTAGGGTCCGTAGTCAAACTAGGAACCCTTATATATTCGCCATGTCCGCAGCCTAGCGCAAAGACTATTATTACTAGAAAGCTGCAATTTGGCATGAATATGCATATTAGTTAATAAAGTAGTACAATAAGTAAAAAAAATTTTTTTTTATGGTAACTCCCCTACACCTTAAGTGGGGATGCTTTTTTTTTCTAGTCTTTTCTATAGTGTGGGGTATCGTTGGATAGGTCTTTCCATTAAGTAATCCGTTTATGAAATATTAAGAGTGCGCCGAGGCAACGATACGTAATTACGAAAAAAATGCGTTCGTTTGATCGCCTGCTGCATTGTTAGGGTTCCGTAGCCAAATGGCAAAAAACGGAACCCTTATAGATTCGTCATGTCTGTCTGTCTGTCCGTCCGTATGTCACAGTCACTTTTTTCCGAAACTATAAGAACTACACTGTTGAAACTTGGTAAGTAGATGTATTCTGTGAACCGCATTAAGATTTTCACACAAAAATAGAAAAAAAAACATGAATTTTGGGGGTTCCCCATACTTAGAAAAGAAACTAAAAAAAAATTTTTTATCAAACCCATACGTGTGGGGTATCTATGGATAGGTCTTCAAAAATGATATTGAGGTTACTAACATAATTTTTTTCTATACTGAACAGTTTGCGCTAGAGACACTTCCAAAGTGTTGAAATGTGTGTCCCCCCCCTGTAACTTCTAAAATAAGAGAATGATAGAACTAAAAACATTATATTTCTTTGAAGTCGGGAATTTCTTTGAAAATCCTTTTCTTTGAAGTTGGTTAAAAATAATAACTTGAAGAAAGAGTCGATGACTAGGATTTTTGCCCTACTTAGCCGTTCTATTACTTTACATTAGGTATTGAGTTCACTTTATTTTGTGCTTAGAATATTGTCAATAAAGGTAATTAGGTTTTATTTCATTTCAATATACAGTTACATTAAATCACGGGGTTGTTGAGCCACCATCGAACTCTGTCCTAATGGGTGTTGTACTGCCTTTTTGCCGAATTATGTTTCGTCAAATTTCATTTGGCAATCAACTTTTCGCCGAAGTTTTATTTGGCAAATCAATCTTAGGCATAATTTTACTTCGTAATTTTTTTATTTCGCTACATTTTTATATTGCAAAATTTTATTATGTCAAATTTTATGTGGTAAATAATTGTCTAGCAAATGATTTGCTTAGGCAAATAACATATTGTCAAATTTTATATGACAACTTTTTAATTCGCAGAATTATTATAAAGCGTATTATTATAACGCCTTTACACTTTTGGCAGACTCATCATTTGTCAAATCTTTCACTTGGCTTAACAACTCTTGGACGAATAACGTTTAGTTGATGCAACATTTCCCTTTTCATACATTTGCCAAGATAGAAACAAGTAAGAAAAAAAAAAAACAAATTCTTTGGTTGGAAATTATTATATGTGTGCATGAGCGAGCGAGCGAGCGAAGCGAGCGAGCAAGACCTTCCTGGGCAAAACCGACTCGGCAAGGTTAGGTTAGAAGGCTATGGCGGGAGCGAAGCGCAGCGAGCTCCCGCCTTAGCCTTCGAGGTTATTTTTTTTGACATCCCTTGAAAAATAAAATCATACTGCAAATTGAACCTTGCATTCTAAAAAATTAGGTTAGATTTCATAATGCCATTCAATATGTTGCTAAATAAAAGTATGCCAATCAATACATTTGACGAAAACATAATTGACATCTTAAAAAAATCCCACGTAATAATTTGTCTAACAATAATTTATCAAATCATTAGTTGGGAATAGATATCAGTGCGAAACGTTGAGTTGGGAAATAAAAAATTGACCAAATAAAAATATGGGATACGTAGTTTGGCGAGTTAAGAATTTGCTAAATAATTTTCGGCGAAACATTAGTAAACCGTCCTAATGACAGCGTCAAGTCACGCAAAAGAAATTATTTTCGTCAAAATTTACCGTCAACTTTTTATGAAAGGGTTCTCCCGGTAACCTTCGGAGAGGGAAGATGGCCGATTGGAAGATGTACGGCTTTTACTTATGCTCTCTTTATTCTCTTTAGCCGAACAATATTGCCCAATAAATATTATAAATAACTTAACACTAGCTAAATACACCTTAGTTGTACAAACGACATTAATTAAAAATTATCTATCTATCTGTGAGAGGGTTCTAGAGTGGCTCAACAATCTCGTGATGTGACTGTACCTAATACAAGTAATTCAATCCTACCTTACCTACCGACAGTAAACAACAAATTTAAAAAAAATTGTAGGCTGAAAAAAGTTTTTAACTTCTTATAGTGAATATTTTAATAAAAGTATTCGGAATCGATTAGCAACCTCCGCACCTAGTGGATCGGCGCACGGCTCGTCAGGCGCGGCGCGCGGCCGGCGCATGGCTCCAGCTCGCTCCTTGCTGGTGTGCTATACGCACACATACACAGAGTGCATAAAATACTTAAAGTTAATGAGCGCAAAAAGCTCGGTGCCCCCTTAAGCTTTAAAGCGCTAATTTTGTTAGACTCAAGTGTCCCCTCCCCCCCTCCCCCTACAGCCAAAACAACAAACACTAAAAATCTGAAAAAAAAACTTAAATGAAAGAACATATAACAAATTTTAAAGGAAAACTGGCTAAGTAGACATCATTGGTTCTTGAGATACAGGCGATTAAAGTGTTTATACCTACTAAAATCATCTAAGCCGGCACCGATTGACTTTAAATAGAAAATTAGTTATTACTTATTGATATTTATGTTTGCAGTACTTAACGGCTTCGGAAACCTACACTGAGCATGGTCCGACATGCTCTTGCCCGGTTTTTACTTTTTAGGGTTCCGTAGCCAAATGGAAAAAAACGGAACCCTTATAGATTCGTCATGTCTGTCTGTCTGTCCGTCCGTATGTCACAGTCACTTTTTCCGAAACTATAAGAACTACACTGTTGAAACTTGGTAAGTAGATGTATTCTGTGAAACGCATTAAGATTTTCATACAAAAATAGAAAAAAAAAACATAAATTTTGGGGGTTCCCAGAACTGAAACTTAAATTTTTTTTTTCATCAAACCCTTACGTGTGGGGTATCTATGGATAGGTCTTCAAAAATGATATCGAGGTTACTAAAATATTTTTTTTCTAAACTGAACAGCTTGCGCGAGAGACACTTCCAAAGTGTTGAAATGTGTCCCCCCCCTGTAACTTCTAAAATAAGAGAATGATAGAACTATTCTTGGGTATTGTTCCTCTGTGTGGTCACCGTTTTACAAAACACACATAGACCGAATTGAAGCTGTGCAAAGGCGGTTTCTTCGACATCTTACTTACAAATTCAATTTTAGGAAAAAGCTACCTACATATGAGGAGAGACTGGCCTTCTTCAAAATGCGCAGCCTCCATGCTGGAAGGTGCATTGATGAACTAATATATTTGTACAAAGTTATCAACAATAACATTGACTCAGATCTGCTAGGAAATATTGGAATCCGGGTGTATAATAAGCCGCGTCGCCAACCCACTCAGTTCTTTATTCCATTGACCTCTAATAATGTATCCCAACATAGCCCTCTTATACGTATGTGCTCATCTTTTAACAAATTATGCAAACATGTTGATATTTTTAATTACAGTTTTAATTCATACACAAAGGTTATTAATTATAACTGAATTGTCATTTAAATTAGATTAAGTTCTTGCATGCTCTCAGCAATTTATATTAATGCCAAGCGAGTGTTGTGCATGGTAGTAAAGGAAATGTAAATTTTATGCAATAAGTTAAGAACTACCTTACTGTAAAAATAGCCTAATTTACATTTTGTTACCGTGCCTATCAAATAAATAAATAAATAAATAAATAAACTAAAAAAATATATGATGTCATAAAAACATTGAAGCTACAACGAACTTTTATATTATGTTACTTGCTGCTACTGAACCCTTCATGGACGAGTCCGACTCGCACTTGGCCGCTTTTATTGTACCTCTTTGTTGGAGTGACTAATATGTATATTCATGCCAAATTACAGCTTTCAAGTACTAAGAGCCTCTGCGCTAGGCTGCGGACGGACGGGCGGGCGGACAGACATGGCGAAACCACACGGGCT
Source organism: Acleris holmiana (assembly GCA_949316455.1). Lineage (NCBI taxonomy): Eukaryota > Metazoa > Arthropoda > Insecta > Lepidoptera > Tortricidae > Acleris > Acleris holmiana. Next base: position 10,449,834 of record OX438790.1, on the reverse strand, counting down.
CCTAGTTTGACTACGGAACCCGATAACACTTGTCTGTGAGGTAGGATATGGAGAACTGTTAATATTTTATAAGATCCTCTGTAGAACTGATAACCATACGATACAATAAACATTTCGATTTTTTTTTTTTATTTGTATGGGAGCCCCACTTACTTCTTTTTTTTTTTAAGATAGCATACGAGCACTCAGGCCACCTGATGGTAAGTGGAATCTGAGACCCGTAGACATTTGAATTGTCAAGACTATAATCCTAAGACCTCAAATGCGTTGCCAACCCTGAGTATGAAGATGGAATGCCTCAATGCTAGTTCACCAGTTGTATTATCCCCACACCGGAACACAACAATGCGATCACTGTTGCTTAGCGGGTGGTTAATGGATAAGATGGTGTTAGCGATCCGGACGGATCCTGCACAAGGTCCTACCACCACTAAAATAATAATCAATAATATATATATTTTTTTTATTAGTTTTTAGTATTTGTTGTTATAGAGGCTACAGAAACACATCATATGTGTAAATTTTAACTGTCTAGCTATCACGGTTTAAGAGACAGACAGACAGACATTTATTTTTTCACTTTGTTGACACAAGTAATATCTATATTCATGCCTAATTTTGCTGCCCTAATTCAAAAGGACAGATTTCCGAAAAATAAATGAATAATTTCCTATATAAATTCAAATAAATTAAAGTATTTAGTTATTTTTTATTATTTTGTACATCACTTTAACCCAAGAGCAGACTTCAGTTGGACTGACCTATTAAAAGCATTTTTGCTGTGAGGTTACTTACATGAATTGTCTGCAGATGCAAGGCAGCAGCACCGACGCTGTATTCCTTAGCTCCAGCAGATTATAACCTTGAAGCCACTTTGTTACGCTGAAATAAATACAAAACGTCATGCTTTTCCCATGCAAGTTTAGTTGGCATTTCGGAAGCTTTTGATGGGTTTCATTCAAATGCTATTGAAGAAAAATCTTATAATACAAGCCAGTAAAACAGTGCTAATAATAAATTCAGTATAAAAACTCTAAGGCATTAGACTTTTTATACGATCCCAAAGCCCAGTGACAACAAATAGAAGATTGCTGTTAACTGATTACTGCCGTCAGTGCTTCTGTATGAATACTTAAATCTATTAAAGTACACAGCGGATTTTAATATGGTTGTCTTCAAAAGATAGGGTCAAGAAAAAGGTTTATATATATAATAGCACCTGGAGCAAAGGGAGAGCGGGGCACTTATTTAAACTGATTTTCATGAAACATAGCTAAGAAACATTACAATCTTTTATACAACACTTTTGTTTGCCTTCAGGATTAAAAATGCATGCAAGCAGGTGCCAGCATGATCACAATAGCAAGCCAGGATGTCATGTTGATCTACAACATTGTAATAGAACAACAGTTGTTATAGAAGTAATATAATACAGCTGAAGACTAGTTTAACCTGTGGAACATTCCGGAAATATTTTTTGACATTATTACAACAATTGGCACAGGTGCATAGTGTGCTTGGTGTGTACATAGGGCAATGTAGTAGAGGTGGGTATTCTCGACTCCGGGCTGGGATTCAAATCACTAAATCCGGCTCCGCTATCGGTATCAACTCCGCTTATCGACTCTTCAACTCCTTTGAATCCACTGGACCTTTCATACCAATTCGCTCCGGATTCGATCAGAATGAAATGATTTATATGATTTATTGACGCGTTTCTTTTGAATCTAGTCCGACCGGATCCAACAACGCATTGAATGAATGAATAATTCTGAAATTGAACTGAATACTGGAATTGCCGCGTTTTTTTTTATCAAGCAATAGGTTAAACGTTTTTATTTATTTATTAGAGTAATAACATAATAAGCCTGTGATCAAACAAAGTTATGCTCTAATTTTATAACCGTAAGAGCAATTTTTGCACTTACAACTTTTAGCGACAAAAGCGTCAATTATAACGAAATTGGCGTCCGCCTGACACCGACCGGTGTCATGGCGGCTTCGGCCGCGCCGCGGTAGCCCGAACGGTACCGATTGGAGCCGAATGAGCGACGACAGCGGCTCCGGGCTCGCTCGGCGCCTGTCTCTCTCTGTCGGTTCGGTACCGAGTCGCTGCTGTGGCGCTGCTAGTCGGAGTTAATAACTCCGCGGATTCGATAACAATTGAAAGGAGTCGATAAGGAATCGAGTCCGGTTGCGGATTCGAATCATTTAAATCTTCAAGCCCGGATTTACCCATCTCTACAATGTAGGGCAAAATTTGTACATAGGGCACATGACAGGTTAAACTGTGTAATTAAAAGCAGCGAGGGTACTTACATGATGTCGAACACAACCGCAGACTCAAAGCATGGCCTGCATCTTCAGTGACTCGGGTCATCCTCAGCTCTAGCACATTGTACCTTAGAAGCTCTTCTCAGCACTGAAACAAATACAAAATGTCATACTCTTGATCCTGTGCAAGTTTACTGGGCATTTCAGACACTTTGAGGGGTATACTCAAGAGCGGCCTTTATTAAATTGATGTTGAAGAAACTAAGTATGCAAACATGATAGTTCCCTATCAAGCACCCAAACGCTGCAAATATAACATGTACCCAAAAGCATAGTAACACCAAATTGAAGACTGCCGCTAGGTGTACAATATTAGGTGATAAGGCTTTGATTTGAAATGAACTAATTAGCACTTATACTATAAAGCGAGGCGAGTATACGTGGCAGTTGTGTGTGACGGGGTAGTTTATTTTATGCTCGCAATATCAAACCAAATCGCGTGGTATAACAATCGCATCCTGCAACTACACGAGATAAAAAGCACATGCTCTAATAATTTCGTCTTTCCAACAATTCACGCACCTAAAACAAACTCTTCCGGCAGCCGGGTACTAAAGTGGTTCCTTCCTATAGTCTTACTTAAAAATAACTTACCTTTTCCCTCATCTGCTTAATTATAAGCAGTAAACTCTTCTTCTAGACTGCATGAGATGGCGCCAGCGTGGCGCGGGCGTGGCAACAATTCACACCGGGCACGCCGCCGTGGCGCCCGTGACAAAATGCGCATCTTGGTGCCTTTGGAATAAAACAAAGTAATTCAAATATCTGACACACATAATAATGAAGTTATTAATGCAAATAGAATTAACTAAATCAGTTTCTACAGAAAAAAGGCAGTTGTGGTGCTCGTGCTCGTCCGCTCGTTCCCTGCAGCCTTGCATCACAGATTAGAAGGAAGGGTATGTCTGAGCACAGATTAGAAGGTATGTCTATGTCTGAGCGCTTCATGACCATCATGCCACGAATAGAATGATAAAGGAAGAGAATGGATATGACATACCTAGGCTGGAATTCTAGAAGGTAAATAACGATATTGTTTTTGACCTGTTTCCGTATTGTCAACGTTATGATAACTCTTATGTCATTTAAAATAATGGCGACTGTGACATAAACGATTCTCAAACGTGTCAAACACGATATCGTTTTAACGCACCTGAATAGAGGCCTGAATAAACGTGCCTACCTACCTAAACTATAGATAAATTAACGAGAGCATGGAATTGCATATGTAGTAGTATTGTGTGTTTACAGGCATTCTATATTTTAATTTTCTATTTTCTCGTACTATCGGGATAAAAAGAGGTTTGTTATATATTGAAGAAGTAAATACCAAAATAATGTCATTTTCAATTGTAAATATTATTTACGTTGTGCATATATTTTTACGTCTGATTTTATTGTATTCTTACAATTATCAGAATAATTTTGTGTCAACCCGTACGACTAAGTGTAAGTTACATAATTTTCAAAGAATATGGCAGTGAGTAATTTGGTCCGATTGAGAGTCAAAGTAAGTAAATTATTTTTAACTGTTATAAATATTTTGAACTTGAACTGAAGAAAAATTTAAATTCCCCTTACACGGCTGCCCAGTTAGTTCAAAAAGCTACAGGTGTTTGTCTCTCTTTATAAGATTGTGTCTGAGATCAATAGTGAGAAATTTCCATTAACAAAGAAATTCACCTCCCCGAGAAATAAAAAGTTACATACTTGTCCGCCGTTGAGTAGACGATTTTGATCAGGAAGTCATCCGGAGAACTATATACAATTTTCATCTGTCCCATAAGCAATTTCCAACCTTAAAGGCGCTCCACTCTGTGTTAAAATCCGATATAGATTACAAATTTGGCATTTGCACCTTTCGAAAACAAATACAAAAATTAGGATTTAAATGGAAAAAGACCGAGGTCAACCGAAAAATAATAATGGAAAGACACAACTTACGACTGCTAAGAATAAATTACCTTACCAAAATTGCGGAATATCGGTCTAAAGATAGACCACTACTTTATACTGATGAAACCTGCATCCACACTTCACATGTGTCCGGAGAGGCTTGGACCGATGGAACAGAAGTTGGTGTAAAAAGCGGCCAAGTGCGAGTCGGACTCGCCCATGAAGGGTTCCGTAGCAGCAAGTAACATAATATAAAAGTTCGTTGTAGCTTTGATCAATGTTTTTATGACGTATTAAAAAAAAACTACTTACTAGATCTCGTTCAAACCAATTTTCGGTGGAAGTTTGCATGGTAATGTACATCATATATTATTTTTACATTTATCATTCCCTTATTTTAGAAGTTACGGGGGGGGGGACACACATTTTTCCACTTTGGAAGCGTCTCTCGCGCAAACTATTCAGTTTAGAAAAAAATTATAATAGAAACCTCAATATCATTTTTGAATACCTATCCATAGATACCCCACACGTATGAGTTTGATGAAAAAAAAAATTTTGAGTTTCAGTTCTAAGTATGGGGAACCCCAAAAATTTATTGTTTTTTTTCTATTTTTGTATGAAAATCTTAATGCGGTTCACCGAATACATCTACTTACCAAGTTTCCACAGTATAGCTCTTATAGTTACGGAATAAAGTGGCTGTGACATACGGACGGACAGACGGACAGACATGACGAATCTATAAGGGTTCCGTTTTTTGCCATTTGGCTACGGAACCCTAAAAACAAATCAGTACAGGCCAGCGGTTAATTGCACGCAGGAGGAAAAGATGGTTTTATTCCCAACGTTTTGTTAATGTTTAAGGCAAACCAAAAAACGGGAGATTACCATGACCAGATGAACTTTGAAACTTTGTCAACTACGAAAAATGGTTAAAAGAAAAATTAATACCGAACCTTAAACCGAATATTAGTGTACTTATTGTAGATAATGAGTCCTATCACAACAAACTTTTGAATCGTGCTCCAACGTCAAATTCCCACAAACAAGAAATGGATTGGTTGACAGTAGAACACAACATTTCATATAGCCCGTTGATGTACAAAACCAGTTTGTATGATTTAATTAAACGAAATAAAGAGCGGTTTCGTGAGTACCACATAGATGCAATTTTAAAAGAACATGGCCACTCCGTTTTACGTCTGCCACCGTATCACCCGACATTCAATCCGATCGAAAATATTTGGTCCATGGTAAAAGGATATGTAGCAAAAAGAAACGTTTCTTTAAACATGCAAGGCATTATGAGTTTAGCAACTGAACGAATGAATACTATTACTGCTGAGTACTGGGAAAATATCGAAAGTGAAGAAAATAAATATCGATGTCAGGAAGAGGAAATGGATCGAATTTCAAACAATCTTATTATCAATACTTGTGACAGCTCAGATGAAGAACATGATAGCGACTAAAAGCAAAAAACAGACGACTACTACTTATTCCATTTCTTAAGGTATGTAATTTTATTAAATTAAGAGAAAATTATTCTCCTTTCGTTGCAAACGGTACAACCACTACAAATGCAGTTCCATGTTCTCGATAATTCATCTATATCTGCCTTGCATTGCATTGCATGCATAATGTAGAAAAATAAACTAATTAGACTAGAATAGCGAGGCGAGTGAGCGAACGCATCCACAGGTTAGAACAATGATAAAGGAAGGGAATGGATAAGACACAATGACATATACAAATAATCAGTTACGTAAATACTATGCACTCCGACATAGAACACTTAAAAATAATGTTATCTCTTTTTAACTTAGTTCTATGTTCCGAAGTAAAAAGAGATGACTGAGCCAAATCCTCGTCATCAAACATCTTTTATAATAATAAAAGATGTTTGATGACGAGGATTTGGCTGCTGAAATTTCGCTGATAATTTAATTAAAGAAGAAATAACAAAACGATTAATTGAGCAATCACTACTACAGACCACACAATCACACGTGATGGCACAAACAAAATTCAACTCAGTCAAACTTTTCTAAAATGATTGCGCAAACTTCAATCATAGCCATAGTCGATCAAAAAGTTTGGGAAATCAGTGTGATTGCACAAATAAATTGATCATCTCTGGGGTGTTTAGATGTCATTACATATACATATATATACGACATATCGCCATCTACCTAAAACAGCTGTACTACAATCATAGAACACCTTACTGATCATTGACTCACAACTCAAAATCCACTATCCACCGCTAGAGGTCACTACATGTACGAAATATAAATATAATTTTTTCGTCATGACATTCATATGTGCAGGATGTCGACAAGAAATACCAAGCAAGGAGTTCCTGTGTTGCATACTAAGTACAAATTATTACGATTTGGACTGTGCAAACGTTTCCAGCAAACGTTTCTATAATATAATACCTCAAGAACGAAGAAACGCTTGGAAATGTCAAACATGTATCAGTAAAATACCTAAACAAGGGAATCTTAATACTCCCATTCGCCCGCGTGACCACGAGGTGCTTCAATAAGAACAGGAGCCCCTGGCCGACGCCGAATGTAATGTGACCATGGCGCGGCCGAAGTATACAAACAACGAATCGATTATATCTGAAAACCTAAGCATCCTCGGAGACTCTGTCACCGAGAGCTATCCACATCGGAAGTAAACCTAGAAAATCTGAGTAGAATGATAGCCGCTCAGCTCCAAATAAACAATAAAACTATAATAGCAGAGCTCCAAAACACAATCCAGAAAGAAAGAAATAAAGCAATTTCAGGCTATGCAAAATAACGAACGGAAGGATGAAATAATAAATATAAGTAACAAAATGGAAAATTTAAGGAAAGAGCAGGAAAAGTTAAAAACTGAAATATAAGACCTAGAATTAAAATTGCAAGGTGACTTTAGAATGAAATATGCACAGAACGCAACAAAAACAAACTTGTAATCTTTGGCTTCGCGGAACTACAAAGAGCGTGAGTGTGACCTTCATAACAGGATAATTAAAATGTTCCATGAAGTATTAAACACTGACTTATCAGAGTACATTGAGGACTCATTCAGAACTGGACGTTGGGCCAGTAAAAATCGCCCCCTAGTAGGTAATAGAGCTAAAAAGCAAGCGAATGTCTAAATATTTATTAGAAAACAGACACTATTTCAAAGGCAGCGGAGTCACTATCTCAGAATATTTAGACGCAGTTGCGCAAAAAGAACGATAACATATGCAAGAGGAAATGTTTTTGGCACGAAAAAAATGTCTGTATGCTGTTATATATAACAATCAGCTAATAATAGAAGGGAAAGTTATAGACCCAAAGAAAGCGCAAATAGTCTCTAACATATCTGAATCTGAATCTAATCCTGAAAAACTACAACAACCGGGCTGGCTAGCACGACGAACTATCGCGCCCAGTACACCTCACAATACACCCCGTAACAATTAATTTCAAAAATGAGGAACAAGATGACGTCACATTATTATTTCACAATTTTCAGAGCCTTTACAACAAACAAGATCTTCTAGAAACCTACCTGGATCAAAACAAGAATAAGTACCAATATGCATCTCAGAGTCCTGGCTTTCGCAAGAAAAAATAGATTTAGTTAATTTTAACGAATATAAATTTGCAGCATCGTATTGTAGAAAATCCCGAGGAGGTGGTGGTCGCTTTACTGCTTGCTTACTTCGTGCTTGAAGTAAGTGCTGCCGAACTACCTCAGCAAAACGTATTATTGATAGTAATGTATTGGAATAGGAGAGAGGAGGACTTGTTTTTTACTCAATTAAGCACTATTTTAAAACATGTAAGTAAATACTAAATATCAAAACCGAAACATAATAATAGGAGGTGATTTCAACATAAATATACTTATTAATAACTCTAAATCAAATAACTTCCTAGATCTCATGTTAGAAAATAATTTGAAGCAACATAGTTAGTTATTGAATTGTGTTTCTCGGATCACGCTGGTACCACAATAAATCTAAAATTACCGAAGTTTACACAAACGCATGTCACCTGGAATGTCAAGAAACGAATATTCAGATAGATTGGCAAAATATATTATAACTAAATAACAACGTAAATGAAGATTATAGTCTTTTTAATGACGTTTTAATAAATAAGTTAAACACGTGTATACCACTTAAAACAATTCGTTTAAAAAATAACTTAAATAATGTGGTTAACAACTGGTATAAAGCTATCTTGTAAAAATAAAAGACTTTTAAAAATAATTACACTTAAATCTAAAAATAACATTCTAAAAGAACATTACAGAAAACACGGAAAAATATTAAAAAGAACGATCACGATTGCAAAAAAAAAATATTAAATAAAAAAACTAAATCAACAAACAAGGCCAAGGCTATGTGGGGAATCATTAAAGAACACACGAACAAAAAACAAAAAAGTGAAAAACGTAACATCAGATTCAGATTCAGATTCAGATTTTATTACTCAATATAACACAGTATAAATTAAATTACATGTCAAATTATATGCAGTTACATTGAGATCGTCAGAAATAGAATTAAATTATAATAGTAAAAATAGTAAAAGTCAACACAAAAAACAAAGTACATTACAAAATTGAATAAAATTGAATAAAATAAAACAAAAATAAAACAAAATAAAATAATAATAATTAAAAGTAAAACTAATTTACAAGTCAAGTTCCATATACTCATTTACCGAATATAATGGGTTATCCAACAAAAGATTTTTAAGCCGGCGCCTAAACATTTCGTCAGATGGTTCGCGTTTAAGTTCGGCGGGTAGACGCTCGTAGTAGGTGGGACCGATGACGCGCGGGTTCTTACTTGCAAGTGCCATGCGACGAGGAACAGTTCTCAAACGCCCTGTGTGGCGGAGTCGTTTGCCGACGACGTGTACTGTTGCAAATGAAGCAATATTTGATCGGACAAACATAATAATTTCGAATATGTAAAGTAAGTAGTGCGTCATTATGCGGTGTGTTGTGAAAAAGCCCCGACAAGTATGTCTTGGCTTCGCCCCAACCAACGTACGTACGGCACGTTTCTGCATCAGCATTACCCTGTTGGCATCCGTAGAGTTTCCCCATAAGAGTGTGCTGTACGACATCAGTGAGTGAAAATGTGCATAATAAACCTGTCTTAGAGCGTCATCAGATATAAGCAATTTAAGCTTTCGCAACGCAAAGACTGCACTACTCAATCTACCACACAAAAGGTCAACATGGCACTTCCAATTAAGATTCGAGTCCAGGGTGAAGCCGAGAAACCTACACTGATCGCATACAGGCATTGGACTGTTTGCAACGCACGGAGGAACAGGAACACTACGCCCCGAGAAAATCATGACGCTTGATTTTGTGACATTCAGGAGCAAGCCGTTACACGAAAACCACTTCTGCAGTTGATTACATGCATCATGAATTTTCCCAGCGAGCTGGTCATACGTGCGCGTGCCAACTATGACCGTTGTGTCGTCTGCGAACTGCACAGAAACGCCGGTCGTGATGCTGGTAGGAAGATCATTGACGTAAGCCAGAAAAAGGGTGTTTCCTAAGGCGGATCCTTGAGGGATCCCTATTCTCACGATGCCAACATCAGATTCAAGTCTCTTGCCGCCCGCAGACAATTTGACAACTTGTTTCCGGTCGCACAGAAATGACCTAAGTAGGTGGTGGGAGGTGTCTTGTATACCATAATAGTGCAACTTATCCAAAAGCAGCTCGTGGTTTATTACGTCAAAGGCTTTGGATAAGTCACAAAATATACCTGCCATCTTATTTTTATCGTCGAGACCGGAAACGATACAGTCGAATACTTGGCGCGCCGCTGCAGTAGTGGACATCTTTTGCCTGTATGCAAATTGGTGGTCCGTCAGCAAGTCGTTGCCTTCAAGGTGGCCCATTATGTGAGACGATAGGATGGATTCAACCATTTTGGAAACTGTGGGAACTATCGTTATTGGCCTATAACAATTAACGTCAAACTTGTCACCCTTCCCCTTGAAGACAGGACACACCCTAGTACTCTTAAGCACGTCTGGGTAAACACCGGTGTCGAAAACAATATTTATTAAAACTACTAATATATCAGAGATTACTGGCCATATAGAAATAAGTAAGTTTGGCGATATGTCGTATGTATCAGCAGTGGTGCGTGATTTTAATATGGAGTGAAACACTTCGTTCAACATATCGCGCGTGACGGTCGGCAGCGCAAGCGCGAGGGCACATCCAACTCCCGCAGGTGGTGGTGCAGGTAGCGTCGGCACTCGGACTTGTCACTTTGAATGACATATTTAAATACTACATTTAAAAAATGGGAATTGAGCACATTAGGAAGGTCACCATCTTCAATATTTGTCTGCGTCACAGGGTCTTTGAGGCAAAAGTCAGGCGACCTTATTTTTGTACCTATCTCCTCATTAACCACTTTCCAAATTTCCCTAGATGGATTTTTACTTCGTAACAACCTATTTTCAATGTGGGTCTGCTTAGCGCGTAACGTTGTTGACTTAATTAGATTATAATATCAGACTACCAACCAGACGACTGTTTATAAACAACGTCATTTAAACAGACCCAAATTTAATAGCTAACAGTTTAAATATTTTCGTCGCATCTATGGACGAGTCAAAAAAGCTGTCAAACGACAGATTGAACAACAAACCCCAGGGACAGCCCGTGCTGCCGTGCTATAAACTACCGAGAAGTCTACAAATATATCAAAAGCCTAAAAAATAAGTACAGTCACGGAATAGATGAACTTCCACTTTCCCTATTTAAACTTCCCTAAACTACAGTGACACTGAACTTTTATTAAAATAACTCCATGCTAAACGCATAGAAAACAATCAGGTCTAAATGGCTATGATGAGAAATAATGCTTGCGCTGATCACAAAATTGCTTGCCCACAGCGGGAATCGGTACCCCCTACCGCTAGCTCTGTTATGTATATAGAGGTATTGTTAATATACGGACACACACACATACACACACACACACAAACACGCACGTACACACACACATATATACACACACACACACACACACATACACACACACACACACATACACATAACAGTCATAAAAAAATTGTTTTTAAAGTAATTTTATCCTAAATTATTGTACAATATAGTATAAAATATTACCTACTATTTGTTGTTTTGAGCCAACTGCACTTGGAAGAGCGATGTTCTCTTAACACAAGTATATTTTTTACTTAAAAAGAGGCATCTACCATTATTGTAACCTAGTTTTTAGTTACTGAATAAAGCATTTATTATTATTATTATTATTTATTATTATTTAAGCAATGTGCTGATCATTTGACATTACCGCTCACAACTCTGATAAATCAACCCTTCAATGAAGGAACTTTCCCTGATCTCTTGAAAATAGCCATAATAAAACCAATTTACAAAAAAACAATAGAACCGATCCTATCAATTACCGTCCGATAGCACTTTTACCCACAGCGTCAAAAATCTTCGAAAAGGCTATGTGCGAGCGTATGTACAAATTTTGTGAAAGTTTAAAATTTTCGATGAAGGCCAAAACGGCTTTTGAAAAAAGCGGTCTACCACCCTTGCGGTCTACAAATACATTCAGAAGATTTTAAACATTATCATTATCAACAACAAGTCTTACACAATCGGCATTATATTAGATATGACCAAGGTATATGATAAAGTCAATTTTAAAAAACTGTTAGATAAATTATACGGGGTAGGTATACGCGGTATAGCTCATAAATGGATTGTGTCTTACCTAAAAGACAGAGTACAGTTCACAGAAGTAGAATTTTTTGAATCTGATACCGGAAAAATTATAAACGTCCGCTCCGACAGAAAGTTTTTAAATGCCTCCATTCCCCAAGGGAGTGTGATTGGCTGTCTGCTATTTATTTTATATATCAACGACCTTCCAAAAGCAATAGATGAACCGTGTAAGTATCCTTTTCGCAGACGATATTTCTCTCCTCACAGCATGCCAAAATAACTTCAATATAAATGATAAACTCAAGTCCATACTGGACAAAACATATTTGAGCAAGAAATATTTTTTTCCAAAACTAAACTAATGTCGTTCCAAACCCGTCAAAAAAAAAACCGCTAGAAATTAATTTCAGTTACCAAAATAAACCTGACTCGCCATTGATATAAACTGGAAACCACACATAAGGTAAAAATTAAAATATCGCAGTGTGCATACGCATTGTGGGAAGTAAAAAAAACTACCAACCTGAAAACGGCCCTTGTATCCTACTACGCCTACGCAAATGCGTGGTTAAGTTACGGCATTATCTCGTGGGGTAACAGCTCCGACGCGTCAGCTATCTTCACAATGCAAAAAAAACTCGTTCGCATACTCGTCAACATTGACAACACAAACAGTTGTAGATCACATTTTCAGGAACTTAATCTGCTTACATTACCATGCATATATATTCTAGAGATTTACAAATTCGTACGTAAATAGTCCGAATACTACACAAAATGCAAAGGCTTACCCACAACTCATTATCTAAGACACAGAGACAGACTCATACTCCCACCATCAAACCTCAAACTTTGTTCAGACGGAACTTATAAAATATCCATAAGAATATTTAATAAACTACTAAATGAAATAAAATGTGAAATAAAAGAAAAATAAATTAATAAACTTTTAAAACATTTCCTTGTCACCAAATGTTACTACACAGCTAATACATATTTAGAAGATAAAATATTTGACATATTGATAATGATAACCAATAACGTAAAAATATTTTTAACGTGCAATAAATTACGCAGAAGTTATATTATAATAAGACAGTTTAGTAATATCCCTAGCTTAATAATATTCATAGTTATACTTCAAAGAATATAGTAAATATAATAAGTATAGTACAAATTAGTAATAATATATTATAACATTAACTAAGCCCTCTCCTCTGTTTTCTCTGCCACTGTTACTGTGCCAACAGGGTCCACATATCAAAAACATGTACTTACCTATGATTACAACAATATCTGTAAAATGTGGAATGCAATAAATATATTGAGTATTGAGTTTTGAGTATTTTTATTTGTTTACTTGACGACACGTTAGCCTAGTTGATAGTGACTCTGCCTACGAAGCCAGCGGTCCTGGGTTCAAATCCCGGTAAGAGCGGATATTTGTTACGGTCTGATAACACTTATAACAAGTCATATTTGTAAAAAAAATGCAGGAGTTAAAGACTGGTATAATACATGATTATTTAAGATAATTGGCACTTTAACATAACTTACCTTCGTATGTAATATATTATGTACCGGCTGTGGCACTGTTTTGAATAAAAACAAAAGTAAATAAGTATTATTAATATTTTTGTTGCTTTTTATGATTCTTGTATTTTATCATTAAGAGAACTTAATGAGTCTTTTTTATGAAAGGAATAACTAACAAGGAAATTATACTTTTGTTTTTTGTCTATTTACCTACTGAACCCATGCAATACTTCATCTCTAGTCTTCATGATCGGTTCCACTTTACCAAATAAAGAAGTTAGGTTGACACGAACGCGCTCCAACGCGCGGTCGAAGTGTTGAAATGTCAGAGACGGCTCGTGTCAAGATCTTGCCCGCGAAGCATGGCGGCACGCGCGGTCATGTATTCGATAGCACTACTTTGTTAGAAATAACAAATAAACCTAGCCTAAAGCTTTTGGAATGCAAATGCTGAAAATAGCAAAATATGTCCGCAATTTTTACGAAGTTCCGTCGTTTACTCATGGATTCCATCATCAGATCACTCCAACTTTTCTATGGGACCATTTAAGACCTTTCCTTTCCTTTAAGGTGGAAAGAGCCCATCGTGCTGGCTGTGCTCAAGACGACGTTTTGCAAGCCCTTCAGGTATCCCACTGCTACTGCATCTATACAGGACATTCGAAGTATTGAACGTACAGAACAGACGAGTTGAGAACCTCCCACCCATATGGTTTTTTTTTCAATAACTTTATTATTACTATCGAATCGGGGCAGCACTTAAACATGTGACAGTCCTCCATTTAATGTTTGCTATGGTAGTTTAGGTAGCGTTTATTTATTCTGTAGGTATGTCATATCCATTGGCTTCCTTCACCATTGGTTACAACCATAATAACTTTTTTTATAATCTGTGCTAGTCTAGCCTCCTCTACATCTAGGATCTAAAGTGAGCGTCCATTTAGTTCTTTATAAAGGTTGCGGGGATCCAGGAGGCTAGACACAATTGTCCAGATCCCTTTCACTCGTCCTTAAAGACTATGTTGAGAGAAAGAGATAGAGAGTGTCGATCGATGTATTGATGTCAAAGTAGTTGCTTTGACATATTGCGCACACGCATGATCACGCATCTTTATAAATAATCTGTGACACGCTTCACGTATGACGTAGTATCTTTTTTTAGTCTGTGTACTAATCGAATATGCATGGCATGATGATGAGCTCGCTCAATTCGTCACAGATTAGAAGTGTGTCGTGTGTCTAACAATTCGTTAATTCGCAATGGAAGTGAGCGAGCACCACAACCGCCATTTTCTGTAGAAAGTGATCGTCGAAAAGTAACTGATTTGATTTAGTAATTATATTTGCATTAATAACGTAATTATTGCGTGCAATATATATTTTAATTAATTTGTTTTATTCCTAGGATGACGACACCGAAATGCGAATTTTGTCACGGGCGCCACGGCGGCGTGCCCGGTGTAAATTGTTACCACGCTGGCTTCATCTCGTGAAAACTAGAAGATAGTTAATTGCTGAATTGTAGATGAGGGAAAAGGTAAGTTATTTTTAAGTAAGACTATAGGAACCATTTTATACCCGGCTGCCGGAAGATTTATGTTTTAGGTGCGTGAATTGTTGGAAAGACGAAATTTATTAAATCATGTGCCTTTAATCTTATCTCGTGTAGCTGCAGGATGCGATTGTTATGCCACGCGATTTGGTTTGAATTTGCGAGCATAAAATAAACTACCCCGTCACAACTGCCACGTATACTCGCCTCGCTTTATAGTATAAGTGCTACTTAGTTTATAAGAATCTCTTAATATCTATTCCTGCACTGAATTAATTTCAAATCAAAGCCTTATCACCTAATATTGTACATCAGCTAGCGGCAGTTTTCAATTTGGTGATACTATGCTTTTGGGTACGTGTTATATTTGCAGCATTTGGGTGCTTGATAGGGAACTATCATGTTAACCGTCTTGCATACTTAGTTTCTTCAACATCAATTGAATAATGGCCGTTCTTTTGAGTATACCTGCCTCTAAGCTTCCGAAATGCCCAGTAAACTTGCACAGGATCAAGAGTATGACATTTTGTATTTATTTCAGTGCAGAGAAGAGCTTCTAAGGTACAATGTGCTAGAGCTGAGGATCTCCCGAGTCACTGAAGATGCAGGCCATGCTTTGAGTCTGCGGTTGTGTTCAACATCATGTAAGTACCCTTGCTGCTTTTAATTCCACAGTTTAACCTGTCAAGTGACCTATGTGTAGTACAATTTTTGCCCTACGTTGCCCTATGTACACACTGAGCACACTATGCGTCTGTGCCAATTGTTGAAATAATGTAAAAAAAGCTTTCTGGAATGTTCCACAGGTTAAACTAGTCTCAGCTGTATTATATTACTTCTATAACAACTGTTGTTCCATTACAATGTTGTAGATCAACATCACATCCTGGCTTGCTATTGTGATCATGCTGGCACCTGCTTGCATGCATTTTTAATCCTGAAGGCAAACAAAAGTGTTGTATAAAATTTTGTAGTGTTTCTTAGCTACGTTTCATGAAAATCAGTTTAAATAAGTGCCCCGCTCTCCCTTCGCTACAGGTGCTTCTTGACCTATCTTTTGATGACAACCATATTAAAATCGCTGTGTAGTTTAAAAGATTTACACATACATACAGAAACACTGACGGCACGAATCAGTTAACAGCAATCTTCTGTTTGATGTTACTGGGCTTTTGGGTTTAGGCATTACTGTTTTTAAACTCAATGTATTACTTGCACCGTTTTACTGGCTTGTTCTTCAATAGCGTTTAAATGAAACTCATCGAAAGCTTCCTAAATGCCCACTAAACTTGCACGGGAAAAGCGTGATATTTTGTATTTATTTCAGCGCAGCAAAGTCGCTTCGAAGTTATAATCTGCCGGAGCTAATGAATACAGAGTCGGTGCTGCTGTTCTGCTATAAATCTGCAGACAAACCATGTAAGTAACTTAGCAGCTTTTAGTACCATGGTTTAAACGAGTCTTCAACTGTCGAGCTACTTTAATGACAGCGGTTTCTGTTTAAGAATGTTTAAACAACAATAATCAGACTACAGAATATTAACTTTCCATAGGTGTGATTCCTAGATCCTGATGAAATTTAAATGTGACCAGCTTTTAGAAACCCTACAAAATACCCTCTCATCATAAAAAAAAAACATTAAAAAGGTTTGACAGTTTAGAAAAATCAAGTAGTCTAGGTAATTTGTGGAAAAAAACCAGACAAATCGAGAATCTTGTTTGTTGTAATCAGTTTATATTTCCAACCTTCTAAAATGTGTAGTTTGACATGCATTTTGTGAACACACTAGAAGGCTATGTGCCTGGGAAGGCAATGTCGGATTTTACACGGATAATACTTGCAAGATTTAACTATTAGTCTATTAGCTTGTGCTATTGACTGTTGCTTATCACCACGGTTTGCGCCCTGTTGTTTGGGGTGCCCATTTTATTGTTATTGTGCCTTTAAATAGTTTAAATTCATAGAAAAATTTAAATTAAAATTAAAAATAAATAAATAAATTAAATAAATTAAATTGTAGGTTGCAATTGTGATGTTAAGTGATTCCCACCTGCTGAAACCCTTTGCCCGACACCAAAAGAGTTGTTTGCTATAATCATGCCTATTTGTGTATATTATTATGTGTGACACCATAGCCCACAAACGGAAATAATTTGCGTGTTTTTAAAAGAAACCTAGTTTATTTAGGATAGTTTTTAGCCGGGTTTGATGAAAATCCTTTGGAGTTATCAGCACTGAAAGGAAAGGGGTTTTTTAGGGTTCCGTAATTTGTCCGTCAGTCCGTGTTTTTACTCCGACACTAGAGAAAACATCCAAGACTCCGGAACAAATATTTGTGTTCATCACACAAATATCTGCCCTTACCGGGATTTGAACCCAGGACCGCTAGCTTCAAAGGCAGTGTTACTACCACCTAGACCAGCGTGTATTTTGGCATACGTAATATATCCATACCAATATTATAAAAGCGAAAGCTTCAGTGTCTGTCTGTCTGCCTTTTCTATTTGTTACCTCTTCACGCTTAAACTGCTTAACTGATTTAGATTGAATTCAGTTTGGGAGTAGTTTGAGTCCCGGGGAAGTACATACGCTAGTTAGGATTCTGTAGACAAACTAGGAACATTTATAGTTTCGCCAACTTGGTTGACTTAAATTGTTTTAAAAAACAATAAACTGTCTTCTAGAAGCAAGAAATAACTTTAAAAAATGGTAGGCAACTAAGGTGGGCAAAGTTGAAATATTGTATAAAACAATAAAAAATAATTAAATACTTAAATTTATTTGAATTTATCTAAGAAATTATTAATTTATTATTGGAAATTTTTCGTTTTGATTTATTTTTTATTTTTTATTTTTTTTATATTAAGGAGAAGGCACACGAGCACTCGGCCACCTGATGGTAAGTGAAATCTGAGACTCATAGACATTTGAATTCTCAAGATTATAATCCTAAGACCTCAAATGCGCTGCCAACCCTGAGGACTAAGATGGAATGCCTCTATGCTAGTAATTTCACCGGTTGTCTTATCCCCACACCGGAACACAACAATGCGAACACTGTTGCTTGGCGGATGGTTAATGGATAAGATGGTGGTAGCGTAGCGATCCGGACGGACCCTGCACAGGGTCCTACCACCACTAAATTAGGAGGACAGTGTAATAAGGCATGAATATAGATATTACTCATGCCAACCAAGTGAAAAAATTTACGTCTGTCTGTCACCAGGTTGTATCTCATAAACTGTGATGGCTAGACAGTCAAAATTTTCAAAGATGACGTATATCTGTTGCTGCTATAACAACAAATAAATAAATAAATATCAAGGGACAATCTCACACAAATTTACCTAGTCCCAAACTAAGCTCTAGGCTTGTACTATAGGTACTAGACAACGATAAACATACTTATTAAGAGAAATAAATACTTAAATACATAGAAAACATCCAAGACTCAGGAACAAATATTCGCGCTCATCACACAAATATCTGCCCTTACCGGGATTTGAACCCAGGACCTCTGGCTTCGGAGGCAGGGTCACTACCAACTAGGCCACCGTGTCGTCAAACACATACAACAAATACTTAAAACAATTAAATAAATATAAAAATAATAAAATAAATATACTAGCTAAGTAGGTACCTTTTCTGTTTACAGTATGTTTATGTAAAGGTTTTATTTAATTCCCTTAATATATCGCTTTATGAGTATTATTTGTTTAATAATTAGTAATTACGTTTCATTTATTTACTAGTTTGTACAACGTTCCGTCCGTCTGTCACACTCGGTGATGGCTCAAAATCAGCGCTGCAGGTTCCTAGCACCTCGGCATTATGTTGAGCCAGTGTCCAGGGTTCACTGCCATGAAGACACATCAACCACTTTGTTTTTCTTTTTAGGGTTCCGGAGCCGAATGGCAAAAACGGAACCCTTATAATTTCGTCATGTCCGTCTGTCCGTCTGTATGTCACAGCCATTTTATTCAGAGCCTATTGGCACTATATGAATGAAATTTGGAGGATAGATGTATTCTATAAACCGCTATACAATGATGTAGTAAAATTGAAAAAAAAAATATATTTAGGGGTGGCACTCCATACATGTAACTAAGGGACGAAAAATTTTTTTTTAGTTAGATCAGCGTGTTTGGTATTTTTTAGATAGGGCTTCCAAAATGATACAGAGGTTTTAGGTGACTTTTTTACGTAAGTGAACAGTTGGCGAGATATACGCTTCTAAAGTCGTAAAAATTCTGTCCGGGTGGGTAGCTTTTGAACTGTTAAACAGAACATTCTAATAAAAATTACAGTAGTAGAACATACGAAATACTTCCAACCACAATTGTTTTGAACACAATACGCTGTGTAGTTTATGAGATTTAAATAAAAAAATATTTATGAATTTCAACCATGAACGTTCATCCCAGCTACGGAACCCTTCACTGTGCGTGGTCCGACATGCACTTGGCCGGTTTTTCTTTTTCTTTCCTTACATATTTAAGTGGGGCTCCCATACACCAAGTGTTTTTTTTGTTGTCTTTTTTTTCTCGTTATAGAGGGGCTCTCGAATATAGGGGGGCTCCCATACAACACACGTGACTTTTTGTTGTTTATTTTTAAAGGGTATAATATAGTATCTAATGTTGTATAGATACGGTACCCTTCGTGCGCGAGTCCGACTCGCACTTGGTCGGTTTTAAATTTTTATCCCGAAAAATTGGACCGTTCCAGAGGGAATAGCGATAAACTATTTTTACGCGGATGGCGTCGCGGCAAACAACTATATTTCAAACTAGCTGTTGCCCGCGATCCCACCCGCGTAAAAAATATTAAAATAATATTAAACCAATGCCCGTGTGGTTGCCGGGTTAGAATAGTGCCCTCCATTTCTTCCCGTGGATGTCGTGAGAGGCGACTCAGGGAATAAGGGCTTGTAGTATTGTTAGGCGATGGGCTTGCAACCAGTCACTAATACACTAGTAAACTTCTTGGCCTGATTGTGCAAAATGTGGTTACAGAATTATCAACAAGTCTTTTTAGAGTTGTTGGTATTTCTGTAGCTCTGCCTACCCCACTCTGGGAATGAAGGCGTGATGTTATGTATGTATGTAAACCAATGCTTCTCAGCGATAAGAAAGCTTTCTTCTATTAAAATAATTTTTGAAATACGGTCCAGTAGTTTTTGAGTTTATTCGTTACAAATCTTTCCTCTTTATACTAATATTATAAATGACAAAGTAACTCTGTCTGACTGTTTGTTACGCTTTCACGGATAAACCGTTGAACCGATTTTAATACAATTTGCGATGGGAGATACTTTGAGTCGTGGGAAAGGGCATAGGGTACTATACTGAAAAATTGGACGGTGCCTGAGGGAATAGCGATAAACGACTTCTACGCGGACGGAGTCGCGGGAAACAGCTGGTATCCTATAGTTCCTTCTTAATTGAGAAATTTGAATTTTGAACACATTTTGATCACTAAAATGTCTTAAACAAGATAAAATGTTATAAAAAATCAAAATAGCGCTTTTGTAAAAAATACTGCAGCGCTAATTACAGTTGGCCTATTACTATCTGAAAAGAAGTTGTGTTTTGCTGTTTTTAGGTGGATTTTTGTTTAGTTAACATTTTTAGGGTCCCGTTCGCCCGAATGTAAAAACTGAACCCTTATACGATACCTGCTCCGGATCTACTAGGCCGATTAAGTTGAAATTTTGTACACATGTGAATATCTGTGACCCAAACACGGACGTTGTAACTGGAGTAAATGTAAAAAAAAAATTGAAGGAACTGTACCATGTGACATATCAAATGAAAGGGCTTTATATACGGATCTCGAGTATATTTTTATTTCAATTTTAAAATAAACAGTTATGAAGTTAGTTAAGAAAAATTGATAAAAAAAAACCCTCTCTTTGCGAATTGGACCAGGCGAATTGAGAACCTCTTCCTTTTTTAGGGTTCCGTACCCAAATGGTGAAACGGGATCCTATTGCTAAGACTCCACTGTCCGTCTGTCTGTCTGTCTGTCCGTTTGTCACCGGGCTGTATCTCATGAACCTTGATTTAGACATTTGAAATTTTCACAGATGATGTATTTCTGTTGCCGTTATAACAACAAATACTAAAAAACACTAAAATAAATATTAAGGGGGCTCGCATACAGCAAACGATCTTAATACAGACACCGTGGTTTTTTTTTTATGTTAAGGAGAAGGCACCCGAGCATTCAGTCCACCTGATGGTAAGTGGAATCTGAGACCCATAGACATTTGAATTCTCAAGACTATAATCCTAAGACCTCAAATGCGCCGCCAACCCTGAGGACTAAGATGGAATGCCTCTATGCTAGTAATTTCACCGGTTGTCTCATCCCCACACTGGAACACAACAATGTGAACACTGTTGCTTGGCGGGTGGTTAATGGATAAGATGGTGGTAGCGATCCGGACGGACCCTGCACAGGGTCCTACCACCACTAAAACAGACACCGGACAGACACCGGGATAGGTGAAACTAAAAAAAGGTTATAATATTGTGTCTTATGTAGTATAGGTACGGAACCCTTCGCGCGCGAATCCGACTCACACTTGTTATTAACCGACTAATAAAAGGGAGTTTTTTTTATGGATTACACAAAGACCTCTGGACCGATTTAAATTATTTTTTTGTTCAATTGGGCGACTTTCTTGTTGGTCCCATTTCTAGCTGGTCAAGATCAGATGATCTTGGAGAAAGCGAGGGAATTCATCAAATATTATAGGAATAAATATACGTATGTACGCCAAGCAACAGTGTTCGCATTATTGTGTTCCGGTGTGGGGATAAGACAACCGGTGAAATTACTAGTATAGAGAGGCATTCCATCTCAGTCCTCAGGGTTGGCGACGCATTTGAGGTATTAGGATTATAGTCTTGAGTATTCAAATGTCTATGGGTCTCAGATTCCACTTACCATCAGGTGGACTGAGTGCTCGTGTGCCTTCTCCTTAACATAAAAAAACCGGATAACATATTATGATGACTAAAAGGTGTGAAATTAAATAAATGTAGTAAAAAATTAAAAACCGTCTTCAAATAGCCAAAAATAACTTCTTTAAAAATGATAGCTAGGTCAGTCCAACTGAAGTCGGCGTCCCACTTTATTATGAACCAAAAGCCGAATTTATTATAGTAGTGTACAGTTAGTTGCAAAACTGAGTCAATATTAGCACCTTAGTAGAATGTTTATAAGTCGATGACAATCAAAGCTATTTTCAAATGCTTAGTACAGAATAGTTACCCTTGAAGTAAGCTACAAAACTGCTGTATAAATAATTTATTTGTCATTTCTATTTTTTTAAGATTTTGAACCAAAAACTGTAAAAATTCAATTTATATTTTATACTAGTAATTTCGTTTTCTCTATGGCAACCCCAAATAAGAAAACATTTAAAATAATGAATTCCATTATTTTTAAAATGAGGTATCAACTGCTTGAATCAGGGACGTAGTTTTCTAGTTATCGCAGAATTTTAATCCCCTACCATAGTGAACTAACAACCAGTTTGTATGGCTAATTTATCTCGGTGCAAAAGTGAACCGTGCACCGAACTAATGTTGCCAATAACTGCCACCAAAAGTGTGTCCGATTTTAATAATTTTCTACTTATTTTATAAAGGCTAAATTTCTTTAATTTTATCAAGGTCCTTATTTTGGGTTGCCACAGAGAGAATTAAAATATTAGACAAATAAAAAAAGTTAAATTCAACAGTTTTTACGATAAAATTACTTAAAAACTGTAAATGACAGGTAAATCATTTGGTAGGAGTATTTGTAGCAAAGGGCCCCGGACCTAAAGTATGGAAAATGTGGTTTCAGTTAAATATCTTGAGAATTTGATATGTTATAGATTTGAAAGTCCTGAACAAAAGTCTCTAGGGGTGCTACCACTGTTTCCGAGTCCCTTTCAGAGTTTCGACTGATTTTAAACTAGATAACAAAGTATTAGTACTTTAATAAGATTCAATTCTCAACTATTTACTTAAACCATTGACATAAGATTAAACCTATGTTGCGATAGCCTGGCCTTTTTTAGTAAGACAAAATGACAAAATGACTGCAATGTCAACTTCACACGTACGTCATGTGCATTTTCAGAAAGTCCTTGACGCATTTTGACCAAGAACATCAATAATGTTTTTTCTGAGACATAGCGGTTCTGCCCGTCGTCTACTGGGACACAAAGCTGCAAGAGGTCTTGAAATTGCTGTTTTGTTACGGGAGATATGATGCTGAAATCTTCTTCTGAAATGTTGTCTACGTCAAAATCATCACTTTTTTTTGCTTACGTAACGTTTGTAGGAATGAACCTAATTCAGGACCGGCAAGTCTATAACGTCGTTTAACAAACAACAGCGTGGGCTTTAATTCTGTAAGTAGAAGCCCGGAAGTTTTCAAGTGTCCAGGACAACATGGAGATGATGCGGGGACATAAATATTTAATTCGATGAAGACGTTTGTTCTTGCATTGAGGTTCAATCGGGGGATGGTTTTCTGGTGAGTTGCAAATCATGCAAGTATTGCTCGACCTTTGCCTCAGAACGTTCAAGATAATACAATCAGATTCGCGACTCAACTCCTCCAACTCCGTATTTAGCAATCGGTCACAATTAATACATACACGGGACTCATTGGTAAACTCAGCCGGGATGTCGTTCATATTTTCTCTATGAAATCGCAATCTGATTTTTTTCTTCGTTATCTTCCGGTATCCGCCGCAGTGCACGAGGAACATAGGCATTATGGCAGACAAAGCAATGTCCTCTACCTAAGAGTAATGCCATTCTACTATACTCGTATTTGTAAATCTTACCTCTAAACCTTACATATCATTGAATGTATATTCACATTATTATCAATATGTTATTAATAATCTAGAAATGCACATGACGTACGTCTGAAGTTGACATTGCAGTCATTTTGTCATTTTGTCTTACTAAAAAAGGCCAGGCTATCGCAACATAGGTTTAATCTTATGTCAATGGTTAAAGTAAATAGTTGAGAATTGAATCTTATTAAAGTACTAATACTTTGTTATCTAGTTTAAAATCAGTCGAAACTCTGAAAGGGACTCGGAAACCGTGGTAGCACCCCTAGAGACTTTTGTTCAGGACTTTCAAATCTATAACATATCAAAATCTCAGAAAATTTAACTGAACCCACATTTTTCATACTTTAGGTCCGGGGTCCTTTCAAGGAGTACAATACAATACAATACAATACAATACAATACAAATACTCTTTATTGAACACCAAAAATTTAAAAAATAAAAACAGAACATGGAACAGTACATTTAAATCATAGGTATACAACAGGCGGTCTTACCGCTAAATAGCGACTTGTATTAATCATTTAAAAATACTTTTAACTATCATCAACTTATTTACATTCTACTAAGGTGCTAATGTTGACTCAGTTTTGCAACTAACTGTATATTTGTTTACTTATCCTATTTATTAAATGATGTTTGTACGTATTTGGTAAATAGTCACTGTTTTTTTTTTTCTCTTGAAACTTTTAACTTAGGTCGAACGGAATACTGCCAAGTGATACGTTTATTTTGTACGTATTTGTTAATAATGCTTGTTTTTAATAGTTTCAAATTTTATTTGTGATAGATGCAACATTGAAAGCTAATTAAGTAAAGTAAATATATTCAAATAACAAGTTTATTTAGTGCAGTCACCTCGTCTGTCTGGCTGTAGGGATTAATTGTCTTAGACTAGATGACGACAACACTTTATGCACTAGTGCATAAAATGCGATTTTATGCAGCCTGTACCCAGCATATAGAAGAACAAAGAAGAAGAACAAGAGAGCAAAGTTGTTTTTTGCTGCGAGTGTTAATTTTGAATCCTGAGTGCAGCGAGGGATTCAAAGACACGAGATGCAAATAACTTCGGTCTTGTGTTGCACATAAAAAATTTCACCTTGGCAGCTAGAAAATATAACCTTTATCTACACACATTTCATAAACCCTCTATGATGCGCTCAAAGCCGCAAATTACGACGAGCATAAAGATAAACTGTTTTGTTAGAACACATTTCTTATTTGTGAAAATGTTGTTATTGCTTAAACATCAAATTCGATATCAGTATTACAGTCAAATTTCGAACATCTTTGAAAAACAGCAATTTTATTTGACCTCGATTCTAATATCACTCGAGATGACATTTTATTGGAAATGAAATGTCAATTGCATACGATTTCGACAAATCTCGCTTGTTACTTGATATCGAACGATATGCTAGTAGAGGCCGACTCTAGTTTGTCTCTGAATTAAAAAAAAAACTACGGGTGCCGCCATTTTTGCCGTTCAATTTGTCTTGTCGAAAAATAGTTTAGTTTTTGTTTTTTTTAATAATATATGTATGTAGATTGTAACTGTACATAATTAGGCATTACAACACTTGTGTGATGTTATTATGTAACAGTCACATAAACTACAATAAGGTAAAAAGAAACAACGTGATATAGTAGTTTATGCAACAGTTGTATAAGAGAGGTCAAAAAAGACGAGTGGTGTGGTTACGATGTGAGCCGCAGGCGAACATCGTAAAGCAAGACGCCACGAGTATTTTTTGACTTAGTTACACACCGTTGCATACAATACTTTTTCTACGACTAGGTTTCAAATAAAATGCAAAATTAAATCAACAAAATTTTATTAATATACCTAGGTTAGAATACGAACGAACGAAGCACAGAACAACAAACGAGCGGGAAACAATCGAAAACGACAAAATATGTGTCTATGGTTAACTTTGCTTTTAAATTGATGTGCACTTGCCAGGTTTTATATTTAAAAAAAAAGTTGCACAATCGATTTAACTTGTGAAATAGGGACCAAAAAACACCTAATGATTTGAGAAATGAGTTTTTTTACCTGATTGGTCGATTTTAATATAGCTGCATTCTGGTTGGTTGATACCATGTTTTTAAAGAGTTAAATTAGTAAAAGAGTTTACATACCAAAAGGGACCTAACGTTCCGATTGACAGTCAATGTGTATTGTGATTGGTGGATTAATTTGGTGAAGTATTTTGATTGGTCAAATTAACCTAGGTGTAAGCTTTGGCAGCTAGGCATGTCGTTTTGGCTCAAAAAAGCACAAGTGCTGTTAAGGGGAATAGACTAGATAGAGTTTTCTACGGAATGTTCTGCGGACATATTATCTATATTCTTATATTAGTATTCGTGACTATATAAATGACAGCTAAAAGTACAGGAGTAGGAAAAAAATAAAACGACCCCCCAGCCGCACGTGCGCCGCACCACGGCCACAGAACAAAAATTAAAAAGTTACTTTGTCTCACGCTCGCAGCAAAATCGTATTTTGCTCACTGTTTTTAAACAGCAAAACCATCCTTTTCGAGGTGCTGAGGTGAAAAAACTATTTTCTATTTTTCGACAAGGCAAATAGAACGTCAAAAATGGCGAAAAAAGTTCTATTTATTTTTATATTAATATATGTATGTAGATTGTAACTGTACATAATTAGGCATTAAAACACTCGTGTGATGTTATTAACTCTTTCACTGCCACGGGCTAAAGCCGTGTCACAGCACGGCACGCCACCATACATTTTTAATTTCCTGCTAAAGAGTCACGACAAGGTGTCGTGAATCGGCGCCGCACGGGTGTTCAGTTTTGGTCGCCTCCGACTTCTCAGAAATAGGATGTGTTTATGCAACATTTTTTTAAACCAAGCAAAAGTTTTATTACATTAACTTAGTAATACTAATGACAATTTTTGTAACTTTCAATTATTATTACAAAATTTGATCCTACAATACTAAGTTGTTAAGTACTATTAGACGAAATCGGTGATTATTAATAATGAAATTATTATGTAACAGTCACATAAACTACTAGAAGGAAT
Organism: Acleris holmiana; assembly: GCA_949316455.1. Taxonomy (NCBI): domain Eukaryota; kingdom Metazoa; phylum Arthropoda; class Insecta; order Lepidoptera; family Tortricidae; genus Acleris; species Acleris holmiana. The sequence goes on along the minus strand of OX438790.1, from coordinate 10,422,844 downwards.
TATAAACATTATGGTTAAAATAAAACAACATCCCCCAGCCGCCCGCGCGCTGCACCACGGCCACGGAACAATAAATAAAAAGTTACTTTTTCTACTCGCGTAGTACAATGTGCTGCTAACGATACCGCTATCGGTAATCCAATGAGGTGCCTTGTGTGATCGGAACGTTGACATTTCATTGTGAAACGTTTCACAAAGTTCTTTTTCGCATTGCAAATGGCGTGAATTATTTATTTATTTATTTATTTAATCTTTATTGCACAAAAAAAGAATACACTTAATATGCAAAAGGCGAACTTAATGCCGTAAGGCATTCTCTACCAGTTAACCTTTAGGCAAAGCAGAGATTGTAGTATCTATTTTATTTACTCAATTATTGTTAAATCGACTTTATAGATTAATTATAATATGTTTACACAAACAATTATTAAATAATTAATACTTACATAACGGACAAAAAGTGAATTTAAGAGTTATTATTAAAAAATAATATTTTAACATTTTTTAATTTGGCTGTATGACCTAAAGTTCCCGGGTCTTTTCTAAGGTGTACTGTAGTAAAAAAAACAAACGTTTCAAAATAGCTGGAATTTGTTTTGTTTTGCTTTTGCACGAAGTTCTAGAAAGTTAAAAGAAAGAAGAGAGTTAATCACTTTTTATGTGTGAGGATGTGTGACTTTGGCTAATGTTGACGCCGCCAGAAATAAAACAGGCGGCAATGGAAGTGAGCAGTAATTTGCTACCTTTAAAATCGAAAAAGGTCTATGAAAAATGTTACGAAAAGTTCATGGCGTGGTAAATGACAAAAAATGCAATATCGTTTTCCGAAAACGTTTTACTTGCATATTTTCAAGAACTCAACAAAATTGAAGTCGTCCACATTGTGGACAGAATATTCTTTGCTTAAGTCTACGTTGGTAATTAACCACCAAACTAATATCTCAAATTACTCAAAATTGCTCGCCTTTTTAAAACGTCAAGCGGAAGGATTTAAAGGAAAAATCCAAAACATTTTTATCCACGAAATAAAACAGTTTTTAGCCGAAGCTCCTGATCAACACTATCTTTCAACAAAGGTAAACTGTATATGTAATTAAATATTTGTTTTACAACTCATAGACATAGAAAAAATCTATCTAAACTCTATCAATCAATTTTTAATAAATTTATTTAATTATAACACAAAATAGCTAGTTACCAAAAATATAATCATTGTAATTTATTATCATTACAGATTGGATTAATATTTGGGATCATGGGTGCCTGCCGTAGGCAAGAGCTACACACACTCAAATTCTGTGATGTCAAGGATCTTACTTCTACAATTTTGGTGGCTATTTCAAACACCAAAACAAAAATAGATCGGACCTTCACCATCACGGGAGCTTTTTATGATATGTGTAAGCGGTATATGGAGCTCCGCCCCAACCCTTGTACAACTCCACATTTTTTTCTACGGTATGAACACGGAAGATGCTTTGCTCAAAATATAGGAATAAATAGTTTTGGAAAAATGGGAAAAACTATAGCAACCTATTTAAATTTGGCCGATCCTGAGTCATATACGGGTCACTGTTTTCGTCGGACTTCAGCCACAATATTGATTGATGCTGGTGGCGATATAACAGCCCTCAAACGCCACGGTGGGTGGAAATCTACAGCAACTGCGGAGGGTTATATAGATGATTCAATTCAGAACAAGATAGCTGTCTCCAACAAAATATGAAACTCTATTGAGAATCACGCTTTTGTCAAAAATGAACGGTCCACTTCAAACAGTACACCAAAAACATCTACCGCCATGCAGTTTACAACAGTCACAGAGGAAAATTTAGAAGAAAACACTACTCAAATTTCGAATAAAATATTTAATACCATCTCAACTAGCCAAAATACCAAAGCAGTAAATGTTCCTCTCAAAAATCAAAAATCCCATCCACCTCCACAAATACCGGAGAAAAAGCAATCCCAGTATACCATTTTACTAACTGTACCATACAAACAGTGAACAATATTAACAATTACCACAAGTAGAAATAAAAAAACGTTTATATTGTACATGTTTTATTTTACGATTCCGCCCATTATACCTGGGCAGATAATTTTGTGTTACTTGTAGGTACATATCCCTTTGAGCTCATAGAAAAAGTAATGTATGCAACTATTCATAATCAGCCATTGAGACACTCATGCGTATCTATTATGACATTCGGCTTCGCCTCGTGTCATAAACTCGCACTCGTGTCTCAATGGCCCTTATTATGATACAGTTGCATAAACTACTATTTTGTACTCGTCGATTAAAATCTGTGTATTAAGATTTTATAGCGAATACTATAACATCACTCTTTTCATCGTTGAATAGTCTGTTACTTCCGAAACAACCGAAATAACTATTTCGATACGCTCTAGATAACCGAAAAAAAATTGAAAATAGAACTTCGTATTTAAATAATATGTGCCCTTGTTTAAGGAGACTCGATGCGGTACAAAATTGCCAATGTATGGCGTTTTGGAACGTAGCAGCATCGCGTCATCTGTCAAAAATCTACTTAAACTTGCTGCTGTATCCAGGGCATAAAAAAAAAACTACGCTTTGTGATTGGCTAGAATTTTTAGCTTGGCACAGTACTGCAACATTACGGACGCCGGTGGTGTGATAACTTTTCTTTTCAAAGCTAAGAAGTTTTAGTTTTTTCTGTGGAAATAAAAATCGCACCTTAAGCTTAAAAAGTTAAAATATAAACTAAGAAAATGAGTAGTGACAGTGACGAAACATCTTTAACTCGTCATGAAATAACTAATATGGCAGAGGAAGCCACACTTACCTTGCTACCTGAAAATGATAGGATAGTAGAACTAGACAATAATAGTACTCAGCAAGCTTCGTGGCCTAAACACGGTACTCGACTAAAAAGCTCTCTATTATAACACGATTGTGAAATAGTAGTTTATGCAACAGTAGTATAAGAGAGGTCAAAAAAGACGAGTGGTGTGGTTACGATGTAAGCCGCAGGCGAAGTTGCGTAAAGCAATACGCCACGAGTATTTTTTGAGTTAGTTATACACCGTTGCATACAATACTTTTTCTACGACTAGGTTTCAAATAAAATGCAAAATTAAATTAACAAATTTTTATTAATATACCTAGGTTAGAATACGAACGAACGAAGCACAGAAACACAAACGAGCGGGAAACATTCGAAAACGACAAAATACGTGTCTATGGTTAACTTTGTTTTTAAATTGATGTGCACTTGCCAGGTTTTATATTTAAAAAAAAGTTGCACAATCGATTTAAGTTGTGAAATAGGGACTAAAAAACACCTAATGATTTGAGAAATGAATTCTTTTACCTGATTGGTCGATTTTAATATAGCTGCATTCTGGTTGGTTGATACCATGATTTTTTTTAAAAGTTAAATTAGTAAAAGAGTTTACATACCAAAAAGAACCTAACGTTCCGATTGACAGTCAATGTGTATTGTGATTGGTGGATTAATTTGGTGAAGTATTTTGATTGGTCAAATTAACCTAGGTACCTCATTACCATACATGGGCAAATAGCAAATTTACACGCAAAAACGCGGATAAAACGTTGAAGGATTTATTAACATGAAAAAATAAATGTTTTAAAAAACAAAAACCGCCTTCAAAAACGCAAACAATAACTTCTTTTAAAATCGTAGGTAACTACCTAATAGGTTAGTCCAACTGATGTCGGATTTTTAGGGCTCCTTAGCCAATTGGCAAAAAACGGAGCCCTTATGGATTCGTCATATGACATGACATGACTCATGTCTGTCTGTCCGTCCGTATGTCACAACCACAACCACTTTTTTCCAAAACTATCAGAACTACACTGTTTAAACTTGGTAAGTATATGTATTCTGTGAACCGCGTTTAGATTTTCACACAAAAATAGAAAAAAAACGGCGGGTTGCACTCCGGGACCTTTTGGCGACTAAGGTCTATAAGAAAAAAATACTAGGTATAAAAATGACCAGAAAGAAAATTGGAGAGAAGTATTTATTGACTAAGCATAAAAATGCCAACATTTAAAACGTAGGTAGGTTTAGGTTATGTAATTTTTGCAGCATGCCCGGAGGGTCAAACCACCTAGAAATAGGAGCTCCGCGGTAGCGGAGCTCCATCGACGCTACCTAATTTCAAATAATTACGTATTTGAATGTCTGCATTTTTATACTTAGTCAATAAAACCTTCTCTCCAAATTTGTTCCTAGTAATTTTTATACCAACTCATTTTTAGTTATAGACCTTAGTCGCCAAAAGGCTCCGGGAGTGCCGGGAGAAGTTGTAACACCTGTTTTTTTTGCTAAAGCCTTTTCTGATAGCAACGCTACCGCTGGCAGGGATCTGCACCAAAATCGAGAATCGAATACACATTAGTTATCCTTTTCACTCTCTAAGGTACCGAATGAAGAATGAACGAGATGAAGCATTTTAATATTTCAGTCAAGCGTGATCGTGCGTTACGTTTCACTGCTCCTGCGCTTTGACATAAGGGCTATGGCTCGGATCATTCGATACTTTTCTGGCACGTAAAATTATATTGTTTCAGGATTCATGAAGTATCTGTAGGATTATCTTTTGGATTGTTTTAGATTTGTTTTGAGGTCTAAATCGTTGAATCAGTGAACGAGCGCTGCCGGCGTCTAAGAGTGAAACGGGTCTCGTTCTTGTAGACTGAGCCACATCATCTAGGCTCGCTCTATTGTCTCTGATCCGGATTTGGCTTGTAGATTAGGCAGCATTGCCTTCCTCATACTTAGTTAAATAATCTTTACAAATGGAAGATTAGCGGCAAATTAAACGATGGCAAAATAGTGCATCGTGGCAGAACTTTTAACTGCGTCTCGCCGACTTAATGTATTACAAACATACATAATAATGAACCGATGTAAAGCCTAATCGCAGCCTACCGATTCCCAAGCGTGGACTCCTGCCTTGTAAAGCAGGATCATCAGGCCAGATGCGTGCCTGATTAAGCCAGTGCCACGTTGCATGGAGGCACCGTGCGTATGCCGGTCTCCACTAGCCTCACGTTAAAGATTTATTAAACCCACTTTGTGGGTTTTTTATTTATCTTTACAACTTTCTGGATTCGACCGTGAAGGTAGCTCGACTCAACTGCGTGGGCGTGGTTTTCTTGCCACGTGTTGCGACCTAGAGAGGCTTGGTGCATTGGTGCGCCTCTTCGCTTAGCAACCACGACTGAGTCTTCGCTTGCCACTTAACTTCACCTTCATACACACTTGACCTAATGCATATTTCACCCTAGATAAGTGCCTGTTCTGTCTTAATAGTAAACAGTGCTACAATTATTAATGTAATCTCATCGGCGAGCTACTGTAACTACAGTACACTTATGTGATGTGTGTGTGATTTAACATTATACCAGGGAGAATACCACTGTTTGTTTTACTTTTATCAAGAAACCATTCCTGTTCGCAGTAAGTTCACCCAGGGCGCCTTATTTCATATTAAATTCGAGGTGACTTGCTCCCAGGCCTATGAACCCGCTGGCCCTCATATAGTCTCATGCCTGTTTGCCGATTGAGGTTGTTTCAAAGTGAAACTTGAATATTAACGTTGTGCATTTTTGATATTTTGGAATGGCGTGCAAGCGGCCTGCGCCGCTTAAACGAAACAGCAGGCGCAGGCATACATTTTCGCCGCGCCGTAGAAAGAGAGGGGGATACTTCCTCTCCTACGCCGCGCCGGCTGTCTACTCTCCATCCGTCTTACGAATTTTCGGTCAGGTCACGTGTCCTGACGCGAGTTTAACATTTTTTACCCCTTACAAAAAAGTGTACAACGCCGCTAAAGAAGTTTTCGTCTTACGAATTTTCGATGAGGTCACGTCCTGACGCGAGTTTAACATGTTTTACCCGTTACAAAAAAAGTGTACAAACGCCGCTAAAGAAGTTTTCACTTCAAAAACGATAAATTTCTGGAGTTCTTCATACATAGAACTGAAACTCAACTTTTTTTTTCATCAAACCCATACGTTTGGGGTATCTATGGATAGGTCTTCTAAAATGATATTGAGGTTTTTAATATATTTATTTCTAAACTGAATAGTTTGCGCGAGAGACACTTCCAAAGTGGTAAAATGTGTCCCCGTCCCTGTAACTTCGAAAATAAGAGAATTATAAAGTTAAAAAAATATTTATGATGTACAAACAAACATTGATGTACATGCAAACTTCCACCGAAAATTGGTTTGAACGAGATCTAGTAAGTAGTTTTTTTAATACGTCATAAATCGTCTCTTGCTGCTACGGAAGAAACCATCATGGGCGAGTCCAACTTGCCCGTTTTATTTTCTTCTATTATACACAAATCAATATCGATCAAAAAAGTTTCTAACACTAGGAAGATTGCTACAGTCTTATGTTTTGCCGTGAAAATTCCGACGTCTGCTTATCGGGGTTAAGAGCAGGATCGGTCAAGGAGTTGCGGAAATTGCGAGGTCTGTTCGGGGCGAATTTCTAGTAATATTATCTTAGGATGGTATTGTTACGTACGTGGGGATAGGTAACTGATAGAAATGCACGAACACCGATAATTAAGAGCTAGACTATATTAACACACTCAGTTAATCGTAACAAACAATTATCGCACAATAAACTTAGATGATCGCTCGGTTCGCCCGTTCGCACTGTACCCCTACCATGAGTTACATTTACCATACTCGCTAGCGAGTCGAATGCTCTGTCCCTCGCAGATTTGTTATAGAGTGGGAGGGACAGAGCATTCGACTCGCTCGTGTAGGGGATTTCAATTAAAACGTAATTGTGTGAATTGATAATGCTTTTTATTTAAACTTTATAGATACTGCTTAGAACATGACCGTGCAGCAACACGGCCCGTGGGTGACTCTGTTATTTCAAAAAAATATACACTACATTCTGACGCATTTCCAAACTTAACTTTGAAAAATTTAATATAAATGCGACAGCTAGCATGCAATAAGATCACTATCACAGGTTATAAAGAAAAAGAAAAGAAAAGAAAAATACATTTATTCAGTACACACAAGACACACAGAGAAAAATAAAAACAGAAAAGAGCAATTAAAGAGTAGTGAGTGTGTCTTCGCGGCAGAGAATCGGACGCTGGCTCAGTATAATGCTGAGGTGTTCAACACCTACAGCGCTGATTTTCAGCCAGCTCCGTTTGTGACGGACGGACGGTACGCTAAACGAATAAATATGATAAAGGAAAATAAAAAAAAATAAAAAAAATACTGTTAAACAAATACTTATAGTAAGTGGCAGAATAAATACCAAATCTACATGCAAATACCTTACTGAAACATAATTAACAAATAAACAAAAGAAAAACGAAGAATTTAACTATAGCTTGCGGACAAAGTGCTGGTTGGGAAATTAGAATTTTTGGAGCGTCAACAAATAGCCTTTTTCTACTCGCGTAGTACAATGTGCTGCTAACGATACCGCTATCGGTAATCCAATGAGGTGCCTTGTGTGATCGGAACGTTGACATTTCATTGTGAAACGTTTCACAAAGTTCTTTTTCGCACTGCAAATAACGTGAATCAATGTTTAAAAAAAAAGTTCACCGTATATTATCAACAGCTGCTATTCTATTTTATTTACTCAATTATTGTTTAATCGACCTTATAGATTAATTATAATATGTATACACAAACAATTATTAAATAATTAATACTTACATAACGGACAATAAATGAATTTAAGAGTTATTATAAAAAAATAGTATTTTAACATTTTTTAATTTGGCTGAATGACCTAAAGTTCCCGGGTCTTTTCTAAGGTGTACTGTAGTAAAAAAAACAAACGTTTCAAAATAGCTGGTTTTTTTTTTGTTTTGCTTTTGCACGAAGTTCTTGAAAGTTAAAAGAAAGAAGAGAGTTAATCACTTTTTATGTGTGAGAATGTGACTTTGGCGAATTAAGTGATGCGGAAATGTTGACGCCGCCAGAAATAAAACAGGCGGCAATGGAAGTAATTTACTACCTTTAAAATCGAAAAAGGTCCTATATATATTGGTATATTGTACATGTTTTATTTTACGATTCCGCCCATTATACCTGGGCAGAAAATTTTGTGCTCCTTGTAGGTACATATCCCTTTGAGCTCATAGAAAAAGTAATGTATGCAACTATTCATAATCAGCCATTGAGACACTCATGCGTATCTATTATGACATTCGGCTTCGCCTCATGTCATAAACTCGCACTCGTGTCTCAATGGCCCTTATTATGATACAGTTGCATAAACTACTATTAAGCTTACGCTTAAAGGTATACTTGCTGTGCGCTCCTTGGTTATCGCAACCTTATTGCATTACACTGCGAGTACGGTAATGGCACTCATGGTAAGGGTACTGGTAGCTCTCCAAGTAAGGAATGAATACGCCGCACGCGCGCGTCACCTTTTATACTTTCAATCGTCGAATATCCCAGAACGCCTTCTTGAATGACCGGTGGACATTGACCCGCCGGGGCGTTCTCGATAGTTAGATAATGGAAGGTTCTCATTGCGGCCTTGAACTCGATTGAACCCGTTAACAATAGGGACGTCATTGACTCGGTGCCTCGATTCTAATCTACCTACCTACCTAACCATACCTACGCGTAACAGTATGTTAAAAGAACTTCGCGTCCATGTAGTGTTCTTTTATCCCTATTTATACTGCAAATATTGTTGTATTGATAAACAATGTATTTCAGGTTATCGTACCAGCGCGACGAGGTTCGCGAGCGCTTCACAGGAGCTTGCTGTACGCGCACAGGAATCTCTTCGTGTTCGGCCTTCATCTGCATCAAGCCCGTCAAGTCAGTAAAGATCAGCTCGTTACGAGCTCTGTGTATACTTGCAGAGAATTCTTCGACGACATTACTGTCTACGTCATCTGTTACGGGAAAACATCCGATTATTGGCATCCATTACACCAATTGTTGACATCTAGTGTGTTGAAATATCACCTCTATTAGCTTGGAATTAAGTTGATGGTGCTAATAATAGAAATGTTTACTCTATGCCTTTTGTCAACGGGAAACTGATCCAACTGTATTATTTGACTCATTTGATAGCTATTAAACTCGAATATGTATACGGCGCATAGTGGATTGATTCTTATTGTTTTACCAGGTATTGTTTAAAGAACTTACTTACTATTTTCTGTTATAATGCTGTTTCTAAAGTGTTAAGCGTATGTAAGTTGAGTGTATACTCGTCTTGAGCTATAATTTTCATTTACAAGCTTTTATTTGCAACGTTCGTAAACAATTTATCGTCACTGCTTCATAATCTCCAATTTAACAGATGTGTAAGCCACTACAATAATATTCTGAATATTTGTTTAGACCTGCTCTATAATCCCTTAAGTAACCTAAAAAAGAAATTACGTGTTAGGGAAAATTCAAACCGCTTAAACCACGTACCATACGGCACCATAGAGAGCACGGAACACTTGGAATGGCCTAGGGAGAGACCCATCTTCTTAGCCGACACGTCAACTGAATCAATGGACTCCTGCAACCCTACTTTTGAACCCCCGAAGAGGATGAAGTCATTAGCATAGGCAAGGGCAGAAAAACGTTCCCCCTAGCCTATAACCTACTTCTCCTGTTAGTGATTCAAGAACAACGTCAAAACTAAGTTGAACAATATCGGGGACAAAGGAACTCCCTGGCGGACCCAACGACCCACTTTCACAGGGAGACTGGTCGTTCGATTCATCGTCAAGACAGTGCTCGATGAATCATAGAGACCAGCTGAATAAGAGCAAAAAGGCGCTGGCAGGCCCCTCGCTTCCAGAAATCTCAATAGAGCCGCATGCGACACCGTATCAAAAGCCTTGGCGAAGTCTAGCACCGCAACATGGCACTCTCTTAACATCTCCCTGCTATCCCACAATACCGCGTCCAAAATCGCTGTATTCTCCAACGTTCCGTCGACTCTGATGAATTCACGCTGACGCATATCAGGGGGCAGCAAGCGAGCAATCTTCTAGCCAGAAGAGCATGCATAAACCGAAGCGGCACCGACGCGATCGAAATCGACCTGTACTCACCCGGACCAACAGGGCTCTCCGTCTTTGGCACAAAGACTGTCCTGCACTGCCGAGTCGTGCGGTATCTCACCATTAGCCATCCATGCGTTGAATATTTCCGCTTTAATAATACAGGCACCGCTCTCCAATCCTGAACAGTAACACCATCCGGACCTGGGGCAGAGTGGTTGCACAAACAACGAAGAACTTCTGGTGTAGGACCCGAAGCAGACGACACCTGCTCAAGAACCGGACGCCAATAGGCCTCCATCACCCCAAGACTGTGCCGGCCACTCCTATACGCGCCATCCAAAATCTCCACAGCTGCTACAACACTACTAAACTTCCAATAGAGCTCCTGTACTCTACCATAATCTATTCGTCGCAGTTTCCGTTTCGGCAACCCGGCAGTATCCATTCCACAGTGTGGACTCCTCTTCTGACGCCGCCCAGCCGCTTCTTACGAAGCTTATTCCGTGGCACGACTCTAGCAGCTCCTCTCTTAATGAGATCGGTTACTAGACCCGCCACATGAGAATCTTCCACGAAGGTCATAGCAACAGGGTCATCAGCACTCAGTGGTGATCCTAGTGGGACATCTTGGAGAACCTCAACCTCGCTAACTGCGCCACAAGACTCGCATGCATACTCAGCCTCTACTGACGTACCAACGCCTTATATGAAACCGTTGGCCTCCTCCCCTTAACGGCTTCCAAAGTTCTACCGAAATCCGGAAGCGCGCTAAGAAGGGCTTGGTTAACGAAACCACTAGGACCTAAATCCAAGCGGGCTTCAGTTCGCGCCAACAAAGCCACCTCCTCGTCAAGCCACCTACGCCTCACCTCTCTTGGGGCGGCGTCGTCATTGGCCTGCCAGGGATGGACTCGCGCTTTATGCACGCCCAAACCCCTGATCGTTACGAATGGTCGCACACAAATCGAGCAAACAAAACCGTTACCCCCCTGATCAACAGGAGGGTTTATGGCCCGAGAGCCCTGGGGCTGGTCTACGCGTCCACCAGACTCCGGTGGGAGATCTGGTACGTACACTGAATCATTATGTATGTAAGGAGCAATAAACCAAAAGCTAGGGGAGCCGCTAACTCCCCCAGCTCGTTCGAACGTTGGTACTCGTAAAGCACTAGCCGAAGCGACCAACTATTCTTGGTGCCTATGCTAATACCAAAGTTTACGTCATGAAAGACGCCGCACACCCCCGAAGGAGAACATTGGGACGAGCCTGACCACGTGCGCCCCCCCGAGCAGTACATCGAAGCAAATACTACCGTGAGAGGCGACCATGATGGAAAATGTGCTATCTCGCAATGCGTTCAAAGATACTCCAGCGAGAATAAACCCACATCGGCTGTAAAACAGGGTTCACATTTTATTAAGGAGAATCCCCCTCCTTGTTGGTGATCGCAGCGGTGCCAACGGGCAGGCCACGTGTGTTAAATGTGCGTACGAGCCGTGTCCAAGCTCCACATATCCACACAGGTAACCGTAGTGCTAGCCGGCGCACATCTTCGATTAGTAGAACCACAAGACACTGACGGTGACAACATCTATCGTCAGGATTTCTTGTGGTTTCGTTAGATAGCAGATAGGGACAGTGGGAACCTCGTTAATCCATTCATGCGCGTCAGTAATTAGATGACGAGGCATTTGGAAGGAGGGACAACGCCCCCAGCTCTTATAGTGCCCCCCGGCATGTACTAATTTGCCAATAAAAAATAAAACTGTCCACTTTCACTAATAAACTATAAGCGAAACCACATTTGGAGGCCTAAATGGACTAAAAAACAGAGGCTTGGCTACACCTTTCCACCGGATTCCAACTGGCCAGGGCGCTCAACTCGGCACTTCCTCTGAGACAGTGGTTAAACGATTAAATCTGCCCCAATTTAAATGCGACCCACGCAACACAAGACCTGGAACACACCCAAGGGTCTTCTTTGGGATGCCAAGGAGACTATGGATCGGACAAAAAGAACCATAACTCCATACACCACGCCATGACAGAGTACAGGATGTGGCCCGAACACACTCAATTCCGGGAAGTCGTAGTCTACTCGCTACTAGCCGAACAAGCTCATCGTGGCTGCCGTACTTCGACCGCTAAGCACGATGAGCATCATCCAACTCAACGCGACCCGAGACAACCTCTGCATCCACAATCACACCAGCACCCTCCCTTACCGCGATAAGTGGGCTTCCTCAAGCCCACTGTGGTCACTAGCCGAGGCTCTCTCCACTATCCAACCCTGGTCCTCCATCGCTTTCGCGACAAAACCGACCACACAATCATGGCGTTTAATCCGGCCGCCGTGTGTTCTATGACACTGCTGGATGGTGTGAGCAGTCGTTTCACGGACCATGCAACCTGCACGGCACTTCAAGTCTTGCTCACGACCCATCCTGCGGCCGCGAGAGTTCCTCACCCTCGACGGCAACGCATTAATATGGCAGTGCACGAACTGTACGAAGTCCCGGCCGGAATACTGCATTCACCTTTCCCTCAAGGGTAGTTCTACCAGCGTTTCAACCGCTTTGACTTCGGTGTCGCATTTTTAACCATTTCCCTGTACGAGTAGGATAACCATTTTCGGTTATTTTCTAGGAGTCCAGGCATTCTTCAAAATAACCGAAAATGGTTATCCTACTCGTACAGGGAAATGGTTAAAAATGCGACACCGAAGTCAAAGCGGTTGAAACGCTGGTAGAACTACCCTCAACCACTCACTTAGTGGACGCAGGAGTGCGGGATGACTCTCGAAGCTCGATGCCATCGCACGATGTATGCAGAGAGTTACGCCAGTACTGCGCCACAGACCTCCTGTGGGAGCTTGGGTTCTCTGCAGAGAACCGTCACCGACGCGATCGAAATCGGCCTGTACTCCCCCGGGTTTGCAGGGCTCTCCGTCTTTGGCACAAAGATTGTCCGGCACTGCCGTAGCTCGTGTGGGATACCACCATTAGCCATCCATGCATTGAAAATTTCAACCTTGGAGGCAGAAATCAAACGCCAGTCCTGACCGGTAATACCAACCGGACCTGGTGCTGATCGTAGATCATTACTCAACGACTTTACTTCATCCACAGTAAAAGGCGCCCACAGCTGAGAATAATCGCGTGCACCTCCGTACCACCCTGCGCGATGTAAGTTACGCAGAGCTTCCGGTGTTGGACCCGGAGCATCGGACACTTTCTCAAGGATAGGACGCCAATAGGCCTCCATCTCCACAAGTCCATGCCTTCCACCCCTACACGCGCCATCAATAATCTCAGCAGCAGCATGACTACGGCTCTTCTTATAGAGCTCCTGCACTCTGGCATACTCAAATCGCCGCTGGCTCCGTTTCGTCTTCACGACGCTATTCATTCCACAGTGTTGGGTATTCATCTGACGTCGCCCAGCTGCTTTTGCGGAAAGTTGGTCACACCTGGCGACCCTCGCTGCTCCTCTCTACAACTAGGCAACTAGGTCCGCCACACGCGACAGTTCCTCGCTGGTCATAGCAGCAGCGTCATCGGCACTAGGTGACGATCCTAGTGGGTTAATGTGGTCGACTTCTGCTGTGGCATCTTCGAACAGAGACTCAGTAACAAACTCATCCCAGTACTGACGCACCAAGGCCTTGTAAGCTTCCTGGCGCCTCTTCCCCTTAATGCTCTCCAGAGTTCGACAAAGGATTAAGAAGCTCTAGGTTGACACAACGACCTTGACCTAAGTCTAGGCGGGCTTCAATCCTAGCCAACAATGCCACCTCCTCGTCCCGCCACCTACGCCTCAACTGTTTTAGGGCGGCGCGGCGTCGCCTCTTGGGGATGGGCACGTGCTTTATGCACGCCCAAACCCCTTGGTGTTGCAAATGGTCGCGAACAAATTGGGCAAACAAAACCTTCAACCGCCTGATCCACAGATTCGGTGCCGGCTTGAAAGCCCTGGGGCTGGCCAATGCGACCTCCCGGCTCCAGTGGGAGACCGGGGTCGTTTATATTCTCAATTAAACTTAAAGGAGCGTATTATACAAAAGGTTATAGGGACGCTAACCCTAATACCCCGTTCGTACACAATTCATCGCGAAGTCCCAGCCAAAACGAACTGTTATACTTGAGGCATCCGAAGACACCCCCATCGGGACTGCTACAGGGAACTTCCCCCTGCAGCCATACCAAAGTTTACGCCATAAAATAAACGCCGCACACCCCAGAAGGAGAAACTTAGGACAAGCCTGTCCACCTCCGCCCCCCCGAGCAGTACTTCGAAGCAAATACTACCGTAAGGGGCGACCGTGATAGAAAATGTACTATCTCGCAATGCGTTCAAAGATACTCCAGCGAAAACCCACATCGGCTGTATAACAGGGTTCTTATTTTATTTAGGACTATAATCCATTCATGCGCGTCACTATAATTAGATGACGCCAGAGAAGCCTGCCAGGCTCGCCGGGCCCGGTTTGTTAGAGACGACCTCCCACTTATGCTACACCTCTCATGTCTCCTTACAATGCCAGACTAGAGTCAAGCTCAACAGGGTCTTCTTTCCCCGCTGATTCTCCCAAGCCCGTTCCCTTGGCTGTGGTTTCGCTAGATTTTTTCTGTGGGATTAAAAATCTGATTATAGATAGGGGCAGTGGGAATCTCGTTAATCCATTCATGCGCGTCACTAATTAGATGACGAGGCATTTGGCTATTGTTCAAAGCACACGCGTAACCATCGTCCATAGCGACGCGAAAATAATCATTATGGAACGAGGGACAACGCCCCTTAGCGCTTTCAATGCCCCCCGGCGTGTACTAATTTGCCAATTATAAAAAAAAATATTGCCCACTTTCACAATCGACTATAAGCGAAACTACATTAGGGGGCCTAAGTGGGCTAAAACGAGGCTTGGCTATACCTCCCACCGGATTCCCTCTGACCAGGGCGCTCAACTCGGCACTTCCTCTAAGACAGTGGTTAACCGATTAAATCTGCCCCAATTTAGATGCGACCCACGCAACACGAGACCTGGAATACACCCAAGGGTCTTCTTTGGGATGCCAAGGAGATTATGGATCTGACAATAAGAACCATAACTCCATACACTCCATAAGTATCTTTGAACACTTTGCGAGATAGCACATTTTCCATCACGGTCGCCTCTCACGGTAGTATTTGCTCCGAAGTGCTGCTCGGAGGTTCGGACGTGGTCAGGCTTGTCCCAAGTTTCTCCTTCGGGAGTGTGCGGCGTCTCTCTTGACGTAAACTTTGGTATGGCTACAGGGGAGGTTCCCTGTAGCAGTCCCGATTGGGGTGTCTTCGGATGCCTCAAGTATAACAGTTCGCTTTGGCTGGGACTTCGCGATGATCTGTGTACGGACGGGGTTACAAGGGTTAGCGTCCCTGTAACCCTTTGGTACAATGCGCTCCTGAACGTTTACGAAGTATAATAAACGAACCCAGTCTCCCACTGGAGCCGGGTGGTCGCATTGGCCAGCCCTGGGGCTTTCAAGCCAGCACCGAATCTGTGGATCAGGCGGTTGACGGTTTTGTTTGCCCAATTTGTGCGCGACCATTTTCAACATCTAGGGGTTTGGGCGTGCATAAAGCACGAGCCCATCCCCAAGAGGCCAATGACGACGCCGCCCCAAGACAGTTGAGGCGCAGGTGGCATGACGAGGAGGTTTTGATGGCTAGGACAGAAGCCCGCCTGGACTTAGGTCGGTCGAACTCTGGAGAGCATTAAGGGGAAGAGGCGTCAGGAAGCTTACAAGGCCTTGGTGCGTCAGTATTGGGGTGAGTTTGTTACTGAGTCTCTATTCGAAGTTGCCACAGCAGAAGTCGGCCACACTGACCCACTAGGATCGTCACCTAGTGCCGATGACGCTGCTGCTGACCAGCGAAGGACTGTCGCGTGTGGCGGACCTGGTTGCCGATCTTGTTCAGAGAGCAGCTGGGCGACGTCAGATGAATACCCCACTCTGTGGAATGAATAGCGTCGTGAAGACGAAACGGAGCCAGATTTGAGTATGCCAGAGTGCCGGAGCTCTATAAGAAGAGCCGTAGTCATGCTGCTGCTGAGATTATTGATGGCGCGTGTAGGGGTGGAAGGCATGGACTTGTGGAGATGGAGGCCTATTGGCGTCCTATCCTTGAGAAAGTGTCTGATGCTCCGGGTCCTACACCAGAAGCTCTGCGTAACTTACGTCGCGCAGGGTGGTACGGAGGTGCACGCGATTATTTTCAGCTGTGGGCGCCTTTTACTGTGGATGAAGTAAAGTCGTTAAGTAATGATCTACGATCAGCACCAGGTCCGGATGGTATTACCGGTCAGGACTGGCGTTTGATTTCTGCCTCCAACAAGGTTGAAATTTTCAATGCATGGATGGCTAATGGTGGTATCCCACACGAGCTACGGCAGTGCCGGACAATCTTTGTGCCAAAGACGGAGAGCCCTGCAAACCCGGGGAGTACAGGCCGATTTCGATCGCGTCGGTGACGGTTCTCTGCAGAGAACCCAAGCTCCCACAGGAGGTCTGTGGCGCAGTACTGGCGTAATTCTCTGCATACATCGTGCGATGGCATCGAGCTTCGAGAGTCATCCCGCACTCCTGCGTCCACTAAAAGGTTGAGGGAAAGTTGAATGCAGTATTCCGGCCGGGTTTTCGTACAGTTCGTGCACTGCCATATTAATGCGTTGCCGTCGAGGGTGAGGAACTCTCGCGGCCGCAGGATGGGTCGTGAGCAAGACTTGAAGTGCCGTGCAGGTTGCATGGTCCGTGAAACGACTGCTCACACCATCCAGCAGTGTCACAGAACACACGGCGGCCGGATTAAACGGCATGACTGTGTGGTCGGTTTTGTCGCGAAAGCGGTGGAGGACCAGGTTTCGATAGTGGAGAGAGAGCCTCGGCTAGTGACCACAATGGGCTTGAGGAAGCCAGACATTATCGCGGTAAGGGTGGGGTTTTATGGCATTATTTATCAACTTATGCAATTATAATTTCGTACAGTCTGTAGCGCGCCACCCTTACCTCTCTCTGACTGAATATATGAGGAGTGGGGTTTATATGGGAATGGTTTGAGAATCCCACTGATTGGTTAGACTTGTCAAACCTTTTATTACATTCTTAATAACAGCACGTTTTTCATCAGATGTCATATCCTCAAATTGATTGAACTTAGTCTCCATTCTTTTTATATTTTCAATGAGGGTATTTAAGTCCTTGTTTAACACACTGTGTAGAACCTTCCTGGATTTGATTTTGTTGATCAGTTTTCCCAAATATATACCTTCAACAGATGTAGCAGTGAATGTTGTGCTGTTCTCTGTCAAATAACTGAATCTCCCATGTATACATGTATAACTGTGTCCTGGTATCAAATTCAAGTAGTTACCACTGAGAGGATCGGGAGAGCCTTAGGAATCCACTGAAGGGGACGCAGTGTTGAATCTTACAAATTTGTTCGGAGCAGACACCTGTAGTATCTTCTGATCCATAGTAGACATAAAATTGGTCATACTCTTTGAGACTGAATTCCATGCTAATGTTATGTGTTGCAATGATTCTTTATACAATTCATGTTGATGTAGTCTCCTGAGCCATAGAATTCAGATCAGTAGCAACCTCTACTATTTCTTTTATAGAAGAATTAGCTGTTCTAGCCTTTGCTGCTGTGTAAGATGTTACAGCTATTTTTATCAAATGAATGAGTGCATGGGGTCCGAGTTTAGTTCCAGACATCAGATTATCCACAATTGTCCCAATATCGTCCCCACTGACAATAACTAAGGTTTTGCACTTGTTGACAAGATCGCCTCTGGTGTCCCCTGTTATGGTAGAAATTTCAGCTAGGGTATCTAAAATACGGGGGTCAGTAGGGTCATCTATTTGTCTCCAATAGTTCTTTAATTGTCCCATCAATTTAGTGTGACATGGGGGTTGAGAACAAGATTTCCCCAGAATGGTGGTGGATGCTTCTGGTAAAGGCTGATTCCTGATAGGAGCTTGACAGGACAATTGGTCATTGATCTCATCAAGATCCCAATTTTCTTCAGGTGCGGACATTGCAATAGCCATGTTGAAGTGAATGCGATCAGAAATATCTATGTCTGGACTGGAACCTCTGCAGCGGCCAGTCCGGAGCGATGGGGAAATTAAATCGTTGCAACTCCTCCACTAGCTGGACGTCAGGCAGCTCCACCCGCAGGTACCGGAGCGCAACACGAGGAGATCTTACTTTCGGTTCGGCGACACGAACCGCCGTGCGAACGACGACCCGGAGTTGCCCACTCTCCTCACCTGTGTAACTTAAAACCCGCCTTAATCGCCTTGCAGCGACGTAGATTGACCAACCTACAGGCTTCGATTGGTCGATATGTTATCGGGACTTTTCTTCTACTTCCCATGGTCCTGCCTGCCTCACGGCATACGGACCGAATGGCGAGAGTTGCGCGCAGTACTTGCTCGGGGCTCTTTTCCACGCGCAATTTCTTGACTTTCTACAAATTCTATTGTCCGGGCCCCTCTCCCATTCTGGGCGGACCGTGCACTACCTTACCACCCCCAAATGGGGACAACACCACCAGACGGTTACTTCCCAGCCTGGGCAATCACTTACTTCTTTGGCCTCTTTTGCCTTATGGTGCTCGAGTCTTGTGCAATTTCCGCGGACACTCTACAAGGGTTTCAAAATAGATTGGGCCAATAGTGGTCCTGGACAGCCCACTGAACAGCACCCGGCGCTCCTCCGCGTACACGGTGCATGACCGCCTCAGCATCTCCACAGGGGCACACCGGTGTCACACACAGGCACAAATCGTGCCAGCGCTTCTTGAAGCAGCAGTGGCCGGACAAGAGTTGTGAAACAACGTAGTCCGGCTCAATGTAGGTTCCAGGTTACACCCAGCAACCTAACCTCCTCCGCCCCAGCTATCGAGGCTCCCTCCAGGCGAATAGTTGGCGGTCTTTTAAATTTCCCTTTCACGGTCAGGGCTGAGGACTTTCCCGGGGAGAAGGAGAGCCGGTTACAGTTCCCCCAGCCCGAGATCTCCCCCAGCACCGCGCTACATTTCCTTTCGATATCCGCCCTGGAGGAAGCCTCGACAACAATGGTAACGTCGTCAGTGTAGGCACCGAGGTGCACCCCCTCGGGTGTCGGCAACAGGAGCAGGTTTTTAACGAGCAGGTTCCACAACGTGGGGCCCAGAACCGATCCCTGTGCACATCCCATGGTACAGATCTTTGACGACCTAGCCCCCCCCCACATTAAAGACAACCCTCCGGTTAGTAAAATAGCTGACCAGAATCCGGTAGATGTTGGGGGGAGCTCCACCCTGCTTCACCTTGACAAGGATCATGGGCCACTCATGGGCTTAACGCCGTGACGGTGGATCGTCCCCGAGCGAAGCCATGCTGGGTATCCGCTATGTTGCGGGTTAGTGAGGGAGCGCAGAGGATGATGATTCTTTCAAGGACCTTACCCAAAATTGGCACCAGCGTAATTGGCCTGTAGGCCTTGGGGTCCCACGCCGGTTTATTGCCGCCCTTCGGCATCACAAGCAGCCTGCCCTCCTTCTAAACCTCAGGGAACACGCCCTCCTGGATGCACTTTCTGAACATAAGCGCCATCTCGTCCGAAGCCGCTTTCCAGGACCACTTTATAATTGGGGCAGTAAGCCCATCCAACCCCGGAGAAGTGTTTAGGAGTGCGCGCACAATTCCGGCCACCTCATCCTGCGTTGCGGAAGCGGCATCCACCCCCGAAGGGCTCAGAGCGGCGCACCCGTCCGCTGGCCTCCCTGTAGGCCACGCCCCATGGGTCCAGGTTCCCTGGCTCAGCCAGGGCCTCCAAAAAGGCCGCCTCCGTGCGCTCAATCGCCTTTTTATACTCCCGACGCAGCTGCCGAAGACACCCATGGAGGTTCTCCAATGATGCGGACTTGGTCCTCCTGGCAGACTGCCAGGCCCGGCGTGCCCTACTCACACCTCGCCTCATGATGTCCAGCTCCTCGCTCCACCACTCGTAGCCTCTTGGGTTCCTCCTACCTTTGGTGCCCAGGGAGTCGGACGCCGTCTCAACAATTATGCTCGTCATTTTCCTGGCATACACCTCCGCAGACAGCCCCGGATTATTCCCTCCACCTCCCATGGTCCTGCCTGCCTCACGGCATACGGACCGAAACGCGAGAGTTGCGCGCAGTACTTGCTCGGGGCTCTTTCCCACGCGCAGTTTCTTGACTCTCTACAAAATCTTAACTGTCCCGGCCCCTCTCCCATTCTGGGCGGACCGTTCACTACACTGCCACCCCCAAATGGGGCTAAACACCACAAGACGGTGGCTCCTCAGCCATTATCCGGCTCAATGAAGGCTGCTTTCAGTCGGGTCGCCACCTCCGGGAAGAAGCTGAAGAGCTCCCTACCATCTAAGCTGGCGTCCCACCTAAGCTGCCACGGCGACAACGTCACGGGCGATTGCCCTCTTGAGTCCCCTGCGCTCCCTCGACTCCAGTTGGTGGCGCTCCCGCTCGTAGCGGCCCGCACGAGAGACCTCCAGGTCGGCAGGCAGGACTCCAGCCAGCACTGGTAACGCTGCTGAGCTGCACGACCTGTAGGCCTTCGTCAACAGTGTCAGGGCCGACCTCTGTGAACGAAGGAGAGCGCGACGGACCACAAAGTTGGAACAGCGGTGGCACCAAACGGCCGCAGCGTAGGTAACGGTTGCAATATACGTACCTATATATAGAAGTTTGAGGGCCCGGTAGCGGATCCCCCAGCGGGTCGTCGAGACTCGCGCCATTTTGCCGAAGCAGTTGGCGGCCCGTTCCCCGATGTCGCGCGCATGAGTCGCGAATGAGCCCGCCTGGTCCCAGGTTACACCCAGCAACCTAACCTCCTCCGCCCCAGCTATCGAGGCTCCTTCCAGGCGAATTGTTGGCGGCCTTTTAAATTTGCCCTTGACAGTCATGGCTGAGGACTTTCCCGGGGAGAAGGAGAGCCGGTTACGGCTCCCCCAGCCCGAGATCGCCCCCAGCACGGCGCCACACTTTCTTTCAATATCCGCCCTGGAGGAAGCCTCGACAACAACGGTGACGTCGTCGGCATAGGCACCGAGGTACACCCCCTCGGGTGTCGGCAGTAGCAGCAGGTCATTTATTAGCAGGTTCCACAATGTGGGGCCCAGGACTGAGCCCTGTGGACACTCCATGGTGCAGACCTTCGACAACCTAACCCCCCCCACATATTAAACACAACCCTCCGGTTCGTAAAGTAGCTTACCAAAATCCGGTATATGTTGGGGGGGGGGGGGGCTCCGCCCTGTTTAACCTTAACCAGGATCATGGGCCACCATGCGTTGCCGAAGGCCCCCGAGATGTCCAAAGAGACCAGCTGGACGTACGCAGCACGGCTCCGTACCGTTACAGGACAATGGAAATATCTTTAGGTTATTAATTCAAGTTACTAGATACTCGGGAGAAGCGAAACTCATCATCATGGCTCGAGTGCCAACGCCGCCGACGCAACAAATTAACTGGAAATGTTAAAACAGTTCGAATAGGCCCAATTTACCCATGAAGAGTTAAATCAGCCCTAGTTCATATGCGACCCACGCATCACCAGGCCTGAAACTTCCCATTGGGATTTCTCAAGAATTCGCGCTATAAGTGTATCTGTACGAGCGATTACTGCAAACACCACGCTTGTACGATGATTCGTCATAGCAGTACATTTTCAAATACCTGGAGGCAATTTTAGAAGCTCACTGGCGAAAAATTACCAACTTAAAAATCAATTTGTGAAGCGATTTAATCTACGAGCGAGCTCACCTTTTGGGTTTTGATATCATAACGGCTTTATCATATCAAATCCGAAAGGTGGAACCGTACGTAGATTAAAGCGCTTCACAAATTGATTTCCAAGTTAGTCATATCTCGTTAGTTAGCTTCAAAAATGCCCCCCCTGGCTATTCTGCATTTTTTCCGCAATTTAGCTTCTTTAGATGCTGCCAAGAAACTTTCAAGAAAGTTATGTTAGTCTATAGAAAATAGCTCTTCCGCTTTGCACGCCTTCAACCTCATTAAGAAAAAACCCAATCAGATCGGCAAACAAAACCGTCAATCTCCTGATTTACAGGGTTACTTCAAACCTGAGCGGTCTGCTATTTGATGAATATGTGCAAGTTCCGCTCTTTTATGGCCTTGTACTTCACGATCGTTGACCGGAGTTCATCGCGTAGATGCGTAGATGTGTCGCGGTAGTCCTGGTTCTACGGGCAGATCGCGCACTGTTGCCTGGGGACCATCAGTCATACCCACCAGGTTTTAGCTAGAAACCCAGAGTTGACGCAATCCATTCTTACAGGATACAGCAGAGAGCGCTCACCACCGCACAACCTTGAACCTGCCTGAATTGTTTGGTGTTAGCTCTTGTGACTAGACTCCTGTAAAAGATCGGGTAATCCATTATCACTAAGCGTTTCGTAGTGTTAACCCTAGTATTTACATAACATCGCGAGACCCGTACCGAAATGACGACACGGTGGCGTAGTTGGGAGTGACCCTGCCTCCGAAGCCAGCGGTCCTGGGTTCAAATCCCGGTAAGGGCAGATATTTGTGTGATGAGCGCGAATATTTGTTCCTAAGAGTGTGAGACTGTCCCCTAAAAAAAAAAAAAAAAAAAATTTCAGTTGTGGTTAGGCACTGGAGTGCCGATCTTGGAGTTGGTGCACTTCTCAGGCTAGAGAGATGTGCGGCGAGAGGTATGAGACGTGAAAGTTAAAATCAGTTAGCGACAGGTCAGTATACATCCAGCTCGTAATTTTTTTGGGTAGGACTAGCATAGATTACGGAAGGAAAGTGCTAGCGCTGTTATCGTCTTTGTGGGTGGGAATTTGGTAATTTGTTAAGGGACCGACGCAGCTAATTCGTCCTCTCGATTCAGATTGATGTGTTGTAAACGCGAAAGTTTTAAAACTGTGAGGTTATAAACGATCAGAATATTATCAGAATATGTCAGCTCAAAGGTGACATTCAATTTAAAATATATACATAGAAAGATAACGTATTTTGAAAAGTAATCTAATAAAAGCTTGTAAAAAACTGTTAAATTACTCAATTGCCCTTTTTGTAAAAGTAATGGTAGTGGTGGTTTAAATTGTATTAAAATATATTATTTTTTGTGAATCAAATGAAAATATGATTTGGAACAGTGGACTGGGCAGTCAGTTGGGGCCTAGCACCTCGACCCACTCAAAACCTGAACCACTAGCCTTGTGTTACGAGCTTGAATGTGAATTGAGACAGGCTTAATCTAATTATCACTGGATTGGGTGAAGTGCACAGTTGAGCGTCCTGGCGTGCATGTCACTCTGCTTTGGAGTCAGACTAGTCAGGCCCCAGGAAGCATCACTAGTAGTAGCTATTACGTTAGTAAGATTTTCATGCCTTTACTTCATAAACTAGCGTAATATGTGGTTTCCTATAATTAGATAGGCATCAATAGATTTTGAAGTAACTTGACAAGAGAATAATTAAGAGGTATTTATCTGTTAGAAATCCTCAATAAATAAATCATTTAAGTAAATAATAAACTGATTTTGGCTAAGATGTCCGTGTCAAAACTCGTCAGATATGACTGTTGTCTTGTGTTTACGTGACATATCTTCAGTTGGGCATCTCGGCAAGCATCAGTTTAAAATATGGCCTTAAGAACTAAGTAGAAAGTTAAGGACTTTGTTTTGTTACAATATTGTTTCGATATAAGGTTCACATCAATTAAATATGTGCAGTTTCTTAATTTTTAGTTTATTAATTTGTCTGATTTTATTATGTCACCAGCATGCTAACCCGCCCTTTCACAGTAAGATCGAGCTGCGAACACAACTGGGATTGTTAACTAGAGGACGCCGACTTCGTACGCATAGAATTAGTTTCTCGCTACTAACAAATGGAATAAGTTGCAAAATCCACCTTAACATGCAAGTCAGTAAGGTACACTTTGCAACTTATTGATTTGGTTAGTTACGCGGTATTACAGTTTCTCCGACCATAACTTTCCTGAGAAAATACTATTACAAGAGCGTGTTTTAGATACTAGCTGTAGCCCGCGACTCCAACCGCGTAGAAATAAAGCCGCCTATGTTAATCTGGAATAATAGCATTCAAATGGTGAAAGAATTTTCGAAATCAGCCTTTAGTTTTTGAGTTTATTCGTTACATACACACATACATATAAATCTTTCCTCTTTATAACATTAGTATAAATTCAATTTATTGCTTTTTCATAATGTCACATTATCCTAAGGAATTACAGTAACACTATGAACCCTAGAGGGCACAGCGACACCCGCGTTTAAATAATTCTGGATTTATTTTAGGACCATCATGTAGGTTAGGTTAGTTTTATAAAAATCATGAAATATACAGAAAACCGGGCAAGAGTATGTCGGACCATGCTCAGTGTAGGGTTCCGAAGCCGTAAGTACTACAAACATAAAAATCAACAAGTAATAACTAATTTTCTATTTAAGGTCAATTGGTGTCGTCTTAGATGAATTTAGTAGGTATAAACACTAATCGCCTGTATCTCAAGAACCAATGATGTCTACTTAGTCGTGATAGTTTTCCTTTGAAACTCGTTATGTACTTTCTTTTTTTTTTCAGATTTTTAGTATTTGTAGTTTGGGCTGCAGGGGGGGGGGGGGACACTTGAGTCCAACAAAAATTAGCGCTTTAAAGCTTAAGGGGGCACCGAGCTTTTTGCGCTCATTAACTTTAGGTATTTTATGCACTCTGTGTATGTGTGCGTATAGCACACCAGCAAAGAGCGAGCTGGAGCCATGCGCCGGCCGCGCGCCGCGCCTAACGAGCCGTGCGCCGATCCACTAGGCGCGGAGGTTGCTACCAATGTTTACAAAATAAAAAAACATAATCGATTCCGAATACTTTTATTAAAATATTGACTATAAGAAGTTAAAAACTATTTTCAGTCTACATTTTTTTTATTTTAAATTTGTTGTTTACTGTCGGTAGGTAAGGTAGGATTGAATTACTTGTATGAGGTACAGTCACATCACGAGATTGTTGAGCCACTCTAGAACCCACTCACAGATAGATAGATAATTTTTAATTAATGTCGTTTGTACATCTAAGGTGTATTTAGCTAGTGTTAAGTTATTTATAATATTTATTGGGCAAATTGTTCGGCTAAAGAGAATAAATCATAAGTAAAAGCCGTACATCTTCCAATCGGCCATCTTCCCTCTCCGGAGTTTACCGGGAGAACCCTTTCATAGAAAGTTGACGGTAAATTTTGACGTAAATAATTTCTTTTGCGTGACTTGACGCTGTCATTAGGACAGAGTTCTATGGTGGCTCAACAACCCCGTGATTTAATGTGACTGTATATTGAAATGAAATAAAACCTAATTACCTTAATTGACAATATTCTAAGCACAAAATAAAGTGAACTCAATACCTAATGTAAAGTAATAGAACGGCTAAGTAGGGCAAAAATCGCAGTCATCGACCCTTTCTTCAAGTTATTATTTTTAACTGACTTCAAAGAAAACGAAGTTCTCAGTTTGACCTGTATGTATGTATGTATGTTTGTCCGCGATTATCTCACGTTTGGCTGAACCGATTTTAATGTGGTTTTCAGAAAAGTATTTGTTTCACATAGGAGAAGGTTTTGGTATTTTAACCGTCTTTAAAAAAGGGTCTTAGTTTGACCCGTATGTAAGAATGTTTATCCATGATTATTTCCGCAAAAACTTCAATGTCTGATTCTGATCACTATAAAGTATAAAAATTAAATTGATGTTTTAAAAAACTAAAAACTTAAAGCTGCTGTATCAATCACATATTTAGAAGTTCCTACTTAATGTTTGTATGTATATAATGTAATGAATAATGTACGCAGGTATCTTTAGAAAAAAATATTAGGACATAAGAAACAACAATAATCAATATCGGATTTTACTTCACGGCATTATTTTGTCTGTGTGAGTAAGCAATGTCATTGTCTATTTCTCCATCCACTGAAAGACAAGAAATTTGGTCCATTGGCATTCTGTAATAAAACAGAACGTTTTGATTTAACTATAATTTATTTATTAACAGAATTGGTTTTTGGATGAAATTTTGTAATCCTCATTCTATAAAAATAATTCGTATTTGGGACTTACAATTCCATTGTGTGGTAAATTTTATAATCGATGTCAACCAATTCATTTACTTTGTAAATTGAAAAAATATAAAGATAATGTAAAAATTCATACTAAATTTATTAAAATGTTTTCCTATACACCTCTTACTATTTTTACGCATACCTCACCGGTTCATTAGGTAACTCTTCGCTTTGTAGCGAAGTGCCAACAACTGGAACATTAACCCTATAAATAAAAAATAAAAAATAATTTTGCAATTTTACTCATTTGTTGAAATATAGTTGTTAGGTAATGAGTATACTTACGGAGTATTCTCTTTGTCTTCAGATTTCTGGAGATGTCTTGCTCTAGAAATATTGAAACCATCCCAAGAAGTAACAATATTATATAATTAATTACTGTAAAAAAAACCTCGGGTCGTTCTAAGAAGCCTGTTTTGCCTGTAAATGTGTTTTTTTAGCTAAACTATTTTTATATCTTGATAAATATTCACCATAGAAGTGTATTTTTTATATACCTACTAATTGAAAGAAATTCGCGTGTTGTTTAAAATTAATTGTGTAAATAAACCAATTTTGGCCCAAAACATCAAGACTACAACTAAACGATTACAAAGTCTTAGTAATACAAATCGATACATCTCGAAAATCAGTCGATGTTGCTACCGATTTATTTTCTCCTCCCTTAGCGTGGCATTTTGACAACTGTCAAATCAGGTTTCTTAGAACTACTCCACTATCAGTAGGTTTACGATTTTAACTTACTTCATTTCTTCACGCAAGCGTTTAGCATTGTGCTTTTGCCAACCCCTTCTCTTCCTTTCTTGGTTGTGTTTGTTCCCCATTTAAAATAAAGTAAATAATCACAAAAATCGCGATAAACGCAACCAACCAACTTGCGACACAACCTCCACCTCCGACGGCCGAAGCCTGACTAATGCGGACATGGGGGAAACGTGACGGCTCTGGCTAAAATGGACGAAACGCGTGCGAATTTAGGTATTTTAAAAATCTAAAGTGTAGAATATATAGAAGACGTGTAGTTTTGTTGTAAATCCAAAACTGATGATCTTCCGTGAAGTAATTACGCCGTACTAAGTGTTTATTTTGTTATGTAGAGGTATCTTTGGATGTTTTTTCTATCGAGGGAAGTACAAGTAATCATGTTTCTAAAGTATATGATAGATAGAGTGATTCCTTAAATATCTTACATATGAATTGCATAACTAAAGCTTCAGTAAAAACAATGCAGCAGGCGATCAAACGAACGCATTTTTTTCGTAATTACGTATCTTTGCCTCGGCGCACTCTTAATATTTCATAAACGGATTACTAAATCGAAAAACTGTTTTCACAAACCCGTATTAATTTTTGAAAGACCTATTTAACGACATCCCACACTAAACAGTAGACGAGAAAAAAAAATACATTTCCACGTTACATGTATTGTACCACTTTGTTGGCGTGACTAATATGCATATTGATTGCCAAATTACAGCTTTCTAGTACTAAGAGTCTCTGCGCTAGGCTGCAGACGGACGGACACAGCGAAACTATAAGAGTTCCTAGTTCGACTACGGAACCCTAAAAAGCGGTTTGGCAAATGAATAGGTTGCGAAACGATGCATTTGTCAAAGATTTGTCGGCGTAAAGGCAGAGAACCAATTTATACATCATGTTTCATAGTAACATTTTCTGCTTAAGACCTACACAATCGATATCTAAATAGAAATAGTGTTCGTTTTACTTTTCAAAACGTCCGGGTTCGATTCCCGAGCTAAGTACAGGGTTTTTTTGCAGTTTTTAGGGTTCCATAGCCAAATGGCAAAAAACGGAACCCTTATAAATTCGTCATGTCTGTCTGTCTGTCCGTCCGTATGTCAGTCACTTTTTTCCGAAACTATAAGAACTACACTGTTGAAACTTGGTAAGTAGATGTATTCTGTGAACCGCATTAAGATTTTCACACAAAAATAGAAAAAAAAACGTAAATTTTGGGGGTTCCCCATACTTAGAACTGAAACTCAAATTTATGGGTAGGTCTTCAAAAATGATATTGAGGTTACTAACATCATTTTTTTCTAAACTGAACAGTTTGCGCGAGAGACATTTCCAAAGTGTTGAATTGTGTGTTGTCCCCCCTGTAAGTAAGTAGTTTTTTTTTAATACGTCATAAAAACATTGATCAAAGCTACAACGAACTTTTATATTATGTTACTTGCTGCTTCGGAACCCTTCATGGGCGAGTCCGACTCGCACTTGGCCGCTTTTTTCTTGTTATTAAAATCGATGCCATGGTTCCTAAGAACACATCTTCGTAGGTCAGTTTCAGACTTTCCCATACTGGGGGGTTATTATGACATAACTATGCAGTTCTGTTTACGCTTAGGGGAAAGGACAGTTATATAACTGCCATAGCTCTGTCCTTAACGCTCACAGTATAAATAGTCTGTAAAAAAACCGCTAAAAAGTTAAAAATAATAAGTAGTTGGCCCTAAGGGCTGATTGTTTGATAAGTAGATAGTTAACTGAACACTGAGACTAACTAAAGTGACACGGCGGGAACCGCTAAGTAGCTGGGGTATTTTATGTTATTTCATTTACTTAGCGGTCCCCCGCCGTGTCACTTTAGTTAGTCTCAGTGTTCAGTTAACTATCTACTTATCAAACAATCAGCCCTTAGGGCCACTACTTATTATTTTTAACTTTTTAGCGGTTTTTTTACAGACTATTTATTTAGTCGGGGGTTTTTTAAATTTCTAATTAAATTTTTTATTTCACGCTTTTTAAACTTCTCCATCTGAGTGTCTGTTTGTGGCATCGTAGCTCCCAAACTTATTAACGGATTTGGACGCAAGTTTTTTTTTAAATAAAGCTACATTAATCAGGAAGGGTTTTTAGCAAGATTCATGAAAATTGTTGAGGCAGTTTAAGAGATATCAGCTCTGAAAGTAGTTGTCGCCGTTACTTTGGGGGCGTTTTACCCTCTAAAAGCTCAATAAGTCAAAAACGGCTGAAGTGATTTTTGATGAAACATCTAAGAACCACCGCTAAAAAACCTGCCTTCATTTAAAAAAAAATTGTGAGCCGTCACGGGACGCCTGGCAGATGTGAAACATCGAAATTACTTTGTACAAGTTATATGCATAGCAGAACATTTTACGACAGTAATTATATATGACACAATGAAATGATAAAGCATTATAAATATTTTTCATAAAATAATGATTATTTATTACAAAAACATCGAAATTACTTTATACAAGTTATATGCATAGCAGAACATTTTACGACAGTAATTATATATGACACAATGAAATGATAAAGCATTATAAATATTTTTCATAAAATAATGATTATTTATTACAAAAACATCGAAATTACTTTATACAAGTTATATGCATAGCAGAACATTTTACGACAGTAATTATATATGACACAATGAAATGATAAAGCATTATAAATATTTTTCATAAAATAATGATTATTTATTACAAAATTATGCATTTTTATTAAAAACAAAATACAAAATAAAAAATTTACAAATTTAATTATAATTACGACAACTCCATTCTTTTATATAGCGTGGCGACGTCGCCACGGCAAGCGTCGCCACGCCAACGATCAGTTTCATACCTCGGCTATAGATGTTTCACATCAAAAACTGCATTCAAATCGGTTACACCCATTTAAGCGCTACAGTGCCACAGACAGACACACACATACACACTTAAACGTCGAACTTATAACACCCCTCTTTTTGCGTCGGGGGTTAAAAATAACAAATGAGTTTGAAAATAAACAAATCTATCATAAAGAGAACTAGTTAAGACAAATCCAACGAGACCAAACTCGATGGGTTTACTAAAAGGCAGTCCAGGGTTACGTCTTCTATCTTCGAGCCCTAACAGCAGACCAGCTCAGTGGTTCCAGAAGACATTAGTGTTTCAAATGTCAGATCCCACATATGCTTGCAAGCAAACCAAGCGTGTAACATTCCTATCTCACCTAACAAACTACCTGATGACCTTGAAGACCTGAACCGATTTCCACCAAACATAGCTAAGAACACTCGACTGATCTTTCAAACAAAAAAAACCGCATTAAAATCGGATCATCCGTTTGGGAGCTACGATGCCACAGACAGACACACACATTTACACACACACACACACACGCACACAGACACGTCAAACTTATAACACCCCTCGTTTTTTGCGTCGGGGGTTAATGAACTGAATAAGCTAGGTCATAATAAATAACCGATCTAAATGAGCCACCTGTATACATTGGTAATCAGATTCAATTTTGAAAGCTTATACTTCTACTATGCAGTTGACCTCCTTTGGTGGTATTACGGTAGTACGTACAGTATGCGATCCAACTGGCTGTGATGCGCGCGGGCTGATGGTTTCCGGAGCCCGCGTGTCTCCCCACCTCGTCGCCTGCTGCCGCGTACTTATTAAATACAGGTAATTGAATAGGTCTTGTAATGGTCCCTCACCGGGAGCATGAATACCGCTATGGATCCACGGTAGCGCTATTAGGTCTGCAGGTGTGTATAAATTTCTCGTTCTGACATATATTACTGCGTCCCGTTCGGTTTGTCAGTCTGACTGTAATTCTGGGGCGGTGTTCGAGTCGCATTGCAAGTTAACGCTTCAGTAGGTAATTTAATAAATACTGAACAGTTTTTTTTTGGGTGTACAGTTGCATTTTGCAAACGCTAGTGGCTGCAGAATTCTGTCAAATCTATGGAATTGACATAGCATCACTTGCTAACAATACCGCACAAGTCTTACTGGTAACAGCTGATACTTTTCCCATCTTTTACCACTAAAGTACTCGGTGGTAACAGCTGGGAATATTTTTCCCATTTGTTACCATTCAAAAATTTGGTGATAAGTATAGGGAAACAAAATCCCAGTAGTTAGTGGTAACAATTATTCCCATTAAGTACCACTGGAAAGAAATTCCCAGCTGTTACCAGTGGTACAGGCGAGAATGACCCGTCAAAATTGGCTGTATATAATTTTGAACTCTGTATACGTTAAATGTTTGATTTAGTAAACACTTATAACTTCAAACTGCATCGTTTTTGGCTTAAGCGGCCGTTTTCTGTTGAATAAAGCATCTAGAAACTAAATTTTGCACACTATTTTCCCGATTTTACATTATGGATGGTTTTTTTGACAATTATAATTTGAGGCGAAAAGGGAGCATTTTAAGGTTACCTAAGTGTTTACTTAATAAGACAAGTCGGATGGTATAGAGTAGGTATACGTTGATTCTATACATCTTTGATCATGCTAGTGGATCGTTTGGTCACAGAAAACCACTTGTTCAGGCTCATAGAGGGGAACCTATTAAGTATTTTATCGAAACACCTTTCAACGGAGATATCATTGCAATACGCAGAGTTTTCATTTCATCTAAAGGCATTCCTGGCCGCACGAGTCAATTTTTTTGGTAATCAAAAGTCCAACCTAACCACGTAATTAATGGTTAAAATATCCTGAAAACATCATTGTTTCAGCAGAAAATGGCGGTCGATGAAATGATACAATCGATGTAGTTGTATTCGATAAAATAAATGTTTTAAGAAACTACAAAGTCATCTGAAAGCAAGAAATAACTTCTTTTAAAATGATACCTAATATGTCAGTCAAACTGAAATCGGCTTTTGGTTAAAAAATAATATAGTAGGACGCCGACTCCGAGAATTCCATCAAAACTCAACATTCTCTTTGTAACAGGAGACTCGCTATATGATGGATGGTAAACTAAAACCAGATAATGTGTAAAGCATTTATTATTGATTAATATTAATTCGACTTTATTCCAGGTTTATAAATGAATGGCATTCGTAGTGCATACACTGTAACGTGTTCGTCACGTTTACATGAGTCTTCTTGCCTTTTCAACTGAAAACATTAAATATTTCACATTATTCTGTGTTTTCATTTATTTGACAGCTTATGTTGTGACAGCTGTCGGATCACAGATAAAACTAGAAGTTTCAAACTGTTTGAGGTTTGAACGATCGACTTTCGATTTTCTTTCAGATCTTTCTCATCGCGTCGTGTTGGTCACCTGCATTTGATCTGTCAATTTCTTCCGTTTCGGAATGAGCGTCAGAATGAATTGGTAACAGGGTCCAATAGTCTTTGATATCGTGTTGTCTATGTTTTCAACTTGGAATCTGTTTTCCGTTTGGTTGGCGTCTTTCTCTCCGTCCAAGACCAGCAATGGGCTGAGTCGATATTTTTTTCATCAAGTGAAATCACTTGAACAAATAATGTTTTAATTACATTTTTAAGTGTAAATCACTTCCTTAAAAATATCTGCTGATATGTCTGCTGATATTTCGGTAACGTCGTTCCGGCGTTAGTCCCTTTTCTTCGGGTATTCATCTATATATGATGCAACCAATATTTTAAAGACAAAACCGGCGAGTTTCTTCAACATGCGCCGAGTTATTTCAAGGAAAGAGCGGTAAGTTTTTCTCTTTACGTTATGATTTGATCGAGATAGGAGTGGACCAATCAAGGATCAAAGTCTAAACCTATCTTTTGTTTGTTCCACAGCTCTTTGAGCGCTCTTTCTTCTTTTACCATGCGGTTCTACTCGTTATGAAATGAACTGAATCGGCTTCCCCGAGGATTACGTTCTTCCTCAATGTCCGTGTGCTGCCAAGTTTTACGGCTGGATTCATCACGACTAGGATGTAGATCTTAATTCTTTTCTTAATTAATATTTTGGCCTCTTTCTAAGAGAGCTTTATAATGTGTTATTTTGTTAACTGAGGTTTTCTTACCCTGTTTTTGCTAGATAGATCTCAGATGTTCATGGGAAAGCTTTGTTCCTTATATTACTTCGCTTTGCGTGCGCTTTAAGGCTTTGCATTAATTTTAGCGTTCCTTTCTTTTCCCATGGGGCTTTGAGGTTATCTATGGGTAATAATTAACTTTCTATTTTCATGGTCCTTTTTGACCAGACGTTAAACGGTGTCTTTTTATTAACCCTTTAGCGACCCGCCAGCGGCTTCGCCCGCTGCAATTTTTTTAGACGTGCACGCCCCACTCCTGTATTTCAGTGCCCCCTCCACCCCGCCCGCCGCGATGCCCGGCGCGCTTTTCAGACTGCATCGCAAACAACGGCCACGGCGCTATGGCGGTTTTGTTTACTGTTTGAATTTTTTAATTCGTAATATCTTTTGAATGGAAAGTCCAATTTAAATAATTTAAAAACTATTTTATAGGTAGTTAAATGGTCTTGACCATAAAATAATTTATTTGGATAAGGATTAATATAAACACATAAATAGCATGGTTTGAATTTGGTTAGCATTTTCATTAATGTTTAAAATGAAAAAAGTTGTTGTAGTGACATAACTACAATAGTTGGACATATGCTACCGCGGAGTTTTTTGTAGACATTATGATGTTCTTCAATATTATTATACATTATTTTGTTCTATCGCTAATAGTTTCGGCAGCGCATTCGACGAAAGACATTTTAAGACTCATTTTTCTACACCTTCGGTTACATTGTTCAAATTTTACCAAGGATCCCTAATTTTTTTCAAAATGATATGTAGCCTATGTAAAATTGGAAGAATGTAGCATTCTATTGGTGAAAAATTTTTTTAAATCGGCCCAGTACTTTTTGAGCCTATTCATTACAAACATACAAACATACAAAAATAGGTACAAATCTTTCCTCTTTATAATATTAGTGTAGATTGTGTTAATAACTTAACTTAGGATCTGTCGCTCCAAGCAAAGACCTATTTGTTTTCTTCAAAACTTTAATTTCTTTTTATTTCCTTCCGTTTTGGGATGGGAATACTTTTAGCACACACTTTATCAAACCTGGTTTAGTCCAGTTGGACTAAATTCTTTTCTAATTATTTACTTGGATTTCAACAGGCTTTTCCTGTATAGAACCATTAACCTTAATGTGATTTTCATTATCTGCTACAAGCTTATTTCCAACTTAACTTACAAGGTTCTATCTTTCCAAGGAATATTTGTTTTCTTGAAGCCAGACAAGCTTATCTTGTACTGAACTTCCTTTATTTTGATGCTTTATGTTTAGGTTAAGACCTAATTAAGATTTTGAGAACCTAGTTCGATAACTCTAACTATTTGTTATTAAACTACACAACTGATGTTTGTGGCCTGTATTTCATGAGATCTTTTGAATAGAAGCAAGACTTTGAGAAACCTTTTTTATTTAATTATCCCTCCTTTGAGATTAAAAGGATAATCCTCCACTGAGGATCCGAGGTACTTATTTTTATATATTTAAATTTTGATGCAATTAGTGTCCTGGCGCCCGATATTTATTCTCTTATTAAAAATTCGGACATTAATTAAAACTATTCTATTTTCATAAAACTTTATTCTTTTATAACATTACAATTGACACTTTAGAGACACTATAACTAATATATTTTTATATATTTAAATTTTCATGTAATATATTTTTTTTAAATATTACAACACAAATCTATTAAATAAAAAATAACTAAATCTATTTCTACTTCTTTTCCTACTTTACACTAAAATAAGCTAAAAATGAACTACATACAAATTAATTACTAAAATAATCAACATCCATCTAAAATAATACAAGGGGGAGATGCAAGTCCAAAAAAGACGCGAAACTCATCATCATAGCCCAAAAGCCAACGCGACTCGCTATATTAAATCTCTTACCAATTTAGTAACAATACTAAGAACAAATCGTCCTAGTTAAAACACATACACATATTTGTAGTAAGCGATCGTCCCCCTATTACAAAGAACTACTATCAGCTGTAAGAGGAATCCTTTTGCCTCCACCGAATACCCCCCCGGCGACCGGCAACCCCTTCAACTGTGGTCAATCGGTTAAATCTGCCCCAATTTTTATGTGACCACGCACTAGACCTAGATTAATTAGCCCAATTTACGCATATTATTGTCCTTACAGACGTGAATCTAATCATCCCCCAGGGCTACCCGTGAACCCCGGAAGGACGTATTTACCAGATGATAAAAGTTGCAATTACCGAACTTAAAAGCGCTGGATTGTCAAGTGTTTTCAATACACGACGGCACACTTACATTGTCGTTGCTAGGGCTTGCAATTCGAATATTCAAATATTCGAATAATTCGAATATTCGGCTCTTTCTAATATTCGAATAATGCGGCGAATAGTATTCGAATATTCGAATATTTATGGTTATTTGGACAGACGGATGTAACATCGCCCGGGGATGGTCGGCTGTCTCTGTCTCACTCCTTGATCCCATTCACCCACCTCCCACCTACTGTGTACTCTTACATTATACTGTATAACAAAATTCACATATATCATTATTGTTTCGTGTTGATTACATTAATAATTTAACACATACATATATATTTTACCATTTTAATTATTTTCTTTTAGTTATGTTGTTGATTCTGACTTTTTTTAATTGAAGTACATAAATCTTTGTGCAATTGATACCAAATCGTTGCCGTTCGTACATTCAGTTGTTTTTAACGCAATAATATTTAAATTCAAGTTTTTTTTTATTCATTCTATAAAGCCAAGGACGTATTATTTATTTAAGATGTTTATGTTGAATTTTTGAGCTTTCAGACTGGTAATAAATAAAAAGCGGCCAAGTGCGAGTCGGACTCGCCCATGAAGGGTTCCGTAGCAGCAAGTAACATAATATAAAAGTTCGTTGTAGCTTTGATCAATGTTTTTATGACGTATTAAAAAAAAACTACTTACTAGATCTCGTTCAAACCAATTTTCGGTGGAAGTTTGCATGGTAATGTACATCATATATTATTTTTACATTTATCATTCCCTTATTTTAGAAGTTACGGGGGGGGGGACACACATTTTTCCACTTTGGAAGCGTCTCTCGCGCAAACTATTCAGTTTAGAAAAAAATTATAATAGAAACCTCAATATCATTTTTGAATACCTATCCATAGATACCCCACACGTATGAGTTTGATGAAAAAAAAATTTTTGAGTTTCAGTTCTAAGTATGGGGAACCCCAAAAATTTATTGTTTTTTTTCTATTTTTGTATGAAAATCTTAATGCGGTTCACCGAATACATCTACTTACCAAGTTTCCACAGTATAGCTCTTATAGTTACGGAATAAAGTGGCTGTGACATACGGACGGACAGACGGACAGACATGACGAATCTATAAGGGTTCCGTTTTTTGCCATTTGGCTACGGAACCCTAAAAAAATGAGCATCCAAACACGTTTTTCTTGAATTTTTAGGATTATTCGAATAGTATTCGAATTATTCGAATATGTCCAAATTAAAAGTCGAATATTCGAATATCTGAATCTATCGAATATTTGCAAGCCCTAGTCGTTGCATGGTCAACGTAGTGAAGAGCAATGTAAACGGGTCGTTTAGTACAGAATTTCCATAGAAAGTGACCCGTTTTCATTGCTTCTTAGGTACGTAGAATTAAATGGGGATTTTGTTGTAACTTTTATGAAAATTACATCAGGCCTAGCAAAACCAAAAAGTGGCCTGGCTGACCATACCAGATAAACCAGAAAGTCAGCAGACTAGGACTGGACCACACTAGACTTGGTCTTCTGTGGGAAGCACAGCTCACGGAATTAACCTAAACTCCAATCACCACGCCAGGAAAACGTGCAAAAGGCGCGCTCTTATGTCCAACTGCTAGGAGTTACAGCCGCGGAGGCTACAGAAGACTCGCGGTGTCCGATTTCCCTGAGGTAGCATGGCAAAGGAATTTAATTGTACTGGGATCGTCGGCCTGGGTACGCTTGCCTCGCTCATATTGTATAAACTACAAAGGATCATAATAAACAATCGTTATCATCAGCTAAAAGACGTCCACTGCTGGACAAAGGCCACCCCTTAGGTTTGCCACCAGGACCAGTCCTGCGACAAGACAAAACTTATTATTAATAGCTATTTATTTATATACATATAAGGGTGAATCAACTTTTAAAGTCCTCCTTTTCTACACGCTAATAAAAACTTACTAGAATATGTGAGATTGATAATGGTTTACACATGTTAAAATTAGATAATCAGATTTTCGGATTTCACTATTCATAATCATAAACCAATTCTATAATTTTGTAAAAACATGGTAACGCAGTGGAAAATGCACGTTTTTCATACAAAACCCGGGGACAACGTCGTCCCCTGCGTTATCTGATATATTTGTGTAAATCATAGAAGAATTTTTAAAATTGTCAGCTAGAAAGTAAGTTTAATGGTCATTTGTTCAATATATTGACCACATCAAAAAAAAATTGCATTCTACCAAATTAAGGTGACATAGTGAGACATGTCGAAAATTGGGGAGTACCTTAAAAGTTGATTCACCCATAATTACTGAAAGTATTATATTAATTAACACGCTGCGTGAAACAAATGCAAGTCTAGAATCGCACCTTAAATTTGGTTGGAATATGAACAGCGATTTTTATTTTCCTAAGACAAAGAGAGATAGAGAGAGAGATATATAATAGAGGAACTATTCCCTCTCCACTCCACCTGATACAAAAGCACCCTCTTCGACAGTGATCATTCGATTTAATCTACCCCATTTCTTAATGACCACAAACACTAGGCATAAGAACACTTCAAAGCATAGAGTAGAAAACTAAATTAAAAATATCAAAAACCAATAATTACCAAATTAGTCATGTTAACAAGCACAAACAGCGATCATTGTAGTAATAACATTAACTCTAATCATATTCATCTTCATTCATCAATATCGACATTATAACAAATAAATAAATAATCGAACATTCACTATATAGATACAGATAATAAGAAACCAAAAGCCATACATTAAAATCATACAATTTAAAGTAAAAGATGTAAGTTACACTATAATAGGGACGGTGAGAATCTCTTTCATCCGTCGTCATCGCTCGCATGCTAAATCATGGCGAGGCTTTTCGCCATTACCGCATGTCTCCACACAACTGTCGTCCTTAAAGACGCGAAATTAATCATTACGCAACGAGGATCAACGCCACCAATGCTATCAACTTGTGTGCTTAATCACCAGGGCCGCGGAGTGCTAATATAGGCTTTCTTTTTACATACCAAAGCTCCGGTTTGAACTCGCACCTAATACAAATATGCAAATTAAAAAGTTAGTTATCTGTAAAGTAAATAAAATTAGAAAATCTAAGTTAGTTGTGAGTAAAAGAAAACAACTAACTAAAACCTCACAAAACAAATAAATTACAATATGCAACTAAAAAGCAATACGAATAGTGGTGGTAGGACCCTGTGCAGGATCCGTTCGGATCGCTACCACCATCTTATCCATTAACCACCCGCCAAGCAACAGTGTTCGCATTGTTGTGTTCCGGTGTGGGGATAAGAGAACCGGTCAAAATTAGTAGGATAGAGGCATTCCATCTTAGTCCTCAGGGTTGGCAACGCATTTGAGGTCTTAGGATTATAGTCTTGAGAATTCAAATGTCTATGGGTCTCAGATTCCACTTACCATCAGGTGGCCTGAGTGCTCGTGTGCCTTACTGACATAAAAAAAAAAGTTACAGAGCAACCTAGTTACACCAGGACAAAAACAAAGAAAAACTGAATGCTACGCAGAAAACAAAGAGAATAACTAAACTCAATAAATAAAAATATTTACAAAGCAAAAATAAAGATGGTTATACACATCGGGCAAACAAAACCGTTATTCCCCTGATCAGATGGGCTGCCATGGGATGATGATGGGCAGATGAGGGTCAGATGGGCTGCCGGCCTGAGAGCAGTAGGGCTTCGTTACAATTGTTTAAAGTGAAAGCGAGTGAATCAAGAGACGAGGGACACCCAGCTCCTGTGAGGAGACTGGGGTCGTTTATATTCTATACAGATTTTGAATAGCGCTAGGTAGCCTGTGTGAGAGGGACGCTAACCCCCAAATCAGTTCTGCTTAAGACATACCAAGGCTCTGATTTAAAGTCGCACCTTATATCGAAATAATTATTAAAATCAAAACGCAAAATTAAAAATAATAGAACGAAAATTTGAGTTAATTATGAGTAAAGGAAAACAAGTAACTAAAAAAACTAAACTAATACTAACTAAAAGTAATAAATTACAATATGCAGTTAACAGCAGAGTCTTGGTATCATTAAAAGAAGCAAAATAAACATTACAGAGCATTTAGGGACACGACTTACCCTTCCACTGCATGACGAGATATATACCTACCGGTTTATTAGCCCCAATTGATATGCGACCCAAGTAACACCAGATCAAAAACAATATAAAAAAAAACTAAATGAAACGCACAAAACAAAAAAGAAAACCTAAGCTCAAGAAAAAAATAAAGTACAAA
This sequence comes from Acleris holmiana, assembly GCA_949316455.1. Classification (NCBI taxonomy): domain Eukaryota; kingdom Metazoa; phylum Arthropoda; class Insecta; order Lepidoptera; family Tortricidae; genus Acleris; species Acleris holmiana. The sequence goes on along the minus strand of OX438790.1, from coordinate 10,383,255 downwards.
TTAATTATACCCAAACACAAACCGGGCAAACAAAACCGTTATCCCCCTGATTTAAAGGTAGTTGAACAGCTGCCGCTCCAAGAGCTGTGGGACTAGTATGCGCTCGCGACCTCCTGACTCCAGTGCCCGCACCGGAAACCATGGTCTATACAATTTGTTATACACTTTTCGGAGCGCGTGAGCCAAGAGACGAGGGACGCTAACCAGCTTGACGACCATAACCCAGCTCCTGTGGGACACTGGGGTAGTTTATATTTGTGTACAAAACTAGAGGAGCGCAAGGTACCCTGGTTAAGAGGGACGCTAACCCCCAAACCCGGTTCACACACTGATACTCGCGAACCACTAGCCGAAGCGATCAGTTACACTTGGAGACTCCTTAATGTCCCTCATCGGAGCTGCTTCAGGAGAACCTTCCCGAAACCATAACAAGGTTCGCATACTAGACCATTGAACTATCTAGAGCGCTTTGGTTAAAGTAGGTAACGCCGACCACCATAATATATCGCCAACTGAAGTTTTAAAACCTTCACAGTGTCTAGACACTTGACAATGATCGGGATTGTTGGCAGCCACAGCCATACCCCACCAGAGCTTTGAAAGAACTAATTTTATGGCATATATATTATGGCGTAGAGGGCAAGGCACGCAGCTACCAGATGGTAACAGGCGCATAGGCAATGCAATCCTAAATGCCTGGTTCATATGCGATGCATATGAAGTTATACCAGGTCAAAAAAAAACAAAAATATCGCTGAAAATCACAATGAAAACCTAAACACAAGAACAAACAAAATATTTACAAAGCAAAAATAAACACGGTCATGGATACAAACCGGGCAAACAAAACCGTTATCTCCCTGATCTATAGGAACAGTTTAGTTGCAATTCTTTATTCACTTTTCAGAGTGCGAGAACCAAGAGACGAGGAACACTAAGCAGCTTGACTTGCTTGCTTGTTTATATTCTAACAAAATGAAAAAAGAAAATCTAAATAATTTTGAGTAAAAGAAAACAACTAACTAAAAAAACTTACAAACTATAAATAACAATGTGCAGCTAACAGGAGTTTTCGTACCATTAATAGCAAAATAATTACAGAGAATTTAGGGACACAGCTTACCCTTCCGCTGCATGACCAGAGATGTACCGGTTTAATCAGCCCCAATTCATATGCGACCCATGTAACACCAGATCAAAAACAAAAAAAAACAATATAATAAAAAACCCAAACTCAGAAAAATTAAAGTATTTACAAATCAAAAATAAACACGGTCACGGATACAAACCGGGCAAACAAAACCGTTATCCCCCTGATTTAAAGGTACGTAGGCTGCCGCCCCGAGAGCTGTGGGACTGGTATGCGCATGCGACCTCCTGACTCCAGTGCCACCACCAGAAACCATGGTCTTTACAATTCTTTATTCACTTTTCGGAGTGCAAATTACGCAAAAAGCGCATTTCAACTGCATTTATACGACTTTCATGCATTTCTTGCCCAACACTGACACTGGACTTTAGATAGAACTTATTTTACGTGATTTCAAGGGCTTTATGATTTATTATATTATGCTTAAGGGCATCAGAGCGCTTAAGACATATCAAAGCTCTGGTTAAAGCTTTGGTTTAAACTAGCACCTAAAAATCCAAAATAAATAGTATAAGAAAATGAAATGATTTTTTTTAGATTGATTATAAGTAAAAGAAAACAATTAACTAAAAACAATAAACTAATACTAGCAAACGAAAAAAATACTAGATGCAGCTTACAGGCGAGTTTTCGTATAAAAAAAACAAGTAGCCAAAAGAAAAACAATATGGAAATGAAAAATTAATAGTTCAAGTAATAATAAAAAAATAAGATATGCTTTTAGATAATAATCGGGCAAATAAAACCGTTACGAAGGGTTGCTGGCCTGAGCGCCCTGGGGCTGGCTTATGCGTCCACCTGACTCTGGTACGTAAAATGTTCTTTTGTTCGTAACAGGAGCAATAAACCACTAAAGCTGAAGGAGCCGCTAAACCTCACAACTCGGTCGCACGTTGGTCATCGTAAAGTACTAGCCAAGCAAACAGATTTACAAGGGCCTTCCCTATAAACCTCCCACCAGAACTGCCGCAGGGAACCTTTATCACTTTAGCTAAAGTACGAGGGACGCTGACCTCGATGCATTTGTATCACTTACTGGATTTGGAAAATCTTATACCAAAATAATTATTTCAAAAACAAAAAACTAAATGCGTAAATCCTAGTTAATTAAGAGGAAAAGAAAACAACTAACTAAAAACCTAAACTAATACTAACTGAAACTAATAAATAATATAGTGAAGCTTACGGGCGAATTTTCGTAAATCAGCGCATTGGTGCGCACTGGAGTCTCCTTCGGACGGCACTGCGATGTCAAGGGCATGACAGTGGAAAGCACGGGCTTAGGGTAGACAAGCTTGGAGAGTTTCTATTACTGGCTCCAAGCTCCAAGAGTAAGAGGTTAGGAGAGAGTGACCAAGGGTAACACCGCCCTGCCAGGAGAAACTTTTCTAGGGCTAGCGTCCCTCCTTCCCATGGTAAAAACTAATGCGTAAGTAAAGTACTAAAAAAAGAAAAATTTACAATCATTTACAGTGCACAAAACAAAAATAGCCTCCGAAATTCCCTGTATTTTTAATCCAAAATATAAACAGTATCTGAAATAGCAACTCGTGAAGTTATACGAGTTTAGAAGAGGTGTAGATGGCATTTCGAGGGCAGTTTTGGTGCAGCCCGCTTGCAGTTGGTCGACAGGACTGTACGCCAACTGCAAGCGGACTGCGCAGTTGGTTCGCAGTTCAAATGATCCGTCGCCGTCTGTACTGGCCTTTAAATTAAGCAGTTTTATCTCAAACAAACTAGGTATTTGGCTATGTTAGAATAACGCGACTCAAACCATCGTCCTTAGAGCCGCGAACATAATCATTATGGAATTAGGGTCGACGTCCCCAACGCTAATGGCGACACCAGGCGTACTAAATTGTTGGTTTTTATGAAAGCCTGTCGCGCGCCGACGATCGCGTACACCCACCGAAATGTTCAGTTGTGCTGGGCACTGAAGCCACTCCCCCACAGTGCATCAGACCGTCCTCACAGGGTAAGGAGTGTTTCGGGAATAGTCACAATATACTTACATTACTCTATCCAAATAGATAATAATAATAAACTAGATAATTAAAGAAACGCAGAAATAAAGTTTTCAAGTATAAGGATAAATATAAATGAATTTGTATAAACCGGGCAAACAAAACCTTCGACCTCCTAATCTACAAGACTAGATTAGTCCAAGCCGTCACTATTTCGCGGTGCGGCAGCGAGTGCAAAGAAACAATATAAAGAGATATAAATCATGCCACGAGGCAGTTCCTTTTGTTTCATCACTTAAAATCATTAAGATTATAACAAAAACTCAAAATTCAACATACACTAAAAATACGTTCGCTTACATTTTTATACATGTGCACTACGCCGTGATGGATTCAATATGATATCACCTAGCTTTACCTCGTAAGGCAAAAAATCATCACTAGTCACTTTGAGAAATGTCCTAAATTTAGGCCGTTGGGCCTTGCGAGGCCAACTTTAGAGCTGGAAGACACGCGAAACTGATGAAGCCGATAACACATAATTTGTAAAAGTTTTATGGATATTCTACGAGCTACGAGGGAACTGATCAACAAACTAACTAACCAACTTACATAGCCTACTAAAATCATAACCCTCTTACTTCGCGGCAGTCGGGTGAATACTTCAGGATTGTCTCAACGTACCTAAGTACCATGTACAATTTGGATAATTATAATGATAAAACACTTCTTGATGTTGCAGAAGGATGTTGGACATGTTTTTCTGGTATCGAAGGACAGCCTTGTAGCAACAATCTTCATTGGTCATCTCTGCAGTTCTTTTTTCGCACTAGTTAACCCTGAAATAAATATTATAATGAGTATGTCCGATATTATTACAAAAAAAACTTTGATAAAGTTAATTTTTTGACCAGCGTTTGCTGCCGCCGGTACTTTTTTGCAGTCAGTTACTGCTTATCAAGGCCAACCTAATGAGTCCAAACACGGTGAGTCTACATTAAGTATAGCGGAGATCCTGTCACCACCTTCCGACTCCATCGTCAGACCAGCTCGATAATGTTATTGTATTGTATTATAGTCAAAGTTACAAGGTATACCAAATTTCAGCTCCATCGGTCCCCGGGAAGTGGTTCAAATCTCCCTTGCAAGGTTTGACCCGAACCTTTTTTTTTTTTAAAAAAAACATGCGTTATTAAATAATCACAAGCTCGCCAAACTGTTACCCAGTTTGTTGGCGAGTAAAGCGCTCAAACTTATAGCTAATCATGCACCCGGGCTTAGTTACTAGGTACAACAACTCTTATCAAGTAACTAATGAAAGTAATGAAATAAGTACTATTTACAAAAGATCTACATAATTTCTAAAAGGCACTTTTTCAACCTATTTTTGAGTGCCGTCTTACTTAGTTGTATTTTTTCTCTCAACCACTCTGTTTCATTAAAGAATTTGGGCACTAAATATTGATTTAATCTTTTTCCATAATAATTGACTGCTAGCGGTTGTATTAACTTTCCCTCTCTAACCCTCCTAGTGTTATATTTATTAAAAAAACGGGTTGTTTATAATCCTGCTTGTAGTACCTACTGCTCTAGAGCAATTAAATATTTAATTTTAATCTGGACAGGTAAAATTTGGCAAATTGGAAATAGTTCACTATAATCATTACATCTTTGTTTTGTTTTGTTGTCAACTAAGTACTTTACGATTCAACATACATACATCTTTGGGATAACATCCGCCAAAGAAAGGTAGCATATCTTGGCCATGTACTACGGCATGTTAGATACAACCTCTTACAACAGATAATTATGGGAAAGGTCCCTGGCAAAAGACAAAGGGCCTCCGTAAAAAATCATGGCTAAGGAATCTCCGGGAGTGGACTGGTGTCACGAGTGCTGCCCATCTGTTTCGCCTCGCGAGAGATAGAGAAAAGTTTTCGGAGCCGACTGCCAATCTTCGCTAGTCGGAGAGGCACATTAAGAAGAAGATACATACATAAATACATACTTACATGCATACATACATACGTACAAACATTGCAAGTTAATAAAAAGCTTGTAATGTGACGGTACTTAGTTATCCTTATCCTATCCTACTAAATGCAAAAGCATTTCCCGCTGCAACTGCTGGATGGATTTGGATGAAATTCGGAATGGATATATAGCTTATACCGTGAATTAATGCATAGGCTACTTTTTATACCGGAAAGTTTAAAATTCTAGCTTATGCCCACGACTTTGTACACGTATTCGTTCCACAAAAACAACGTAGTCTAATTAAGAAACTCCTTTTTTTAAGTTGGTTAAAAGGAAGAAACTAACTGGCTGACTGGTCAATCAACACATCCGTAATGGCTGGTGCTAGGGAATCGAAATTTAGAGAGAAGATATCCTTGGATATCCAGGGGTGCGCTAAGGGATTTTTAAAAATTCATCCCTAAAGGGAAATAGGGGGGCGGGAAACTAATTATTCATATAAGAAGTTACGGGTGTCCTCTATTTGAAAAAAAAACATAAAATGTGAGTACAAAAAAAACATTACACCTGAAATTTGTCCATTTGTTACATCTGCACAGCTAAATTGATATAACCAGTAATGTACATGGACCAATGATGGACACTTGATTCTTATTTTACAGAAGATAAAGGTTTTTTTTTGTGCAGCAATCAGTTTTTGTTTTATTACAGAAAGAAAGAGAGGCTATCGCCCTGGGGTTATTGGTCCAACACTGATACCATCACCCTATAGCTGACCAACCACGCAACCGTCTGATAAATCTTGGGCATTGTGGGTCTGTAAGAATGCAGCAAGTACTCACCGCTGGGCAGCCAGCTCAGAGCATGGCCCGTAGCACCAGTTATACAGTTTACATCAACCGGTACGGGAGTGAGCACTTCTTTGAACTAAAACAAATATGCCATGCACTTGAAGGGGCAGTAAGCTTTTTGTAGTTACATTATAGTATTAATTGCTTTTAGAAAACTTTATGTGTCACAGACAAACCCACAAACAGACAGCGGACTAAAAAAAACTAATAATGCCACCTTTGGATACATAACAATAAATCCAACACAGGAATACAAGCTATCATGATGCTCAGAGCAGAGTCAATACAGTGGCAAGCACTTTTAGTCATTAGTCTGCAAATAGCTTTAAGAAATGTGAATGGATACCATAAAATGTGAAATCCATGATTAAATTGACATAAAGGGATGGAAGTATACTTCATTCGGATACGCATTTAAAAAAATGTAAACAAAAAACCACGTGACATTGACAGTTAACAGTTTGTCAGCCAATAGGAGCACAGCACTGATATGTCAAAGCTCGACCAAACAGCTTGGATTGGTTGATGAGCAGAGCCACGTGGTTTGGTTTGTTTACATTTTTTTAAATACCTATCCGAACGAAGTATAATGTAGCTTCAAACTTTACTATATATATTACAAGTCCCCTACCAAACCTCAAAAATAACTGTGTGGATTTTAGGTTTAGAGAGATCTTTATTTCTCAAAAAGAATTAGTATTTTCAAGCAGTTTTCATCATCACTTCAATAACTTTTTACAGAAAGTTTTTATGTATAATTAATTGTATGTATGGGTGTTACACCAGAAGTGAAGCGAGATAGCTAGTCCATTTTAAAAGTATAATAATAATGCAATGGCCTAGACTTTTGCACAAAAATAACCTAAACATAAAATAAGATGATAGTTTGACAATCATACTAAGTGAACAGTGATCTGGACATATCAGTGTCAACTGCCTGTCCAAAATAAAATAATAAAAATAATAATAATAAACATTGCACATGTATAAAATTATACTTCAATAACTGTAGGTTTGTTTAATGTGTACCACAGAGTGTTTGTTACTTTATTTTGATGATTTAATGCCTTAATGCATTGGAGGCTTAAGCACAGATCCATGCTCAAAATTTGGATCTTTTTGTATTATTTTAAGCATAATTTTATAGACTATAAAAAAAATTAAAATTGATCAGTCTTTTACTATATCATAATCAGAAGAGACTAGAACTTTGTACATTTAAGAATTCCCGCTTACAAGGGGTTAAAAAATAGATTTGGTAGAGACAGTTTATAGCCTGGAGGTGGGCACAAGGTACTTATTGTCCTGTCTAACAGTTTCTGAATGACAGCAGTAAATAACTGCAGCACAGACGTGATGGCAAGAGTTAGTTATTAATACAGTAATGATTCTGACTTATTGTAACACAGGCAGTGGTGGCTCTAAAATTTAAATTACCTACAGTGGTAATTTTTAAGCGTTATCTAATATTTGAACATATTTTCGGCATGCCCCCCACCCCCAAAGCCGAGGTACTAATGCTTAAATAACAAATCGTGCGTGCACAGCAGATGCAAGTTCAATCAAAGCATGAGGCACGATAAATTTAAATGTGATTACTAATTTACTTACATTAATGTAATGAGAAGCGCTGGTAGATTCACGAATCGTTTACCTATACGGTATGCTTGCAGAATAAAGTACCACGCCAGTTTATACCATTTAAATTGCTAAGCAAACTGTTCAATAACAATAAAATCTTTTGCGAATGTTTCTAAACTTGTAGCTATAAAAACGTGCCACCTACTTAGTATCAAACTCACCGCCAATTTTCATTTTCATTCCCAGCCATTCAAGCCTTCTACAATCATCGCAAGAGATGCCAGCGCACGCGCAGCCCTATCGCAGCAAACACGCCGCCGGCACGGCACATATAACCTCCATCTTCCCAAACCTCTATGTGTGTCACGTCACACATATTTCACCCTAGAACAACAGAATAATTACTTACATGGACATGTTAAAGTTTAAATAATGTTATTTAAATCACAATTACTAGTGGAATTCCTTGAACTCATTTTCAGTGCCATACCGCCATGCCTTGCCACCATGCACCCCATTTGCAATAATTGCAATACATTCACAGATTAGTTAGATTAGGATTGATTAGACAGAAGGGTATTAAGTACATTAGGGTGTTTACTTATTGCATTACATTTGCTTGCACATCCATAGATAGATAGGCTGGTCTGGCTGCTGCATAGCACAGGTGTTGCCAGCACGTAACTCCAGTTTCGGACGGAAGGTTTATTTATTTAAAACAATTCGGAAAAAAACAAAAATTCCATCATAATTACTACAATAATCTTCTTAAATTACATTACTGCAAAGCCGTACCGGGAAAAAGGCCGTTGCGGGACGAGTATGAGCAACCGCCCGTCTAGGCCGAGGCTTGTGTAGTGCTTTTCTCCACAATGCTAGAAAATATTATAACAAACTAGCGACCCGCCCTCGCTTCGCTCCGGATTAAAGTATTATACATATAAACCTTCCTCTTGAATCACTCTATCTATTAAAAAAAAACCGCATCAAAATCTGTTGCGTAGTTTTAAAGATTTAAGCATACAAAGGGACATAGGGACAGAGAAAGCGACTTTGTTTTATACTATGTAGTGATTTGCGTTATAAGCACAGTATTTGATACACAATAAATCTTAACTTTATTTATATTATAAATACGAAAGTAACTCCGTCTGTTTGTCTCTTTGTTACGCTTTCACTGATAAACCGCTGAACCGATTTAGACGAAACAAACAAAGGGTAAAAGTAAAGAGGACAAAGGGTACTTTTAATGCCGAAAAATTTGGATGGTTCCTAAGGAAATAGCAATAAGCAAGTTTTACGCGGACGGAGTTATATTACATATGTGAAAATAAGTCTATCTGTCTGTTTGTCATACTTTCACGGATAAACCGCTGAATCGATTTAGATGATATATGAAGATAAGTTTCAATTAATACAATAATATATAGGAGATTTTTTACCCCTGAAAATTGAACAGTTACCGAGGGAAAACCGATAAATGTCTTCTACGCGTATGGAGTCGCGGGCAACAGCTAGTCTTCCTATGTTTTGGTATTGTTATTTACGTATCACGTCTAGGGTATTCATAGTCTGAAAGGCAGATCTCATAGGTACTCAATGTAAAACGGCCACGTTCGTGGGAAGATACGCGCCATGAAAAGTAATGATATCTATAAATGTGGCTTTACTCGCAGTGCATTGTTGACAGTCATGTAATTTTAACAAAAAAAAAAAAAAAAACCATTGTTATTGTAAATGCATTTTGAACCCTAACTTCGGAATCCCACGCATGCATAGTCCAAAATAGTTAGTTGGTAAGTATAATATTACCTGTGCTCTATTTTACTTAGCCCGATAGCCCATCGCAATCCAGCGACATAGTTTTTTTTGCGACAGCACGCCACGAACCTTCAGTCGCAGGACGTACTAGGTGTGGCAGCAGCGGTAGACACGGATCCACAAGCACAAACTGTATAGAGATAGTAACGTACGAGTATGTACAAGTTTCGTCCTCGTAATCACTCGATAGAAGCTCAACTCTACCGACATTTTTCATTTGTATGCAGTGTATGCAGCTGAATAGTATGTTTTCTTCAATATTGTTATCTACTAATTGAGTTGGCTACTGGAATGGAAACAGAGGTTATAATACGAATATTTTATTACTACAACTGACATGAATTTACTTTATTTAGCTACGGATATCCAAATAAATGACTATAAAACTTTAACAGTACATCCATATTAAATTAATTACAACAATTAAATACTTGATTAAGATGGTGTAGGTAAGTCACAAATCAATAGTTGAGTCTGGTGAACCCGTCTACGACTGCAAAGGGAAAAGAAGACTGGTCGCGACGAGGCGACCCCTTTTATAGATTCGCTGACAGGAACGTCTCCCTTCCTCCATGGTTGTAGGGGGCGCTGTCTTCGACCGACGAGTTGACGTTCTCCATGACGAGCGTCCTTCAGAGATGGCGCCTTTTGTGCTCGATTGCCAACACGGCTGTCCTGCTCGGCGTCAGCCCCGGACGCCTCACGAGTGCGGATAAAACTCTGTAACACAAAGAACTTTTTAGTTAATTTATCACTGACTAATGGCAGTAGTCTATTCTCGTAATGATTATACAGTTACATATTTAGGTTATCAAGATGTTTGTAACTCCACATATTAAGAAACACCTGAGCTTAAAGGGCTTTACCACACTTAAGCAAGTTCGTTTCAGTTGTGACTACTTGCACTTACATTGGACTTTACCTTTAATAAGTGTACCAAGTTAGTCTCATAGCAGAGTCGCTCACATCTGATAATAATTTATCTGTCTGTATAATAATCACGACGAATACTGTGAACGTGTAAAGAATTTTATCTGAACTCGCACACACATAAACATAAATAAAATGTTAATTTACGAGTAATTAACCATTAATTAAGTTAACCGATTATTTTACTTTTGATTCAGTCTATAAAACATGAAATAAAAGGCTTGGATGATGCAATAAAATGTAAAATAATTTGAAAGTTCTTACCATTATTGCCAACATGGCTAATTATACATTACTTTAGTAAATATTAGTGCATTTAATTTACAATTCCCATTCTTCTATATTTATCCACGGCTTCATGTTTTCTGCAGCCGTCACTCCTGTGTACTTCTTGTGAGTTCTTTCACTACCTCTTACATCCGTCACCTCGTACCTGTCGTTTCCAATGACTTTGCTAACTTGAAAAGGTCCTTTAAACACCGGCAAGAGCTTTCGACTTCGACCATCGTTACTTTGGCTTAATATTGTGGTCATCACCAGATCTCCTACGTGGTACTTGCGTGCTGTCATTCGGGAGCGACCAAATCTCTCCTTTTGCGACATTGCATTCGACTTAATATTTGAATCTACACTTTCACGTAACTGCGTAACATCTATTACCTGTCCGTCGTCATAATCCGGAGCCAAGCTGTCACTATCGGTACGTAATCGGTACCCAAAAAAAATTTCACTAGGGACTGCTTTTGTGGTTTTATGTACTGTACTATTTAATCCCTGCTGTAATGATTTTACGTACTCGTCCCACATATCCTCCGTCGTATTAGCACCCAGAGTTCTTAACGCGTCTAATATGGTTTTGTTGAACCGCTCCACCTGCCCGTTCGAACGGGGCATACCTGTCGCGACTGTGTGTAAACGTATGTTTTTATTAGAACAATACAGAGTAAACTCACTAGAGGTAAAACATGTACCTGCATCAGTTATAATTCTTTTAGGGTTGCCAAATATCTTAGAAAGATTTTCTAATTCCCTAATGACGCACGAGGTGCTAGTTGATTGCACCGCTGCAATAAACAGGAATTTCGTAAAAGCATCTACTGCGACAAATAAGAACTGATTCTGTCTTTTTGATTTCACAAACGGGCCTAAATGATCAAGATGAAGCGTGTGAAACGGTTGTGCGTATTTTGGTAACGAATACAGTTCGCCCTCCTTTGGACCGCTTTTTTTTTTATAATATATACAATTAATGCAGTTTTTAATATACTTTTTAACAACTTGCCGCATCCTAGTAAACCAGTACTGGCAGGCTATCCTTTCGACGGTCTTGTCTACAGAAAAATGCCCCAAATCGTCGTGGTTACATTTGAGGATCTGCCATATGCAGTTTTTAGGGACCACCCAACGACGACCTTGAGACGTTCTTCTGTAGACTTTACCCCCTAAAACTTCAAAGTTTTTGAAAACGTCTTTGTTATTATCGGCCTCTCCTGATTCTATAATCTTTCTAATGCGTTGCAACTCAGGATCTTGCAACTGTACCGATAATAACCAATCCGCTTCTGTGATTGATAGAACAATTTCACGTTCTGATTTTTCACCGGATGGCACGGGATTGCGACTTAAAGCATCGACATGTTGCATGCGCGTTCCTTCTCTATGTACAATATCGAAAGAATATTCCTGTGTTGTAAGTACCCACCGTGCTATCCGGGGAATAATCTCTTTTTTTGTAAGAGCATGTCTGACAGCGCTACAATCGGTCACGATTTTGAACGATGTGCCTAACAAATATAACCTGAATTTTTGAAGAGAACAAATTATTGCCAGAAGTTCTAATTCAAAGGAGTGGTACTTTTTTTCATCGGCCGACGTTTGTCTACTATAGTAATGTACCGGTTTTTCGCCCTCGTCAGTCACCTGCATAAGAATTCCAGCTATTCCTTCTCTACTCGCGTCAGTATAAAGAATGTTTTCTTTACTGGGGTCGAATATAGATAGCACACTATCAGATGTAAGTTTACATTTTAACAATTGAAATGCTTGTTCGTGAACTACGTCCCATACCCAAACAGAGCCCTTCTTCAATCGTTTCGTTAAAGGTGCAGAAATCATCGCGCAATTTTTAATGAACTTTCTAAAGTAGCTTATTAAGCCCAGAAACTGTCTTAGTTGGTGTACTGTTTTGGGGGTGGGAAATTTTTCGACAGCTTCCAATTTGGATTCATTAGGCATGACATAATTTGGTTTTATCTTGTATCCTAAAAACTGTATTTCAGATTTGAAAAAATGGCATTTTTTTAGATTTAGTGTTAAGCCATTTTCATGGAAAATATTTAAAACTTGTTCTAATAATTTTAAATTTTCTTCAACACTTTCCGTGACTAAATAAACATCGTCTAAATATAATATTACGTTTTCGAATCGTAAGTTCCCTAAAACTCTATTCATCATCTGCTGAAACGTGGATGGTGCATTAGCCAAGCCAAATGGAAGTCTGAGGAATTCGTAATGACCATCCTCAGTGATAAAAGCAGTCTTTTCGATAGAATCCTTGTGCATCATAATTTGGTAATATCCGCTTTTCAAATCCAAGCTCGTAAAACATTTATGACCCTGGAGCCTATCCACTAAATCTTCGATCCGTGGCATTGGGTATTTATTTTTAACGGTGATTTTATTTAGACCTCTGTAGTCAATGCAGAGCCTTTTTTTCCCATTTTTCTTATTGACGAGCAAAGCTGGGCTAGCGTAAGGAGAGTTACTATCCCGTATAATGTTGTTTGTCAAGAGTTCCTCAACCGTTTCTCGAATAATTTTCCTATCAGAATGAGAGGCTCTAAAGGGTCTGCATTGAACAGGCTGAGAGTCATTTACTTCAATTGTCATCTCAAAATTATCAACTTTTCCTATTTCATTTATATTAAATGCAATACACTCCCTATATTTCCTAAAAAGCGCCGTTAATTCATTTTGATGCGAGTCTGCGTCTAACTCGAATTCTTTGACATTATTGCAAAATTCCGTAAACTTAACTGCATAATCAAATTTAAGCACTTCACCTACCCGCGAGTACATCAAGTCCGCTCGTTCGGTTACATTCCTCCCTATCAACACTTCACAATCAGCCAGATCGTCCATCACATAAAAATCTACACTTGACAAAAACACAGAGTCCAATTTTAAATTACACGTAATTTTGTGGTCTACCGACTTTGAAGTTTGTTTGGAAAAACCTTGCAGTATTATGGGTGAGGGTAGTAATATACTTTTCAAGGAGTATTTTTCTACTAATGACTGAGAAATTAACGAACAGCTACTTCCAGTATCTATGAACGCGTCACAACTAAAATCATTTATATGCACGTTTTTGATAAATTTGTTCCGTGGGTTAGCGGTAGACACAAATTTTGTTTCTTGTGTTTCCGATTTCATGGAATTTTTTTTATGGTAACACACAGATTCTACGTGACCACGCTTACCACAAAAATCACATTTATTTTGGTCACACTGGTTCTTTTTGTGACCACCACCACAGATAAAGCATTTTATTGGTTTACGTTGCGTTTGATTTAAAGTACTATTAAGGACAGCGGATTGACCCGATGTACCCGCAGATGGCGCCAAAGTGTAAACGGATGATTGAGAACCAGCCGGCTGGTTTATTATTTTTGTGTGTGTGTCACGGAGATTCACAGATGTTTGCTTGGAGTTCTTTGATTTATAAGTACGCCCATGAAGAAAACTAGCTAGACTGTCACAAGATACGAAATTGCTAGCTTCGATTGACGCACCTATACCACAGTCTCCTATACTACCGACTATAAGAGAAATTATGTCTTGCTCTGAAAAGTTAAGTGTTAAGCGGTTTATTTTACTTTTTAGTTCGAAGTAAAACTCGTAAAGCGACTGATTCTCGATTGGCTTACTTTCGATAATATCTTTGAGGAGCTCAAACATGTTCCGCCGTATCTGAAAACTAGCAGATAACTTATGTTTCCAATCAGCCCACTTCCAAGAGGGCCATTGGGTTTCAGTACGTATCAAAGAGTCGTACCACACTTTAGCAGAACCTTTCAACTTATTGAGAGCTTGGTACCTGATTACTTCGTCGGTCCATGAAAATGTTTCCGCGAAAGATAAAACAATATTAAGCCATGCAGTAATATCATTTTTTAAAGGGTCAAACTCCGGTATGATGTTGTTCAAGTTGGTAGAATTGCTTGTACTCACACTTGAATTATTAACCTTACTTGACGGCTTCTTTTTCTTATTCTTGTCCTTTCTTCGTTTTGATGGAGGTGACGGAGTTCTACAGCTACCCGTTGAAGAAGAGGAACTCGAACGGTCTCGTTTTCGTTTCTTATTGCGGTTGCCCATCGCAAGCGGGGTTGGAGCACTTCTGATGTTATCTACTAATTGAGTTGGCTACTGGAATGGAAACAGAGGTTATAATACGAATATTTTATTACTACAACTGACATGAATTTACTTTATTTAGCTACGGATATCCAAATAAATGACTATAAAACTTTAACAGTACATCCATATTAAATTAATTACAACAATTAAATACTTGATTAAGATGGTGTAGGTAAGTCACAAATCAATAGTTGAGTCTGGTGAACCCGTCTACGACTGCAAAGGGAAAAGAAGACTGGTCGCGACGAGGCGACCCCTTTTATAGATTCGCTGACAGGAACGTCTCCCTTCCTCCATGGTTGTAGGGGGCGCTGTCTTCGACCGACGAGTTGACGTTCTCCATGACGAGCGTCCTTCAGAGATGGCGCCTTTTGTGCTCGATTGCCAACAATATTAAGATAGACGCACAAAGAGGTTTGCACGCAGTCAAATGGCTATATGTATACAAAGAAGAATTTCACATCATCGAAAGCTATTTTGTGCTGAAACCCTGTTGTTTTCGGGTTATCTTAAACATTAATTACGTACATAGGTTAGGTTGGGTTAGACATGTAACTACGAGTATCACAAAATCCTAACTCCTCGAAAAGCCTGTCCATTAAATTCAATACATTCTATGAAATGACTATGAGCGTCGGTGAAACAAGGGTAAACCGTTAAATACCGGCCTTGAATACCGCGTAGCGTATGAAGCCCTTTTTTCGTGCTCAATTTTTAATAGTCACAGATTCAAGCCGACATTATTATCAATCCACAATGAAACTTGCATCCGATATAGCAACAAGAAGCCTTTTAAGAACAATTAAATGGTTTATTTTCAACAAATTATTAAATATCAATCTATAATTCAAGAGTGCCAGCCAAAGAAGAGGAACGAGCTCGTGCACCGGCTTTTATCCATGTTGGTGGTGCCACTGTCGATGGAAACTTCATTCTAACCAGAGCTGGTGGCGACAATGGAATGCTTACTTCCAAAATTGTTACAAATATATAAATAATGTTTTAAATAACCGCCTTCAGAAACGCAAAACATAACTTCTTTTTCCTACTCCTGTACTTTTATCTGTCATTTATATAGTCACGAACACTAATATAAGAATATAGATAATATGCCCGCAGAACATTCCGTAGAAAAGTCTATCTAGTCCATTCCCCTTAACAGCACTTGTGCTTTTTTGAGCCAAAACGACATGCCTAGCTGCCAAAGCTTACACCTAGGTTAATTTGACCAATCAAAATACTTCACCAAATTAATCCACCAATCACAATACACATCAAATTGACTGTCAATCGGAACGTTAGGTTCTTTTTGGTATGTAAACTCTTTTACTAATTCAACTCTTTAAAAAAAAACATGGTATCGACCAACCAGAATGCAGCTATATTAAAATCGACCAATCAGGTAAAAGAATTCATTTCTCAAATCATTAGGTGTTTTTTAGTCCCTATTTCACAAGTTAAATAGATTGTGCAACTTCTTTTAAAATATAAAACCTGGCAAGTGCACATCAATTTAAAAACAATGTTAACCATAGACACATATTTTGTTGTTTTCGAATGTTTCCCGCTCGTTTGTTGTTCTGTACTTCGTTCGTTCTTATTCTAACCTAAGTATATTGAAAAAAAAATGTTAATTTAATTTTGCATTTTATTTGAAACCTAGTCGTAGAAAAAGTATTGTATGCAACGGTGTATAACTAAGTCAAAAAATACTCGTGGTGTCTTGCTTTACAATGTTCGCCTGCGGCTCACATCGTAACCACACCACTCGTCTTTTTTGACCTCTCTTATACAACTGTTGCATAAACTACTATTAAAATTGTAGGCACCTACTTAATAGGTTAGTCCAACTGAAGGCGGCTTTTTTGGTGAGCATGTATTACATATTAAATTAAAATATTGCAATTAAGAGTATGGTCACCCTTCCTACAAAGGGACGCATTAAGTTTTAGTACATCTCTTTCGGCGCGGGTTATCGGTACACCTTCCAGATGTATGTAATAGGATCCTATCATTTCATAACCAATGATTCATTTCACAAACATATCATTTGGCAACTTTGTTTTTTTCCCGAAATTGTAAATATTTCTGGATTTATTTCAGGACCATCGAGTGGAACCCTGTAGGTTAGGTAAGGTTAGTGTTATAAAAATCCTGGAATATTTTATACTTATAGAAAAAAAACCGGCCAAGTGCATGTCGGACCACGCACAGTGAAGGGTTCCGTAGCTGGGATGAACGTTCATGGTTGAAATTCATTTTTTTTTATTATTAAATTCTCTAAAACTACACAGAGTATCGTGCTCAAAACAATTTTAGTTGGAAGTATTTCGTATGTTCTACTACTGTAATTTTTATTAGAATGTTCTATTTAACAGTTCAAAAAATACCCACCCGGACAGAATTTTTACGACTTTAGAAGCGTATATCTCGCCAACGGTTCACTTACTTAAAAAAGTCACTTAAAAACCTCCGTATCATTTTGGAAGCCCTATCTAAAAATACCGCACACGATGATGTAACTCAAAAAAAATTTTTTCGTCCCCCAGGTACATGTATGGAGTGCCACCCCTAAATATATTTTTTTTTTTCAATTTTACTACATCATTGTATAGCGGTTCATAGAATTCATCTATCTTCCAAATTTCATTTATATAGTGCCAATAGGCTCTGAATAAAATGGCTGTGACATACAGACGGACATACGGACGGACGGACGGACAGACGGACATGACGAAATCATAAGGGTTCCGTTTTTGCCATTCGGCTCCGGAACCCTAAAACAGCGGGTTGGCACATGAATAAGTTGCAAAACGATGCATTTGTCGGCGAAATCGCAGAGAACCGTATGTAATACTTACTATTTTCAGGGATCGCGCACACCTTATGTTGCCAACACTTTTAAAATTTGAGCGCGAAAAAGGGGCGCTTAAAGCGTGTCCATTGCGCCAAAAAACTAACAATAGTGGATTGTACAACAAGGGCATAAAACAAATCATTTCATCCAAGACTTATGGTATCCATCCGAGCGGCTAGGCGAGGGTGGACAATTAAGTCGAGGATAAAATGGGTTTTAAGACCGAGTTATACACTCTGCTTTTCACTTCGATTACGAAATAAAACAGTAATAGATAATGTAAAATCTTTCTTAGATTTAGGCGGCAATGTCTTCAATAAGTTCTTTTGCATATTTAACCATTAGTGTGTTAGGTGTGGGAATTATCTCCTCTTCACTTCACACAGAAGTTTGGGAAGAAAACAACAGGCGTGTCCGCTGCGCTAAAAATCCAAACATGTTAGCAAAACATGTTACAAAACATGTTTAGGTACAAAAGCACGTCCATAGCGACTTCAGAGTGAACAATGTGTTGTTCTTCTTCTTCTTTCTTTGCCCCCGCGGCGACTTGAACAGCTACTACTGCGGGGATATGGCGTTTCCACGTAAAGTGATTTCGCCAGTGTCAAGTAAGTATATATAATTATAAATCAATATAGCAATAAAACACAATCCAATCTTCTCTAGGAAGATTGGGGGCAACGTTGTACGGTGATTTGTAGGTCAGAGGTCAAGATAGTTTTAACCTCTGCACCACTGCGAGTCCACTTGAAACGAGAAGAAAGATGCCAGATACACGAAATAAGTCCAAGTCTTCAATCACTGTGCGACACAAAGGCATAAAAAGTACAAATCACTATCAGAAAAGAACTTTGAACACCTAATTACCCAAAAATTAAAGTCTAAAACAAATCACACGTCCGCCATCTTTTAACGTTGCAAATGGCCTCCCAATGTGTCCATCTTTCTTTGTCTTTTTCTTTTCTGGATATTTATTTATTGTTAGTACCTAGTTCAAAACGAAACAACAACCTCTTCCCGTCACTGCTTTTTGTTTTGCATAAAACTTGTAACTTAGGTCGAACGCAATACTGCCAGTTTTGCGAAAAAAGAACGAGACAAACTTCTTTCCCGCCACTGTATTTCTTTTGAAATTTTTTGACTCTGAAATCAGTAATTCGAACTTTGGATAGCCCCTTCTCTTTTTTGCAGATTAGTTACGCATCGAGAACAAAATGGATCGCAATAGACGAAGTTCGAATTATGGATTTCAAAGTACATCCCCTGTTGTACCTAAATATGTTTATTAACACAGTTGCTCAAGAAGTGGTACTTTTCGATTCGTAGCTGTATATCGTGCGGAAAGTTGGATATTACGCACTACTGCGTTATAGGTAGTTTTCCATTTTTTTAAGCTATTGCATAGCTTCTATCGCGGGCCTTGAGCGCGGGGACCGAATCCAGAAATTCCGTAACGAAAAAACCTCACGCTCCCCACTCCGACGGGCAAGGAGGTGTGGCTTGAAGGCCGTGCATCGTCTAACGTCGTTTCAGTTCGGCAGTCTTCGACACGGCGTTGTGTGCGATTAGACGATTGTACGACTCTACGAAACTCGCACGAATCGAGGCGAGCTGATTTTCTAGGTATTTAGAGGATATTAAGTCGCAAACTTATGTTTCTTGTTTCAGTTATCATAAACCTATAGTTTCAATGATAAATATTCCTGAATAACCAACAGCTACTGTAAGATAATAAAACCCACATGTATTGTAAAATAATAAAAATATTTTAGACAATTTTTTACTTTTTAAGCTATTGCATAGCTTCTATCGCGGGCCTTGAGCGCGGGGACCGAATCCAGAAATTCCGTAACGAAAAAACCTCACGCTCCCCACTCCGACGGGCAAGGAGGTGTGGCTTGAAGGCCGTGCATCGTCTAACGTCGTTTCAGTTCGGCAGTCTTCGACACGGCGTTGTGTGCGATTAATATCAAAGAAAAAGAAATACTGCATGAATAAAATTATAATTGCATAAGTTGATACAAAATGCTATGCAATAGCTTTACCGTGGCAGTCCCCGAGTGCCACACGTCTTTTATTTTTTAAATATAATTTTTCACTTCTCATGCTCTTAAAATGCTACTTAAATCTCTGCGAGTCGGGACTAAAGCTCCTTATTAATCTCTAGGGATTAAAGTATTTTTAACTAAACTAAACCCTAAACAACCAATCACGGTGTTTGTGAATGGAGGATTATCGTCATTTTCAGTGATTGTGTATGGACCATATTTTTGGGTGTCGAAATAACCTCAAAATGACAACTGTGCAAATATATTTAAAAAAAAGCGGCCATGTGCGAGTCGGACTCGCCCATGAAGGGTTCCGTAGCACCACGTAGCATAATATAAAAGTTCGTTGTAGCTTTGATCAATGTTTTTATGACGTATTAAAAAAAAACTACTTACTAGATCTCGTTCAAACCAATTTTCGGTGGAAGTTTGCATGGTAATGTACATCATATATTTTTTTTAGTTCTATCATTCTCTTATTTTAGAAGTTACAGGGGGGGGGACACACATTTCAACACTTTGGAAGTGTCTCACGCGCAAACTGTTCAGTTTAGAAAAAAATGATGTTAGTAACCTCAATATCATTTTTGAAGACCTATCCATAGATACCCCACACGTATGGGTTTGATGAAAATAAATTTTTGAGTTTCAGTTCTAAGTATGGGGAACCCCAAAACTTATGTTTTTTTTTCTATTTTTGTGTGAAAATCTTAATGCGGTTCTCAGAATACATCTACTTACCAAGTTTCAACAGTGTAGTTCTTATAGTTTCGGAAAAAAGTGACTGTGACATACGGACGGACAGACAGACAGACATGACGAATCTATAAGGGTTCCGTTTTTTGCCATTTGGCTATGGAACCCTAAAAGCACTGGTGCTGCCTATAATTGATTATGCCGATGTGTGCATCACCAACGTCAACCAGGACTCCCTATTGTTTAGACCGTCTCCTAAAGAATGGCATACGTTTCATTTTTGGACTTCGTAAATATGATCATATTTCTTTTTTCCGCCGTCAACTCAATTGGCTTCCCATTCGTCAACGTAGGTCCTTTACGATTTTGTGCACTCTCTTCTCTATTTTGTTCGAGCCCTCTGTTCCAGATTATCTAAAATGTAAATTTAATTTCGATGCCCCACGTCCTGGGTGTGAATTGCGTTCCTCCTGCTGCCTAAAACTCAAAATTCCTCTTTACCGTACTGGGTTTATGTCCGATTCTTTCGCCCTTCAGGCAATTCGTCTCTGGAATGCGCAACCATTTGAAATACGACAAGCGTCCAGTAAGTTTGTATTTAAACGTAAGCTTCGCTAACATCTCCTCAAGCAAGAACTTAAGTGAGTGTCATCATCTTCATCACACACTGTTTTCATCGCATGTATTTAAGTATTATCAATATCATAGTTTTGAGTTCAACATGACATACATTTTACAGTGTTTGGTTTTGGTTTCCTATAAAATACCAATTACACTGCTTATTACATAAAAAAGGCTATTATGTATATAAAAAAAGCTGACAATAATTCATGTATTTATGCATCCACTAAATATGAATGTAAAAAAAGATAACTTCCTGGCTACAAAAGTTTGACTATAAGAACACTGAAAATACTGTTGCTACCATTGCATAGTATTTTTTTACATAGCCAAATTATATTATAGTCATTCATTAGCCACGAAGCAATGAATGCAATGGCTCAGGTGGCGGAGTCAATAATGGCAATTTCACTTTCCCACTAAGGCAGCACAATCCTGGCGTTTCTCCGGAAAACTTCAATGCGCCACAATACTCGCAAACAACGTCCATTGGCCCAATGCGAACGCTAATATGCAAGCAGTAATCAGTGCTGCAATCGTATCGAAACGCTGCTCGATTTAAATCAGTACCTACTTGATAAATTTCTTCTTGTGCGTCGAGAATTATCTAGTTGTTCATTTCTTAGGTTCGCTCGACGATTTCGCATTGCCAACCGAGCCGTTTCATGGGCTGCCTCGCTTTGCTCTTGTGATTAAGAAGCACGAAGTCGAACCATACCAACGCGGCGCTCTTCACGTGCAATTTCTTGTTCTTCTTCAGTCCTATCGTTCGCAATGTTTCGAATCCTAGTTGCATTACGGCTTTGTCGTGAAAGATTTGATCGTCTTGGTCGCGGCATGGTATTGTTAATGATAATATCGCAACAAACACAACAACCGGTCAACTTCAAAATTTCAAATTGTTAAATTTTCAACCATACTTGACCATAGACAACGTTACGCTTAGTTGTCAGTTGTGTTTGCGTTTTGTTATACCATTTTTAACAAATGAACGGCTAGACTTATGTTTTGACTGATAGTTTTTTCCTTTTGCTGTCAGTTGCGTTTTGTCATTCCATGTCGTTTTGTTATACCGCGTTTTATATCACGTTCCACGGAAAATGAATAAAAAGTATTCTATGTCCGTCTCCTGGTTCTAAGCTACCTCCCCACCAATTTTCAGCCAAATCGGTTCAGCCGTTCTTGAGTTATAAATAGTGTAACTAACACGACTTTCTTTTATATATATAGATAGATTATATTTTTTAAATGTTAAGTAGCTATTTAGATTTAATTTAGTTGTTAACACTGTTCATTTCTCTAATTGAACCGGTTTTTTTTCTCTGTTGAACATGTGGTTGACTGGTAGAGAATGCCTTTAGGCATTAAGTCCGCCATTTGTACTTTTTACATTTATTTGTATTGTGCAAAGAAGATTAAATAAATAAATAAAAAGGATTTAATTTCGTGAATATGAATCTATTTAATCATATTAAGGCCGAACTCTTTTATTTTGCGTGGTCCAATTACTTTAAAAATGGTTTCCAAGTTTGAATCTGTTGGCTAAATATGCAAGCATTTAAAACATCACTTTACAAAAAAACCGCGGAACTTTTTTTTCCTATTTGTATTTTGAATAGATGTTCATAACTTGTATTGAGCGTACGTTGTTAAAAAACAATATTGTTTAGAACGTCGTTTTTTTCCTCTCATTCAAAGTGAAAAGTAGAGTGTTTAACGCGAGACTAAACAACCATAATGACACTCGAACTACAGCCACCCTCGCTCGCAAGCTCGCTCGCGTGGCTAAACATCTCGTATCATTATGGCTTGTTTTAGTCCCTTGTTGAACAATCTACTCTTACCTAACTTTATAAAGACTTTGTCAATTTGTGTGAAATCACCCCCAGATACTTGTTATTATTTAATACACTAGTAAACTTCTTGGCCTGATTGTGCAAAATGTGGTTACAGAATTATCAACAAGTCTTTTTAGAGTTGTTGGTATTTCTGTAGCTCTGCCTACCCCACTCTGGGAATAAAGGCGTGATGTTATGTATGTATGTACGTAATATTATGATATTATAAAGCGGTAAAATTGTGAGCTTTTTATAAGTTGAGGTAATCTCTAGAAACTTAAAAAAATAATTCACTAATAGGAAGCTACATTATCTCTGACTACTAAATGCTATTTTTAAAACCGGGGCGTAGTTATAATTTCTAGTAGTAAAGTCTAATACAATATGTATGAAACAGTCACGGTACATAAACTAATGCTTAAATCCTATTTCATTCGTCTCTTTCATAGAGAAGTAATAAGGGAATGTGTCCATGAGGCCTACTGACCCTGGGTTCCTATATTCAAAGCGTCTCGTTAAAATGTGACGTCTAGTTAAAATTTGACACATTTCCTATGTAGCAAATGTCAAATTTTAACGAGACGTCGCATTGTAACGAGACGTTTTGGCTGTAGGGGGGGACACTTAAGTCTAACAAAATTAGCGGTTTACACCTTAATATGTTGTAAACGGATTACTTAATCAAAAAACTGCTTTCACAAACCCGTAATGTTTTTGAAAGACCTATCCAACGACACCCCACACTATAGGGCAGATGAGAAAAAAAATACATCCCCGCGTTACGTGTAGGGGACTTTGTTAGCGTGACTAATATGCTTATTCATGCCAAATTACAGCTTTCTAGTACAAAGTCTCTGCCCTAGGGTGCGGACGGAAGGACGGACGGACGGACATGGCGAAACTATTAACTACGGAACCCTAAAAATCTGAAAAAAAACTTAAATGAAAGAGCATATAACGACAATTATGACGATTAAGTAAACATGATTGGTTCTTGAGATTAAAGTGTTTATACCTACTAAAATCATCTAAGACGGCACCAATTGACTTTAAATAGAAAATTAGTTATTACTCGTGATTGATTTTTATGTTTGTAGTACTCTAGTACCTAAGGCTACATCATAAACTCTCACATCTATATTAGAATAACTTTTTAGGAAAATAAGTTAACTAAATGCGGTTAAGTTCACAAGTTTATCTTTTTTCGAGAGTTCCCTTTGTGTAGATCCACGCCACGTGTGGTGGCCCCAACAGATCATTCTTTAAACGTTAATATGTTCGAATGGCCGCTTAAGGGAAGTTGATTCCAAATGATAACACCAGAGGGCGGAATTTCTCATGGCAAAAAATTAAATGTCATAGGGATAGAACGAAGTATTTTATCGACTATCGACAAGTAGTTCTGGTTCACGTAGCGCAAGATCTTTTACCAAATAATATTATACCTCCTATCGATACATTACACGTAGCGAAATAATTTTCCAATATATAACAAACTAGCGACCCGCCAGCGGCTTCGCCCGCTCATTTTTCTACACCTTCGGTTACATTGATCACATTTTACCAAGGATCCCTAACTTTTTTCAAAATGAAATGTAGCTTATGTCAAATTGGAAGAATGTAGCATTCTATTGGTGAAAGAATTTTTTAAATCGGCCCAGTACTTTTTGAGCCTATTCATTACAAACATACAAACATACAAAAATAGGTACAAATCTTTCCTCTTTATAATATTAGTATAGATGCCCTCTGGTAGCGGTATTTTAGATAAATATAGTTTTTGATAAATGTAGGTGTAGTTTTCATTACTATTGTATAGTTCTGTCTTAGATTTAGCTTTATTTTCATTTGTTATTTACATACGTCGTTATCGCGGGTACAATTACCCATCAGATAAAGAGCAGATAAAACAGAATGTCTATTTGGTAGAAACGGACGTATTCTGCCTACAGCTACTAAACATCTAAGAAGCTCTTTACATGTGGAGAGTTTTCTCTAGAAAAGATCAATAAAAAATACAGCCGCAAAGGGGTATGGGTTAAACTGTTGTCATATGTTTCCATCTGTTTAGTTAACAAGTTTATACATAGGAAATAAGTAAATTTATTTATATTTTAACGTCTTTTTTTTAACAATTTTAACAATATATTGATAAAGTTTTTGAATATGGGTTTTTCTAACTGAGACCATGGTATATTACAGTTTACCATAAATTTGGTCAATTCCATCCTAAAATCTTTTTTGACGGATGTATGCTTTTCCAAGTTGAAATGTCGTTCCATAGAAGCTCTGGGGGAAACTAACATTGCACTTAGTGCAATATAATTTTGTATCGCGAGCCTGTAATTCAGGATAATCCTTTGTCCAAAACTCCACAAATTCTTCGCACGTTTTTTTCCTTCGCGGCATTTTAAAAGCACTCGGCAATAAATATATTACACACAGTTATCAGTACGGATAATTGATAATGTACTTACTAACAAATGACAAAGTCAAATAGAAAAAAAATATTAAAGAGTTTGCATTGCGACTGCATAGTTAATCTATTTAAGTTGTATTGGTACTCAAGTCAATATGGAGTCAGTATGGAGGTTGGGTATTAGAAATACCTAATGTGTGATACATTTTAAACTCGTAGCAGTAGGGATAGATGTTCCTCAAAATGAGTTTCGCGTCTGTTATTGCTTGTTTTTCATAATCTTTCTGTACTGTCAAATCGTTTTTGTACCCGCGATAACGACGTATGGTTATTTACCGTTAATAAAGGCGTGTGTTTTAGACAAAAATATTATAATATTTATACATCACAATCAAATCTTAAAACTTACGTATCATTGTTGAAAACAATAACCAAATGCGAATCAAGAATGACATTTACATTTTAATATTAAATCAAAACTAAAATAACAAAGAGATTAGTGATTACACAATATCGATAACTGGAAAAGTCGATAAAAAAAATGTTTCATTCTGACATTTCAATTTTTGCCATGAGATATTCCGCCCTCTGGATATCACTCACTCTTTCACGTGAATACGCAGGTGCTCGATCAACTTGATCTTAAACCTAAACTGTTTTGAACAGACATCGCACTCAAAATGTCTCTCCCCCGTGTGATCTCGCATGTGCTTGACCAACCCGTTATTAGCAGACATTGCATTCATAAGGTTTAAGGTCCATATGCCTGAACTGCTTAGAGCAGTTATCACACTCATAATAAGGTTTCTCCCGGCTGTGAACACGCATGTGGCACTTCAAAGTGTTCCTTTGTCTGAACTGCTTCGAGCATACATCACACTTAAAGCTGGGTACGAATTTGAGCGGCTCAGCCTGAGGCATGCTCGGCCTGCGCGGCGAGCTGCGAGCGACCCAAATTGTTGCACGTAAACATGCGCGGGTGAGGCAGCGTGCTCGCCGCGAGCCGTCATTTCAAAATGGCGTCTGACACAATGACAGCCGCGGCTGCGTTTATCATAATTCACCGAATTATTAACAAAAAGAAGAAGAAATCGCCTCGGTAGTGGAAAGGCTCAGCAACTTTATCAAATTTGTACGCGCCTCGCCCACAGACAAGTTAGAACTTGTCGTTCTGCCCGTGGCACGCTCAGATACACGTCAAAGTTACGCGAGGCACGCACACCGAGGCGCCTTTGAGCACGGTCAAAAGACCGACTCTCGACGGCTCGCGGAGCGCCGCTCGCCCGCTACTCGCGCACAGCGCTTACAAATTTGAGCAAAATAGGTTTCTCCCCGGTGTGAATACGGATGTGGTTGTTTAGAGTGCTTTTTGCTGTAAACTGTTTCGAGCAGACGCCGCACTGAAAAGATTTGGTTCCCGTATGAATACGCTTGTGTGTGACTAAGTCGCTATTTTGCGCAAATTGCTTGGAGCAGATATCGCACTCATAAGGTTTATCTCCCGTGTGACGGAGCTTGTGTGTCTCTAAATGACACTTTTGCTTGAACTGCTTCGAGCAAACATCGCACGTATGAGGCTTCTCTTCTGAGTGAATACGCTTGTGCCAATTCAAACTTCCCTTTTCTGTAAACCGCTTCGAGCAGACGTCGCACTCAAAAGGTCTTATCCCCGTATGATTTCGCTTGTGTTTCTCCAAACACCTTTGTTGCGCGAAACGCTTCGAACAGATATCGCACTCAAATGGTTTATCTCCCGTGTGAATATGTTTATGACTATCCAAACTGCCTTTATGCCTAAACTTTTTGTTGCACACATCACACTTAAAAGGTTTTTCCCCCGTGTGGATATGCTTGTGCCTGTTCAAACTGCTCTTTTCTGTGAACTTCCTCAAGCAGACATTGCATTTATAAGGTTTCTCCCCTGTGTGAACACGCATATGTTTCTCTAAACTGGCTTTTTCTGCAAATTGCTTCGAACAGACATCGCACTCAAAAGGTTTATTTCCTGTGTGGCGACTCTTGTGCTTGTTCAAACTGCTCTTTTCTGAGAACTGCTTCGTGCAAACATCGCACTTAAAGATTGCCCCACCACCACCCTTACTCGTCAACGTGTGCTCGTCAGAAACGGTAGTTTTCTTGTTCAGATCTGTGGTCTGAGCATTCTTAATGGGTTGGTACTGCGCGAGTCTCTGTTCAAGAATCGATTTAAAACAGATGCGGAAGGATGGCTCGCAGACTGGAAGCGCTCCCGACAGAGGTTTCGGCGCAACAGAGGCCTGGGGCTCGAAAATGTTGGACTCCTTCTTTTTAAGTGTTTTTTTTTCAATTTCTAAAAAAAAGAAAACTTACATTATTTTAAGTTGGCGATTTAATATCATCAAGGGGAGTAAGAAGGGGATTACTAACGAGGTTATTATTAGAAGAAGAAGGCTTTTAATGAATCGAGTTCGCTAAAAGAAATAGTCAACTTTTTCAATATAGACCACAAATAATGCTAAGTACTGCACTTTACTTTCGACTGCAAAAGATGAATCCACTTGTAATAAGGTCCGAAAGGGGATGCATCTCTTTGTAGCCGAAAGTACACCTTTTAAGGGTTCCGTAGTCAAACTAGGACTCAAACTCAGAAGTCTGTGCAAATATAGCTATGACAATACTTTTTCTATAAAAAAAAAAGACGTGTGGCACTCGGGGACTGCCGCGGTAAAGCTATTGCATAGCATTTTGTATCAACTTATGCAATTATTTTATTTATTTATTTTATTCATGCAGTATTTCTTTTTCTTTGATATTAATTCAAGTTACACTTTTTAAGCGTGGTGACCGATAAGAAAACAATTTTTTCTATTATTAAATAAATAAAATAAATACCTATACACCTATATACTTTCTCATAAACAGCTGCTTATGTATTCGTCCGATTTCGGAGCAGCTCGTCTCGATTCGTGCGAGTTTCGTAGAGTCGTACAATACGTCTAATCGCACACAACGCCGTGTCGAAGACTGCCGAACTGAAACGACGTTAGACGATGCACGGCCTTCAAGCCACACCTCCTTGCCCGTCGGAGTGGGGAGCGTGAGGTTTTTTTGTTACGGAATTTCTGGATTCGGTCCCCGCGCTCAAGGCCCGCGATAGAAGCTATGCAATAGCTTAATAAATAATAATAAATATCAAGGAACAATGTCACACATATGAAATTACTTTTATAAAATTAAATTTTGAAAATCGGTACAATCTGGCAGTATGGCCTGTCAAGTTTGAAAACCAATGGCAGTTCTTAGCATTATCTGTGGAAGACTATATCTTTAATGAGACTATATTGAAAAAAGTTGACATGATGTCTTTCATTGCAAATGTGATGAAAAACATTTAATGTATCACGGGCAGTAAGGGGATAGCTAACTCGGGTCATTAGTCGAAACTCATAAGTCGTCCCCTTCTTATTCCCTTGATGCACATTGTACTATCAATACAATAAAATAGGTTTGTAGGATTTTTTAAAAAATAGGAAATAAAACTTGGTTGTTTTTAAACCCAGTCTGAAATGACTTACGATAGTCGTTTCGTTTTAAGGGTTCCGTAGCCAAATGGCAAAAAACGGAACCCTTCGTCAGATTCGTCATGTCTGTCTGTCCGTCCGTATGTCACAGTCACTTTTTTCCGAAACTAGTAGAACTACACTGTTGAAACTTGGTAAGTAGATGTATTTTGTGAACCGCATTAAGATTTTCACACAAAAATAGAAAAAAACATACATTTTGGGGGTTCCCCATACTTAGAACTGAAACTCAAAAATATTTTTTCATTAAACCCATACGTGTGGGGTATCTATGGATAGGTCTTCATAAGAGAATGATAGAACTAAAAAATATATATGATGTACATTACCATGCAAACTTCCACCGAAAATTGGTTTGAACGAGATCTAGTAAGTAGTTTTTTTTTAATACGTCATAAAAACATTGATCAAAGCTACAACGAACTTTTATATTATGTTACTTGCTGCTACGGAACCCTTCATGGGCGAGTCCGACTCGCACTTGGCCGCTTTTTTCAATATAGTCTTCCATAGATAATGCTAGGAGCTGCCATTAGCTTTAAAGTTTGACAGGCCATGCGCCTGCGTGTTATCACACCCTTTCCGAGCATGTGTGATGATTTGATGAAAGATTGGTTGGTAGCCAAGTTATGAAATTAGGAAATAAACCTTGCCTGTTTTTAAACCTCCATAGTCTGAAGTGACGTACGATAGTGGGTTATACATTTTAAAAACTAAACCCTAAACTAAATAGGCCTAAACCTGCCCTATACGCCTGCGTGTTTATCCTTGCCTTTTCCGAGCAACTGTGATGTAAAATAGATTTTTAACACAGTTGCTCAAAAAGTGGTACTTTTCGTAGCTGTATATCGTGCGGAAAGTTGGATATTCCGCACTAGTGCGTTATAGTTTTCCATTTTTTTTAAATATAATTTTGTTTCAACTTCCAAGCCGTGCATCCAACCAAAGAGTTTGCATGTTCAACCACTTTTTGAATACGTCATTTGGCATTGAGACTATACATAGGTAATATAATTTAAAATATTAAAATTAAATAATATTTATTAGGTAATATTAAAAAACAGTTCTCATCAAGATGGCTGAATCTGAATTAGTATTACGAATGATTAGATAGTTGCGTATTAAGGTGAATTCACATTACACCATGCCGAAACCGGGCCCAGCCCAGTACGGCGTAATGTGAATCCACCTTTATGCATTACCGCTGGTTAATAGATAATTATACTTTTTGATTTTTAAAAATAGGTAATTAAATTACTGTGACTTTTTTTTATTTGGCTGAATGGTCACAACCGTTGCCATTTCATAAAGTCTATGTCAATTAAAAGTAAAATTGTCTCTTGTAATAGTTTTATTTACTGATTCAATTTGTTTCATTGATATTTTTTCGCAAATGTATTAAAAAACGTCGTTTGATACACGTGCGGAACTGTCATTTTAACTCGTCCCGAGTTTTGTCCCTCGCTTGCAGCTCGGGCCAAGATACTTCGGGACTCGTGTAAAATGACATACTTTCCGCACTTGTATCAAAATGTACTATTATGCGTGTATGGACTACAAGGAAATATGGCGATGCATAGAAATGTCTACCCTTAAAACATAAATTTGTCTGAGTATTAGAAAGCCAATACTTCAAAAGGTTTAAGTCTTATTAAGTCGTAATATAAAAAGCGGCCAAGTGCGAGTCGGACTCGCCCATGAAGGGTTCCGTAGCAGCAAGTAACATAATATAAAAGTTCGTTGTAGCTTTGATCAATGTTTTTATGACGTATTAAAAAAAAACTACTTACTAGATCTCGTTCAAACCAATTTTCGGTGGAAGTTTGCATGGTAATGTACATCATATATTATTTTTACATTTATCATTCCCTTATTTTAGAAGTTACGGGGGGGGGGACACACATTTTTCCACTTTGGAAGCGTCTCTCGCGCAAACTATTCAGTTTAGAAAAAAATTATAATAGAAACCTCAATATCATTTTTGAATACCTATCCATAGATACCCCACACGTATGAGTTTGATGAAAAAAAAATTTTTGAGTTTCAGTTCTAAGTATGGGGAACCCCAAAAATTTATTGTTTTTTTTCTATTTTTGTATGAAAATCTTAATGCGGTTCACCGAATACATCTACTTACCAAGTTTCCACAGTATAGCTCTTATAGTTACGGAATAAAGTGGCTGTGACATACGGACGGACAGACGGACAGACATGACGAATCTATAAGGGTTCCGTTTTTTGCCATTTGGCTACGGAACCCTAAAAATGACTACTATCTAAGTATTTTTATACATTGTCATATTTTCTTTTAGTCTATTGTCGCAACATCTTTATATGTCGTCAAATATACATGTAGACATTTTTATACTTTGTCAAAATTATACAGGGACGATATTATTCAAGTGGTCATTTTTATACATCACCATATTTCCTTATAGTCAATACACGCATAAATCGTAAAATATAGAACATACTCTTACGTCATTTCAGCCAAGGCTTATTTCCTATCTTTAAAACTTGGCTTCAAACCAAATTAGTTAATCAAATGTCTATGGATCTCAGATTCCTTACCATCAGGTGGCCTGAGTGCTCGTGTGCCTTCTCCTTGAGATAAGAAAAAAAAACTTTAGCTATATTATATTTATACGGTACAATTAACTGCATTATATTCATATTTTACTATTATTGTAGAAACATTTGCAATAATTTTATCAAATTTCATTTTAAAAATTGGTACAATCTGGCTATATGGCCAGATTGTCAAGTTTGAAAACCAATGGCAGTTTAATTGAAAATTAAAATATAATGTATTTTTGTGTGGTTGCCGGGTTAGAATATTGCCACTTCATGTCTTCCCGTGGATGTCGTAAGAGGCGACTAAGGGATTTAGGGCTTGTAATACTGTTAGGCGATGGGCTTGCAACCTGTCACTAATACACTGGTCCACATCTTAGCCTGATTGTGCAAAATGCGGTTACAGGATTACCAACAAGTCCTGTACGGTCCGTACAAACCGATCATACTGCCGTCAGCACTTTACGCCACGTAGCATTAGTTTCTTTATGTTAAGTTAGTGCATATCCGACCGCCGCGGAGTGCATTCATTATCAACTTACATTTGTATCATTTTATCATTAAACAATTATTACGGAAAGCTGCAGTGTTATCATTATCAACTATCAACTAATAGATGTGCGAACACAAACTGTACAAGTCCTTTTAGAGTTGTTGATATTTCTGTAGCTCTGCCTACCCCGCTCTGGGAATGATGGCGTGATGTTATGTATGTATGTATGTAAAATATAACATATTAATTTAGCGAGTCGAACGCCATACATTTGTTTGATTGTTATTTTGAGGCCAATTTTATTTTACTTCCTCGCATATTTGGTAATACTATCGTTAGTAATCCCCTTCTTACGTCCCTTGAGTCACAATGTACTATTATTGGTTTAAATAAAACAAAAATAATTCTAGAAAGTAATTTTATTCACGCTTTGTCTTTTCCAGAAGATTTGGACATTTTAAACAAATAATAACAATCGTGAGATTTGAATCAGTACTTATACAAAATTTATATTGTTAATAAAAATAGTTAATATATTTTACTTATTAATTAGTACCTATAAAATAAAAACATATAATATAAATAAATTAACATTTAGCTGTCTATATATCTCAAACAAACTGCATGTCAGACTGATTTCGATATGAGTTAACTAGAAGCACCTCGCGCATTGTTTACGACACTTGCGGTGGCCGATGGACACTTGCCAAATCGTTATCTACGCGGAACGTATATCCCTTGGATATGGTAATCTATCCCTATCACACTAAAGGATCATTACTAGAAAGCAGATTTGAAGTAGCTTTTACAATTTATGAATAAGACCATTCCAAGTTTTTTTTTTTTTTTCCAAGGATTTATGATGGATTATCCTTTAATTTTTTTTTTCTTTACATATAGGTTGTTGCAAGAATAACATTCATTTTATTTAAGTATCGATAAAATCTGACGCATTGCAGTAAGGAAGAAAGTAATAAGATAACTGTAAGACCAATAAATAACATATCTAATTAATATATCTATCTATCTAACTAGTCATACCCATATTAAACTTGTCTATCGCTACTTCAAATCCGCCCTCTAATCATTATGTACATTACATAAATACAATATCCTTTAGCAGGAATCTACAAAGGTAAACCTTATAAAAAAATCTTTATTGCTAATACATTTTAAATTTTGAATGTTATTGGGGTCCAACTATTATTAGGGGAATACATTTATAAGTTTTATTGTGGTCATATAAACCTTTATGCGACCAAATTATATGAATAAAGCCTATGATAGCTAAAATCCCTTACTCTTTCAAAAGGCATACATTTTGAAGTTTTATTGTTGGCCATGTGAATCTTTATCCGATCTAATTTATAAGAATAAAAGCTCTAAGAGCCAAAATCTCTCGTAATGAGCTAATATAACAAACAATGAACCGTCGAATGGTTTATTATAGTAGTTTATGCAACAGTTGTATAAGAGAGGTCAAAAAATACTCGTGGCGTCTTGATTTACGATGTTCGCCTGCGGCTCACATCGTAACCACACCACTCGTCTTTTTTGACTTAGTTATACACCGTTGCATACAATGCTTTTTCTACGACTAGGTTTCAAATAAAATGCAAAATTAAATTAACATTTTTTTATGAATATACCTAGGTTAGAATACGAACGAACGAAGCACAGAACAATAAACGAGCGGGAAACATTCGAACGACAAAATATATGTGTCTATGGTTAACTGTTTTCTTAAATTGATGTGCACTTGCCAGGTTTTATATTTAAAAAAAAAGTTGCACAATCGATTTAACTTGTGAAATAGGGACTAAAAAACACCTAATGATTTGAGAAATGAATTCTTTTACCTGATTGGTTGATTTTAATATAGCTGCATTCTGGTTGGTTGATACCATGTTTTTTTTTAAAGAGTTCTTCTTCTTCTTTTTTATTAATGGCGGTCCACCGCGATGTACGCAGTGATTTCGCCAATGTCAAGTGAGTAGAGTAAAACAGTAAACAAAATAAATCAAAATCAAAAGCCGGACATTTTTCAATCGGCCATCTTCCCTCCCCGAAGGTTACCGAAAGACCCTTTTTAAAGAGTTAATTTAGTAAAAGAGTTTACATACCAAAAATAACCTAACGTTCCGATTGACAGTCAATGTGTATTGTGATTGGTGGATTAATTTGGTGAAGTATTTTGATTGGTCAAATTAACCTAGGTGTAAGCTTTGGAAGCTAGGCATGTCGTTTTGGTTCAAAAAAGCACAAGTGCTGTTAAGGGGAATAGACTAGTTTTCTACGGAATGTTCTGCGGCCATATCTACACTAATCTACACTAATATTATAAAGAGGAAAGATTTGTACCTATTTTTGTATGTTTGTATGTTTGTAATGAATAGGCTCAAAAAGTACTGGGCCGATTTAAAAAAATTCTTTCACCAATAGAATGCTACATTCTTCCAATTTGACATAGGCTACATTTCATTTTGAAAAAAATTAGAGATCCTTGGTAAAATTTGAACAATGTAACCGAAGGTGTAGAAAAATGAGTCTTAAAATGTCTTTCGTCGAATGCGCTGCCGAAACTATTAGCGATAGAACAAAATAATGTACAACAATATTGAAGAACATCATAATGTCTACAAAATTATATATAAAAAAACAATTGTCAAGAAAAAAAAATGCAGCAGGCGAAGCCGCTGGCGGGTATTATATTATATATTCATATATTAGTGTTCGTGACTATATAAATGACAGATAAAAGTACAGGAGAAGGAAAATTCAATTACAAGAGTTTTGGCCATATAGGCTTGATGTTATAAACTTATTATACTAGTTGGGTAACGTTTAATTTGTATCTCATTCGTTCTAAAATTCCCTTACTCTCACTCTTTCTAAATCACTATTTTGTATGCCTAAATAACAATTACTTTTTGAACAATAAAATTGATGGTTTTCGCTAACCCGTACAAGTATAACGCTGCCACTTTAGGCAAGTACAATCGCACTTATAAACTCATAATTTAAATATGACCGCAAGCCATACTTTTGAACAAACGTGTTGCACAGAGCCCCTGACACCGCTTTACAGATCAGATCTTCCTTCTACAACACTGCCCTCCTAAGCTAAGAAAATTAAATCCTCTCTTCTTTGTAATTAGGTTGCATTTACAGCAGTAAAACAATGCTAAACTTAACGATCCATTCTTGTTTTAATTAGGAAACAACAAAGTAACTGGCTATTCGTATAAAGACAAGCAAACTGTTTTTGGTGATGATGAATTTTTACAATACTAGAATAACTTTTCGCGAGAAATCATGTCTTTCCAAGTTGTAACGGTAAATTGCTTTATCTCGTGTCACTTCCAGTTCCAGTTCAAACAGCTCTTTTTGCCACTCTTGGTGCCGATTCAAAAAGCCCCTTTCGGCAAATTGCTTTGAGCAGACTTTGCGCTCATTCTCTCGCGTGAATACGTTTGTGCTCATCCAAATTGTTCTTAAACCTAAACTGTTTAGAACATACATCGCACTCAAAAGGTCTTTCCCCCGTATGAATACGCCTGTGTCTCACCATATCGCTTTTTTTCACAAATCTCTTCGGGCAGATATCGCATTCAAAAGGTCTCTCCCCAGTATGGGTACTCATATGCCAAGTCAAAATGTACTTTTCTGTGAACTGCTTCGAGCAAAGATCGCACTCATAAGGTTTTATCCCTAAGTGAATGCGCTTGTGCACGTCCAAATTGTTCCTTTGCCTGAACTGCTTTGAGCAGACATCGCACTCGAAAGGTTTCTCCCCAGTGTGAATGCGGACGTGGGTGTTCAAAGTGCTTCTTGCTGTGAATTGCTTTGAACAGACACTGCACTGGAAAGGCTTGACTCCCGTATGAATGCGTTTGTGTGTGACTAAATCACTATTGAGCACAAATTGCTTCGAACATATATCACACTCGAAAGGTTTTTCGCCCGTGTGGCGGCGCTTATGCGTGTCCAAATGACTCTTTTGCCTGAACTTCTTCGGGCAGATATCGCACTCGAACGGCATCACTTCCGAGTGAATACGCTTATTGTGCCAGGTCAAACTACTCTTGTCAGTGAAATGTTTCGAGCAGACATCGCACTGGTAAGGTTTTATCCCCGTGTGAATTCTTTTGTGCTTTTCCAAACACCTTTTCTGCGAGAAACGTTTCGAGCAAATATCGCACTCGTGAGGTTTATCACCTGTGTGAACATGCTTATGAGTATCTAAACTGCCTTTATGCCTGAAATGCTTGAAGCAGACATCACACTGAAAAGGTTTCTCCCCCGTGTGAATACGCTTGTGCCTGTTCAAGCTGCCCCTTTCTGTGAACTGCCTGGAGCACACGTCGCACTCAAAAGGTTTCTTCCCCGTATGAATAAGCAAATGCTTGTCTAAACTGGTCTTTTCTGGGAACTGTTTCGAACAGACATCGCACTCAAAAGGTTTGTATCCCGCGTGGCGCCTCTTGTGTTTATTTAAACTGCCCTTTTCTGTGTACTGCTTGGGGCACATGTCGCACCCAAAAAGTTTCTTAGTCTTTTCTTTGTCAAAATGAGTCGTTTTGATTTGCACATTTTCCTGATCATTGTTGGTGGGTGGATAGTGCGTGAGTCTTTGTTCGAGAATCGATTTGAAGCCGGCGCTGGCTGGCTGACTGTCTGACAGGGGCAGAAGCTCCGGCGCGACAGTCACCTGGGGCACTGGGTGCTCTGCATAGCTACCACTGTCATTAATGTCCGGCTCCTCCTTAACAAATGATTCTTCTTGATTTGCTGAAACAAAGAAAACCTTACATTTGATAATTTAAAATGTAACTCCGAGACCAGCTCTGGCTTAAAAACAAGCAAATTGCCGAGTTGGGACTACTTCACGTCATCGGGCATTAGTTTGGCCTCATCTTCTGCGTTTTGTTTGTTAGCTGGTTGTTGTTTTTTTGTAAGATGTGTTAGTAAACGACATTTCTCTTCCTTTCAATCCAATGCTTTCTCGTCACATCATTGCTCTTAAACAGTGTCATCAGGGCCTTACTTATTTGGTTTTAGTTAACAATATTGACATGCATTTTTTCTTTCTTTCTCACTCTGAACCCAGTACTGATATTGCCAAAGCCAAAGCCAAAGAAAATGTGCAACACTTTAGTGTCTTGACATAATTAATTTAAAAAAAAACATACCAAGGTGTTACTCTACTTTTATTGTACAGTCATCATCTGACGAGACCAAAGGACTAAACTAACGAATCTCTATTTGGTAGATCTACACGTTACGTTTCGGAGATAACTCTACGCTCAAAGTTGTTGATCGTTATGTTTACCTAGTTGAAATAATACAGCTAGGTAGGCCCAACTTCGAAAAAGACTACGAACCCCAAATCCAACTCGGCTGGGCAGCATTCAGTAAGCTACCGAGCATATTATTCTCGCCCCAGTTAGCACAGTGTCTAAAGTCAAGAGTCTGCCAGCCTGTTTTGCCAGTGATGACTTATGGAACAGAGACGTGGTCCTTTACAATGGGCCTCGTAAGAAAGCTCAAGATCTCCCAAAGGGCAATGGAAAGGGCGTATCTTTGCGTGTTAGAATCAGAAATGAGGAAATCCGCAGGAGAACAAAAATCATCGACATAGCCCAGCGTATTGCGAACCTTAAGTGGCAGTGGGCGGGAACACTGCTCGTAGAACTGATGGCCGTTGGGCGGAAAGTTTCAAGAGTGGCGGCCGCGGACCAGAACAACCTGGTTAGGATCGCGGAAGCCGATGGATGCGAGTAGCACAATACATTAGAGATCCTTGGGGAAGGCCTATGTCCAGCAGTGGACGTCTTTCGGCTGATATGGTGGTGATGATGAAGACACGTTAAGTCCAACGGAGACCCTGTTGCCACAATCATAATATCAGCTCCTAGATACCGTATTATATGTATTGTTTTCGAGTTTTCTTATGTATTCCAAATTTCAGCCCACGGGGCACGGTAGTGCGCACGCCAAGTCGAGCCAAGCGAAGCGCAAGGGCACTACCTAGCTTTTCTCGAAGGATTTGTCGTTTTATTCTACCCTAATGCCCGCCTTCCACTGCGAGCGGAGCAGGCCTCGTACTGCCAAACAGCCAAACGGAGTGACTTTGAAAGGTTAGCTCGTGATGGAAACACTTGAAGTCACCGTTGTAAGCCAAACGGAATTCATACAGGGCGCGCTTCGCTCCCAGTGGAAAGCAAAATTATATCTTGGGTTTGCATTATACCAGATAAACAAAATTCTCGGAATATGATGTCAATAGTCAATAGTATTAAACATGTAAAGTTTTAATGGCATAGCTGCTTTTTAGGGTTCCGTAGCCAAATGGCAAAAAACGGAACCCTTATAGATTCGTCATGTCTGTCCGTCTGTCCGTCCGTATGTCACAGCCACTTTTTTCCGTAACTATAAGAGCTATACTGTGGAAACTTGGTAAGTAGATGTATTCGGTGAACCGCATTAAGATTTTCATACAAAAATAGAAAAAAAACAATAAATTTTTGGGGTTCCCCATACTTAGAACTGAAACTCAAAAATTTTTTTTTCATCAAACTCATACGTGTGGGGTATCTATGGATAGGTATTCAAAAATGATATTGAGGTTTCTATTATAATTTTTTTCTAAACTGAATAGTTTGCGCGAGAGACGCTTCCAAAGTGGAAAAATGTGTGTCCCCCCCCCCGTAACTTCTAAAATAAGGGAATGATAAATGTAAAAATAATATATGATGTACATTACCATGCAAACTTCCACCGAAAATTGGTTTGAACGAGATCTAATAATTAGTTTTTTTTTAATACGTTATAAATCGTAAACCGCATTTTACCTTTCATTCAA